>CM064514.1:60500702-60513362 GCA_032716605.1 Paralithodes platypus
TAACTGTGAAAACCCCAGAATAAAATACAAATATAATCCCTTACACACACACATAATTATTAATGTTAAAACGAACTCTGAAAAGCTGGTAAAATGAATATAAACCTTTTGAGGAGGAGCACTCTATTGACAACGTTTCTCAGACAGCATATTCAGGTTAATAACCCTGAAGAAGCTACCTGCGAAGCATTGTTAATAAAGTGCTCCTCCTCATATGGTGTTTTTATTCACACATATTACTATCCCAAAGGAGGGCAGTGAAAGTAAGTGATCAACAGTGTACGAAATAGCCGACATGGGCAGGAGGAGGAGGATGAATAGGGGGGAGAGGAAAGAGAAGAAATGGAGGGGGAGGAGGAGAAGGAAGAACAGGAGAGAGAAGTAAGGGAGGTGGAGCAGAACAATGAAGGTTAGAGATAGGGGAGAAGGAGGAGTAATAGGAAGGAAGAAGAAGATAAGAGGAGGAAGCAGAGCAAGGGGAAGGAGGGACAAGAGGGAGGTGGATGCGTGGGAACAGGAAAACTAAGAAGAGGAGAGGGGAAGGAATAGGATGGAAGAAGAAAGTGGAACATACAGAGGAGGAGTAAGAGAAAGATGGAGGAGTGGGAACAGGAGGAGTAGGGTGGAAGAAGAAAGAGGAAGATAAAGAGGAGCAGAAGCAAGGACTAAAACAACGAAAAGAAAGACGAGAGGAAGAGGATTTCTTTCAATTATTATTATTATTTTTGTTTGTTTATGGTCTAACTCTACCTCCGAACGCACGACTCAAACTTAAGGTGGTGTCACACGAGCGCATTTTCCGGCAATTCAAGCTGATCTACCTACCTAATGTCACCTAATGTTGTGTTCGCCACTCTCCTAGCGGCACCGAGGAGCGCGTCGCCCCTCGCTCAACACTATGAAGCTAGGAGGTTTCAGTAAACTCCAGAGTGCGAATGAAACAACGAGCCAGGTGAGTGTTCACCTAGATAAGTTAGCACGGAAGTTTACGTTATTGAAGATACCAAATTACCTCTCATTATAAATATTTAAACAAAAATAAACTACGTAACTAAATAACAAACCAATAATAAAACATACATAATAATAAAAGATACAAACATAACTCAACATCGATCTAGGTTTAATGTCCTCGGAAAAAAAAAAAAAAAAAAAAATCCGAATTCCCGACGTACCAGCCAACCCTGTCCATCCACCCACGAGTGTATTTTCTGCAGTCCAGTTCTGACCGGCCGTACAGTCGGAATACTATACCCTGTTCCGAGTAGGTAGGCCAACACTCTGGAACATTAAACCTCTCCGACATATGACGCAATTTTGAGCCTATTGGGGATACTTTAAAGCATTTGTTGCCATCAGGGGTATTTAGAAACCTTTAGTTTAGTTACTTCAACCTCTGCAGTTGACTTTGAGTTAGCTGGGGGCAAAAAACAAATTGTTGGGAAGAGGTAATTATAATTTGAGAGAACTGTTTGTTATTGCTATCTGGCACCCCTGCGGCATAAATGCGTGAAAAGGGTTAAGGGGAGTATGGTCGTTTTATCCTGATCCCCTTTCCCTCCTTCGTGTATAAAAGCTCCATTTGTTGGGGGGTGCCCCAGTAGCCTCTGCTTGCTCCCTTCGACCTATCTGGAAATTTGGGCGAGTTGAACACCGTGCCGGGGGATGGTCGTGGGCTGTGGGTTGGGGTTTGGTCCACATTTTTTGGTTGGAGGATCCGCTCCCCTGCGGCTCTGCATTCCTGAGAAGACCGGGCGGGCAGTACCCCATCTTCTACATCTTTCCTTCTATTGTCGGAAGGGGGCCATGATGCTGGGCGCGGTGGGCGCGAATCGGACATTAGAATCTGGACTCCGTGCCTGTGTGTCAATTTCTGGGGGGAGGGAGGAGCGGCCGGCGGGGGGACGGGGGGGGGACAGGTGTACGACCGGAGGAATGGGACATAAGTGTGACGCGAAGGGGGGAGGCGATGGGAGGTGGCGGGGGTCGTGGGGGAGCGCGGAGGAAACTAAGAAGAAAATGTAGGAAGGCTCATCGGGCCAAGTCTGGGCACGTCCTGAGCGGTGAAAACGCCGATGCCAAAGAAGTATGAGTAGCTGGTGTTAGTAAAGCAGGCGCCAACCGCGGAACGTAACCTCTGCCAAGTTCTCTGGAGCATAGCGTGCCACTGAAAATGGTGCCGCTGCCTAAAGGTGGATGCAATCGAGCGAATATTGGCAACCATGTGGAAGGGTGTCAGTCCAGGAATCGGGGATGGGGCTATGAACAGCCCTGGTCTGAACAGGGACAGAGGTAGGGGTGCAGCGATCTCCGCGGTTGTGCGGCCCTTTCTGTCCACTGAGTTTTTTGTCTTCGGGAAACAACAAAAGACAGGAGGTTCACGTGAAGGTTATAGGTCATTGGCCCGGGCGGGGGCAACGTCTCGGGGGGGATTGGGATAGACTGTGATAGGATGAGTGTTAAGACGGGGCGAGAGGATGGTGGGAGGTGAGGTCTCTTGTGTTATATTGCTGTTTGAGATACCATGTCCCCGTAATATATTATTATTGGGATATACGGGTATATGAGGTGGGTCGATGACTTTCGGGGGTTTTTCCTAGTCCTCGTGCGTTAGGTGGATTAAAACGATGCTGGTAGTCTGTTTATCTTGGAGGGTTTGAGTGCTGGTGTGCACCGGGTTTTCAGCTTGTGTTTATAAGTAGGATGGGTGGGGGGAGTACGGGCGTCTTGGGGATGGTCGTTAGCTGTCCATTGTAACGAAGGATGGGCGAGAGGATGGGGATAGACGGTGAGGGAGTATGCCAACGATACGGGGGAGAAGGAGCAGGGGCGAGACGGGGAGAGAGGAGGGGAGAGACGGGGTGTTTTCTAGGTCTGGTCTGTGCTTATTGAGCGACTGTGTGGAGAGAACGGGGAAATTTGTATTTTTCTTGGGGGATTTGGTGTGAGATACTGGGAGTTACTATAGATTCTTGTGCAGTGCACCTGTGGAGAGATTTGCGCGGAGGTTCGATTGGAGTGGGCTCTTGTCGTGGGGGTGTGTCATCTGCTTGTCTGGGGGAGTGTTTTCCACACAGGGGGGGGGTTTGGGACGGGGAGAGTAGCAGGGGGGGGGGTCGAGACAAAAAACTGTTTGATATCAAAAAATCTCTAAAGGAGTCGGGGAGAGGAGGGGAAGAGACTGTTATGACGGGGATATACTGGGAGAGAGAGGGGGAGAGGTCGGCGGGGGGGGGGCGGGGTGTGAGGAGAGCACATGGGGAGATCCGGGAGAGTGGGGGGGGTATGGGCTCGCAGGGAGGGGTGTGAGGGCGGGTGGGCCTGGCCGACCAAGTTAGTGAGTGCCCGGGTTGTCTGTGTAGGAAAAAGCCGACGAGAGCAGCCTGAAACCCCGGTGAAAAAAGACAAGAAAGCGCCACCAAAGAGCCCCGCCACAGGAGAAGACCGGGGCCGCCCCTACGAGGGATTCGGACCACGGCTCGGCCAGCGCGCTCGCGTCCGCCACCGCAAAAAGCAAGCGGACACCGGAACTGGCGGCTCGCATGGCGGAAGAAGCACGCAAGTAAGGGCGAAACCAAAGAGGGACAAGGGGGAAGCCTAGAAAAAAGATAGGGAGGGGCAAACAGGGGGCCAAAAGAGGGGCGGTAGGTGACCAGGACGGGGGAGGGGCGGGCAAGACGAAGGGGGGGCGGAAGACAGGCAAGATGAGCCAAGAAAAAAAAAAAAAAGAGGAGAAAAAGAGAGAAGAAGAGAGGGAGAGAGGGGAGGAGGAGAGGCGCGGACCTAAGATATACACGAATGGTCATAAGTGGGTTGGATAACGTAAAGCCAGACCACCTCCACTCGTAAACTACCCATTCGCATTACGGCACGGAACGGCCCGCGCATACCGCAAGTCCGGAGCATGGGAAACGGACGGAATCATCGGCTACGGGCGCTTGGGTACGGGAGCTATTTGGTCTTATCTTTATCTCCTATCATGTTTATATTTTATCTTTGTTTTTGTTATTTCATTCATTATTAATATTATTCATAATTTTCTTTCTCTGTTTTCTGTTAATTTTGTATTGTATTTAATTTTGATAATTTATTTATTAATTATTTATTTATGCTTATTTTTTATGTTTTTTTTGTTGGGGGGGGGGAGGGGTAAAGGGGTTTGGTGTATATGTTTTGTTTCTACCTTTTCATGTTTGTTTTCCTTGTCTATCTGTCATACCTTTCCTTGTACGCGCGCGCGCGCGCGCGCGCACACACACACACACACACACACACACACACACACACACACACACACACACCACACCCAACACAACCACACACACACACACACACACACACACACACACACACACACACACACACACACACACTTTCTCTTTCTCTACTCCACTTTCCAGAACTGTTCACAATATTATTAATTCATACCCCGAACCACATCTCTTTAAAACTCGCTTCTTCAGAGTACATTTCCACCAACTTCCAATCCCTAACAGTTTAACCCCTTGAGGATTATGCCGCGTTTTGACACTTTATTCTGGCTATGATCAGACGATTTCATACAGCCTAGGAATGCTCTGTAGGCATTAAAAGGGTAAAGACTGTCTCACATGAACCCTCTGACTTGCATATACCTTTCCTAATCTGAATCGTTAAATAATAAAATCGTTTCATAATAGCCAGAAAACAGAAAAGAAATTCGTCATCGTATCATGAAAGGGTTGAATCCAGTCATTACAGGTTTTTCTTGAATGGAGAACAATTTTATAATCGGTTTTATTTCAACTGACGGTAAGTTGAATCCATAGCTACTGATGTATCGATGTTTAACCCCTTCTGTACCAACGACATGTATTTATTTTTTTATTCTAGTTATATTAAGACGATTTTTTTGTAGCGTAATAGGGATATGTGGTAGTAAAAAGGGTTGATTAAGATAGTTTGAAGCCTGTTAATTGCTGGAGGCTCTATTTAAACTGAATAAAATCGTCTAATAGTAGCCAGAATAAAATCAAAAGTACATTACCGGTACAGAAGGGGTTAATGGGAAAATATAAAGCTACTATGTCTCTGCATCGTAAGAAGACCAAGTTTATATCATTAGTACCAAATTTCACTAAAATACCTTCAAAATCACTGAGAAAACTTGATGGGAACTTTGCAATTTAAAGACCAGGGTTTATATTATTAGTACCAAACTTCACTACAATATCTTCAAAACAACGGAGAAATCTTGATGGGTACTTTGCAATTTACTATCATTTGGAGAGAAGCAGACAATAGGTGAATGGATTGTTTTGTTCATGAGCATTGTTTTTCCTCTCTCCATTCTTGTATACTAAATAGATCCAATGGGCATTTTGCAACTAGCCATTAGATTGGCGATTGTAAGACATTTCGTGCCACGTAGGTGCTAATAATATAAAGTAGTAGTAGTATTCTTCATGCCGCATACAAACCTGATATACACTGTATATATATATATAGGTGAATCCAATAACCCAATAGGGGTTTACAATGTTAAGGGGGCCAACCTCGTATATATTTTTATCTCTCTCTGGGTTGTATCCATTCGGTCCCATTCAGCCTACTGTTTTAAGACGTTTATCCCCATCCAGGTGTCGATCTTTTCCTGGCGAGCGGTAGCGAGCAAGCATATTTTTAAAACTGTTTTTGACAGCAGGCTAAATTTGTATATGTTTCGATAGAAATATGTCTCCGGTGAAGCCGGATTTCTTCATACAATGCTGGCTTGCGACACCTGGATGGGGATAAACGTCTTACAACAGTAGGCTGAATGGGGCCGAATGGATACAAGCCAGAGAAAGAGAGAAAAGGAGAGAACAAAGGAGAGAAAATGCCGATGATCCTCCTTAAGAGCACAAAATGACGTCGATTGTCCAGTCCCTCGATAATTGTTGTGGTTTTCTGGTGGTATGTTGATGAAGAGGAAGATGACGGGAGACAACTGTACCGAGGTATTTCAGGACAAGTGTGGAATGACCAGATGGTAGTGAGGGACCTGGGTGGTATGTGGGGGGAGAGTGGGGGAGGGGGGGGGGGAGATGGAAGAAAGGGACATTGATAAGTTGATGAGTAGATACAGAGAGGTGTATAGATAGATTTAGATTGATGGTCTCAGGCTACGGTTATACGGTATAATATATTAGCCCAAGACGCGCAACACGAGACTATACCTGTATATATAAACTATTATAGGAGAGTCATATTCGGTAACGTAACGAGATGAGAATGGATATATGGATGTGTGGGACCAAACTGCAGGGTAGGATAACTAGTGAAGAGCTAAGGAGACTGTTTATGGTATCATAAGAATATTGGATGATGAATCGTACTAGTAGGCTTGGATAGTTTGGACATGTGAAGAGGACGGATGAACTAAGTTGGGTGAAAAGATGCAAGTCCGTGAACGTGGAGAGAGATGAAACCAAGGGGCAGACCAAGAAAGATGTGAAAGATGTGAAAGATGTGAAAGATGTGAGGCAACTCTGAACAGGGCTGCCTGGAGCGCCGCCATTAGGACGTGAGACCGGAACCGCACTTCGTGTGGAGTACTCGGTCTTAAAATCTATGTATGTATACTGTAAATGTATATATATGTATTACAGAAGAGTTAAGAGAAGAAATTCTATCTAAGAATTCTTCTAGGCAAAAAAACATATAGAAGGGAAAGACAGATAGATAGTATAGGATAGATAGATATCTAGATAGATAGATAGAGAATAAATAGATAGATAGATGACTAGATATAATCATCATAGACATAGATAGATAGATAGATATATAGATAATAGGTAAGAGAGAGAGAGAGAGAGAGAGAGAGAGAGAGAGAGAGAGAGAGAGAGAGAGAGAGAGAGAAAAAGGTTCCCCCTTCAAGGGGGGGGTCCAGAATATTGCACCCTTATAGGAACAATTTGAGAGGCCCTGACCTGACCCACTCAAGCTGTAACATGGAAATAATCACATCACAGAGCGAGAAGAAGAGGAGAGAGAGAGAGAGAGATAGAGAGAGCAGAGAGAGAGAGAGAGAAGATGAGAGGAGAGATGGAGAGAAGAGAGTACAAAGGAGTACAAATGGAAATCAAGCAACAACAGATCGAGTGAACCCTTCTAGTTGCTTGTCCCTCCAAAACACTGAGGATCAAGCGTCCAAACAGTGGTTTAGAGTGGGTAAGGGAATTAAAAACATTGGAAAGGGAACTAGGCTGAGCCCTGCCACTAACGTGGCAGGACTAGGAAATTTAGTAGGGGACATATGGGTTAGTAACTGAGGGGAGGAGGTTAAAGTTATTCATTTACAAACGCAGTCAGTCGCGGGTTTGATGCGAGAATATTTGTCTAGGCGGAATTTAAATGAATCAACGGTGCATGCAGTCTATAAACGTCCTCCGGGGAAGCCCATTCCACAAGTTGTACAACTCGATTGAAGAAGAAATTCTTGAGATCGTGCGAGTTAAAAGATTTAACCAATAATTTTGCAACCGTTTCCCGCGCGTTGTAATTAGATTGGTCGATAGTGAAGTTCACTTACTACAGTTCATATTTGTCTATGCCTTTGATGATTCTTGAACACTTGAATTAAGTCGCCTCTTAATCTGCGCTGGGTTTAAAGGAAATAGATTTAATTCTCTAAGACGCCTCTTTTCGATATGGTTTTGTTCTTTAGGCTAGGTAATCATTTTTGGTTAACTCTAACGTTTGACCCTCGTTCTAGCTTGTTTTTATTATCTTTTTTGGTAATAAGGGCACCAGATTGAACTGCAGTATTCCAGAAGGAGGGGCGGACTAAGGAATTGTAAAGGGTTAGGATAACTTCCTTGGATTTAATGCTCAATGACCTGCCTATAAAGCCAATTATTTTTGTTTGCCTTCTTAACAACTTCTGAACATTGTTGACGCCCCGGTCGGTTTTAGGTTCTAACTCGATATTGTGTACTACTCCCATGATCAGTTTCTCTGTTTTAACATTCTTAAGCTGAGTGCCATTCATCGAATAGTTTGCTTTCCTCATGTCAGGTATTCCGATATGTAGTTACTTTAACATTTATATCCGCATTGACAACTCATGTTTGCCAAAATTTTGGGCCCAACATGACAATTTATCTAGATTGGTGTTTGCATATCGTCAACTTGTTTCTTGTGGAGAGTACGCTATTTGCAATGTTTTGTATCGTCAGCCAAATTTTGAGATTGGTGCAGGGTGAGACCCTCATCTATGTCGTTGCTGTAAATTAGAAAGAGAATTGGTCCTAGTACCGAATCACCTGGGTACCCCGCTACTTACAATTGGTCCATCTTTAAGATGCCTTAACCGTTTATGACATACCCTTTGCTTTCTGTTTGCTGAGACCAATTTTCTATCCATTCAAAGCACACCGGTCTTGTATTCCATGCGCTTTTAGTTTTATTCGTAAACGTTTGTGTGGGAACTTTGTCAAAGGCCTTTTGAAAATCAAGGTATATAATATCTACAGCTTTACTCTCATCGTAGAGGTTGAGGATTATCGTGGAAGAAGTCCTAAGAGGTTTGGTTTAAACAAGGAACGTTTTTTACGAAAGCCGTGTTGAGTATCTTTCAAGTATGTTATTTTCGCTCCAAAGTGATTTACCGAGTCTGTCTCGTATGACCGTTTCTCGTTTCTAGCATTTACATACAACTGAGGTTAGCTAATTTGGAACAACGATCGTAACTGGGTAGGGATTTGTCTGCCTTATTTTTGAATATTCGGTGATTACGTTGGCTAAGCTTCCACTGATCAGGTGACTCCAAGTAAGAAGGCAAGTTCCAGACTGCAAGGATTTTATTGAATAGTAAATGTCAGTGGTTTGGAGAGCTCATTCTTAGCTTCCTTGTTTGTTTTTTTTTTCCTTTAGAACTCTAGGCGAGATTGTAATCAGGTCCTGGCGTTTTATTTACCTTGAGTTTTTTATCTAAACAATTCATACTTCTCTCGGTCTGTAACGGTGATATTGCTGTAGAACATCTGAAATTATCAATCTGAATCGCGGCGATGGTGTAGGGATATCACTGGAGGTTCTTCTGGTTGTAAAAACTGATGCAAAGACGGTATTGAGGGCATTACTCTCATTTTTGGTACTTCGTCTTTGGTGTATTCTCCTTTTTTACACATCGACTAACGTGTCCGCAACCCGTTTGAAGTAACTACTTTTTTTCTTTCTGATATAAACTATAAGCAATTCTTTCGGGTTTGTTTTACTTTGATTCGCAATATGGTAACTCTAAGGTCTTTTTACTATTGCTTAAAATTAACTCTTTTGGCTTTGCGCGCGGTCGTAGCTCCTAACAAATTTCATTTCACGCACCCCCGTTCTTCTGGTCATTTTGTGACGGAATGTAATCTATCATTTAGCACATTTTTTAGCAAGCAGGACATGTTTGGAAATATCTTTTATATATATTTCCAACCATTTGGGCCCTTATTATTATAGGCTCCTGGACGCCGTATTTTTCGATGGTATGGCAGTCTTGCACTGCTTGTTAGGTAAGTTGGTTTCCGAATAACTTCCAAGATGGGTTTTTTATTTATGTCGTTATTGTTAATTAAAAAGCTCCAGTCAGTTTCTTTAAACATAGCTCTAAGTTTTATGGAAGTGTTGCTTTCTTGAATTAGGTACTTGTTTTCGATGCTACTATTTGGTTCGTTACTAGTAAACTTTAAAGTGAAAGTTTATCGTAAACTATGGTCGCTGTTACTGAATTCATCACCAAACATTCCAATTCTCTATCAATTCTTCTTTTGGTGTTGGGCAAGTAACAATTGTCAAGAAACGTTTATTACCAACGGGTCGGCATTCGAACAACTTGATAAGAGCGAAACTCTCTTGCAATTTCGTATACAAGTCATGTCCGGAGTGTGAAGTAAGAGTATCGCCCCACTTGGGTTCACAGGTAAATGTAAAGTCGCCAAAATTTACGGTATCTTGTGAGTTTACTTACATCTGCCACTTTTGTTCGTGACAAATTTTCTCGGGTCCAGTCTTTGCACCTGATTGGAGCTGGAGGGGTGCTGTATATTAAGCGCAAGTAATTTATTTTTTGTACCTTTATTATTCATTTATTAGCACAAAAGATTGTGTCCGCGACGTTCACGAAATTTTGAGGTTTTGACCACTAGGGTCGGGTTTAACGACTTTTCTTCTTTTTGATATAAAATAAAACGCCACCTCCATTTTTAATTTATTCGGCTGTTCTCAAACTTACATAACCCGGGACGTGAAATACTTCTGCTAAAGAAGTCTCTATCCTTGTGTGATTGAGTGCCAAGATTCTGTTATGCCAATCAACTCATCATCATTTTCTGTAAACAACTAGTTCCTCTAAATCTGAAATTTTATTGCGTATGCTACACGAGCGTTTGCATAGAAAACCTTTAAAGTTGCGGTTTTTAGGAACGCGCAGATCGTTCTGAATTCACATCATACATCGAATTTTTGGTTCTGGTCGGATCTACATTTACAATTTTTTTTCCCCATGGCTGTCCTCGGATCCTCGGATTCGTATCCCGGGACGGTTTTGAATTTGTGGGTCGTGTTTGTTGTGGAGGCTATTATCCAAATTCGCGGTTCGTTGACGGATTATATTTTAATTCCATTTGTAGATTGTTCCGTCCTCGGCTGTCTTCGGTCCTCCTTCCTGGTTGTCCTTGTGCTGGAGTCGACTTTCTTCTCCGAAAATCCTTCAACAGCATCGTTGAGAAGACGCCCAAAACGCTGCTTCGCTGCTCCCACCTGGTTCAAGATGAACTCCATCATACCGAAAACAAATAGTCATCGTAGTAGAAATTGTCCCAGGTGTCGACGAATCCCACGTTCTCCTTCCTGCAGAGGTTTGCTAGACAACGATTTGTGCTGGGTTGGCTTATGTTGTAAAAATCGTCTCTCTACAAGACCGAGCCGGGGGACGATTCCCCCTGAGACCGATTATCCTTGATGACTTTTCTCCTTCAACGACTTGATCAGGCTGCTGGTACTTTACAAGCACAGCTTAATCTTCCGACCGGGTTCACTATATATCGTTGGGTCCAACTTGGATGACGTACATCGTATTTGTAGGGGCCAGCTTTGAACCTTCGGTGCAACTGCTGCAACTACGTCATCCACAGTAAACCACCACGCAAGGGATAACAAAAAACGCTTTCCTGGTCCCTTAGGTGCCCTGGCGCAAAACTCTGTGAAGCCTTGACCACTTATCATCGAGTCTCCTCTCCTCTCTCCTCCCACAAGACTAGGCCTGGACTTCTTCTTCTTCTATTTCCTCTTCGTCATCTGAAGTCGGCTCTGGTCCTGGGCGAGTATCTGGAAACGGTTTTTGACACTCTCGGTAATATTCGGTATGGTGTTTTCCTGGTTCTTGGGGGGCAAAACCGATTTGTTCACTCACGACAACGGAAGTTGTCTTGAGGGGGATAGAGAGTCGCTATTTGTATCTTGAGTATCGGAAACATCAGCTGAAATGGCTACTGTCAGGCCGTTGAACTTGTTGGTGGCAGTTTGACGTTCTGGGGGGGCGTTGGTGCCTGCTGTTGCTTGGAGTTTCGGGCGTGGGGTTGCGGTGACAATTGAGAGAGAGAGAGAGAAGAGAGAGGGAGTAAGAGACAGAGAGAGAGACAAGAGATGGAGAGAGATGAGATAGAGAGAGATAGAGGAGAGAGAGAGTAGAGAGAGCGAGAGAGAGAATAAGAAGGTGCAACACAAGGGGGGGCGGGGGGGGGGGGGGTGGGGGGGTTTCCAGAATTAGACCCTTAATAGGACAAATTTGAGAGGCCCACCTGACACACGCTCAAGCTGAACATGAAATAATACAACTCACCGAGGAGAGAGATAGAGAGAGAGAGAGAGAGAGAGAGGGAGAGTGAGAAGATGATAGAAGAGAGAGAGAGAGAGAGAGAGAGAGAGAGAGAGAGGGAGAGAAAAGAGGGGAGGAGGTAGGGAGAGGAGGAAAGAAGGGGAGGTAGAAGCGAATGCTGATATGCATTGTACACAAAAAAAATATATATATATATATATTTGTTTTGGTATTTAATATGGTTATTTATATTTTGTGTAATTTCCAACACCACACCACTCGAAAACTAAACTAAACACCAATGAAATTAATGAAAGCATAATGTGATCCACCAGGATTCGAACCCGGGTTATCGCATACAGATTTGTAGACACCTTAACCATTACACCACCAAGACGGAAATATGTTTTTTATCCACCAATATACCTTTAATGGGGTTGAATAGTAGGGACACTTTAATTACCCTCTTCTTACCCAATATTTTTAGAAAGTACATTGCAGTATTTATGCACAAGCTAGGGTAAATAACTCCCACTAGTATCTTTACTTTATCTATGCCTGGAATCGAACCCGTGTTATATGGTTTACAAGTTTATTGTTATGACCGCTCAGCCACACCTTCCCGCACATGTACACACACTTATTAATACGCCCACACATACCCATACACAGCCAATTTACATATCTTCGTAGACGCACACATACGCTTACACCCAGACACACAATTTATCGCCTACCCCCCCACCCACGCACACATACACACACACATTACACACACACCGTATATAATAAAAAAAAAAAAAAAAACACACACACACACACACACACACACG
>CM064514.1:60513462-60585962 GCA_032716605.1 Paralithodes platypus
TCTTTGAACGCGTCACAATCCCCAAGGGGTTAAAATAATACAAAATATTATATTGATAATGATGAATGTAGCACCGAAAACAGGAAACCACTACAAGAAATATAATTATAAGAAAACAAATATTTATCTTGATAGTAATAATAATAATAATAATAATAATAACAGTATTAATAATAATAATAATCATCAGCAAAATAATAATAATAATAATAATAATAATAATAATAATAACAGTATTAATAATAATAATAATAATAATTATAAAAATAATCAAAATCATTATAGCAAAATTCGCACTCTTATTATGCTGTAGGTGGCCATATTTCTGGGTATTACTATCATAGCCACATTCCCCCGTTACAGGTTTATAATAACGATACTGCTATAATACAGGAGTAAAAATATACTGTGAATCGTTTGGCAGAAATTAGGTCTAGCACGTAGAACACGGAACTTTGGGAGTTTTTAATAGGATTAATTTAAGCAAGATTAACTAACTAAATATTAAATAATATATATATTGTTACGTATCTTGATCCTCAAGTGGTTAACTTGATGAATCTAGATAGCACAGAGATATATATTAAGGTATCAGTCAGCTGAAGGCAAAACAAAAGTAAAATCTAATAAAATAATTTCCTGTTGTTGCTTCCTTTCCTTTTGGATCTTAGGACTTGGTATCCTTTATTGACTGATACTCTTTACTTATGAAAAATACTGAAACTAATTAAAGTCATGTAGTATTTATAAAGAATTATTATTTAACCGAAGCTTAGTAGGCTATGGTTATGAACCGAATAAGTTATAGCTAAAGAAGGACTATTAATTTTATAAAAAGTCTTGAAAGATAAATATTAAAGTAAGAATATTTCTGTCTCTTACCCTTTTTGAAATGAATAGATAGTTTTCTTCTATGTCCTTTTATTTATATTTAATGTATTATTCTTGGTTCTTGTCTTACGTTAATAGTATTATATTATTATTATCATCAGGAGTAATATCAAAGTCACATAAAAAGTTAGATATATATTTAATAATTAGTTAAATTTATTTCTTAACCACGTAACATTGAGGTTTGATTATGAGTAAATAAAGTTACAGGATCGTTTCATAGATTCGATTCAGGTCTCACTCAAATAATATGAAAAGCAAAATATAATATTTTGAAGCAAAAGAATTTTCTTCAGCTTAGAAAATCACTAGAAGTAATATTAACACAGCCATGTTAGTCTAAGGCGATATCACTAATAAGAGACAATAGCATCACCGTACTAAGCACCATTAAGCACTGTAAACTTAATTCAAAGAAAATGAAAGAACTCGTAAGTATTAATATAAAACAATAGTATTACTTTCATCATAACCCAATTACTTAAAGAGTTGCTTTAGTCCACAAGTTAGTCAACTAAAATAGTTAAGCACACAATAGTAGCGTTAACGTTAATTCGCAATCAAATAGTTAAACACATAATAGTAGCATTAACGTTAATTCGCAATCAAATAGTTAAACACATAATAGTAGTGTTCACGTTAATTCCCAATCACATATCTCACTAACCAACATAACGTAAGTGTTTACACCGAACACACTTAACACACATTTATATAATCTGACTGACAGTCACAATCCCATTATAATACTTCACCCCGTCTTCCTCCAGCTGCAAGTTCACCTTCCCCAACTCCAAATGAGACTGATTTGAATGCCCACAACTCGGGTCTTATATACCAAACAATGATGGTGTAGGAACGAATCAGGAGGCGGCGGGTGGTGCCGGCGCCAATCATAGCTCCTCGAATCACATAACAGGTGCGAGGTCCATTCACAGCTCCTGGCGTCGATCATACGTCATAGCATCGGTCATCGAGGTGTGAAGGCTAGCATGCTGGTATGGGGCGAGATGGTTTGCCCACTCGCTCGTTCGCTAGTCTGCTTCACCACTTGGGTAGTTTGGCTCCTTGAACTCTAATTCTAACTCTTAAATTAACATACAGGGCTCCGTATGTCAGACCTCCCCCCTAGAAAAGAGTTTAAGGAGAATAGTACATACTATTAAACATAATACATAAATAGATTCACCACCAGATTGGCAACAGCAAGATTATAATGAGGATATAATAAGGATATCACCCAAAGTAGGCAACGTCTCCAGGTACCACATCAGAACATAGCCGGAACGTAGCTGGAGCGTTATTCGAACTGCAAGGCATCTCACAGCTGAAGGCTTAAAAGCGCACTACAAAAACATGATATTTACCTCGCTACAAGGGAGAGCTAATTGCCAAAATCCTCTCATTAAATTATACTTACTGCTGCATGAGGCCAACCTGGGAAATGCAATCTTTGATCCGTGGCAGTGGGTAGGTATCGTTCTTTTGTGACAGCATTGACTTGCCTATAGCCCCTACAAAACCAATGGCTCCTGTCTGGCTTCGGCACAAGTATGACCGGACTACTCCACTGGCTTAAGGCCCTTGTGATCAGCTGGTTTGAAAAAATTAAGTCAAGCTCGACCTGCAGTATACTCCTGGGTTGTGGCGAGACACGGTAGGGGGATAGTTTAATGGGAGTTGCCTCCCCTACGTCGATGTCGTGCACGGCCAAAGAAGGGAGCCCTGGAGTATCACGGAACACATTGGGAGACAGAGATAAAACAGAGATTAGTTGGTTCGCTTGATCAGAGGGAAGATGACATAGTTTAGATGGTAATTCCCTCAAAGCCACTGAATTATACTGAAAGTTGGATAGGCTACATGACAAGTCAAAGTCTGCATGGATACCCTCAGGCTCTGGAACAGTCTGTTGCGAGTCAGTAAGAGAACTGAAAACTTTGTCCGCACCAGGCTGCTCACAGGTCCTGACATTCACTGCCACAGTGGGAGAATCTGGAGGAGAGGAATCAGGGGACCTATGGTAGGGCTTCAACATATTTATATGGAATACTTGCGTGGGCTTTCTCCTGTCTGGGGTAGTTACTAGATAATCGGTAATGCTCACCCTCCGAATTATCTTATATGGGCCCCTGAACTTGGCAAATAAAGGTTGGCCAAAACTAGCTCATTAGGGGAAAAACCCAGGGATTCAGTTGGAACCTCACGAGTAGCAAATAAAAGAAAAGGTACCCCCTTATCCCACTCAACTCCGGTCTCTGTACAATACTTACGTAACATTCCCTTTAATGTCTGATGATATCGTTCGAGAACCCCTTGACTCTCTGGGTGGTAGGTGCTAGACTTTACATGCTCGATACCCAACTCCTTCAGGGACTGCTGGAAAATGTTAGAGGTAAAATTAGTTCCTTGATCACTTTGCACCTCATGGGGGAAACCCATTCTGGTGAACAATTTGAGCAGTTCCTTGATAACAGTTGGAGCAGAGGTAGTCCTTAAGGGTATAGCCTCTGGGTAGCGAGTTGCCATGTCCATGATAGTTAATAAATAAATGTTACCTTGGGAAGTCTTAGGCAATGGGCCTACAATGTCCACTACCACCCGAGTAAAAGGATTCTCGAAAACGGGCAAGGGCACCAGAGGATGTACAGGCACCTTCTGATTGAGTTTTCCTGTCATCTGGCAAGTGTGACACACTCTACAACACTCCACTACATCTGCACGCATTCCTGGCCAGTAAAAGTGGGCTCTGATTCTGTCTAGAGTTTTTCTCACACCTAGGTGTCCTGCCAATGGTATACAATGTGCCATTTCCATTATATCTCTACGACAAGGATTGGGGACTACTACTTGATGGACGTCCCAAGCCCCGTCATCGATTGGTCTGTGTGGCGGTCTCCATCTTCGCCACAATACTCCTCCTTTGAGGTAGAAACATTCACCACCCTCCTTCTCACATTCCTCTTCACTCACGGACCTGGCAGCTAACTCCTTGCATTCACAATCATCTCTCTGTAACTCTACCAGGCCGCTAGGACAATTTGGAGGGGTTTCATGGTCATCAATAGGGTCAAGATGAGCCATAAAGGTGTCAGATAAATCCACCTCAGTCACATCATCAGGCACAGTTGGAGCATCATTTACACTCTCATCATCCCTTTCATCAACTCTTACATTCGGTACATTTCTGTCTGAGGGAACTGCTACTTGAGACATTGAAAGTTTGTCAGCACACACAGGGAAAACAGTTGGCAACTCCTTGTCGAGCTCACCGGTTAGTGGCTCGTTAACAGGAGAAAGTGACAAAATGGGGTCTGGTCGGACCTTCTCACCTGCTACATCATTCCCCAAAAGGAGAGTTACCCCAGGCACAGGGATATCTTGAGACCTACACAAAGCTATGGTGGCCTCACCCTGTAGTAACTCGCATTCAATTTCGCCTTTTACCAAGTATGCATAAAACTGGCCTCCAGCACCTCTCATTACAACTGGTTCGCCAGGTGGGCACTCAGTGTAAGGATTCACCATGAGGGTGCTAGTAGAACCTGTGTCTCTCAGAATTTTTACCTCATGCATGCAACCATTTAATCTCACGTTGCCAGATGAAATAAAGGGACGGTAACTGTCCTGCACTGATGGTGAAATTATTATTGGTTTAACCCTTGTGGGTTGCACCACACATGCTACTACACCCCTGTCTAGATGATTTACGTTAGCTGCTAGGTACTCCTTCTGTCGGGAGTCCTGCATTAAAGGAACTTTTGGTGCTAGGTACTCCTTCTGTCGGGAGCCCTGCATTAAAGGCACACATGGAATTTGAGATACGGCGGCAACTGTCTGCCCCGATCTCTCGGTTTTTTTCCTTGGCCCAGCACTGATAAGCTAGGTGGCCTCTCATGCCACAAAAAGTACATACTTTAGGGGATACGGGAAAGTTCCCTCTTTGAGCATTACTATTAGTTTGGGGCCCACCTCTGTTACCATTGCCCTGAGTCGCATTTTTAGTTGGGGGAACAATTCGGTTTTGACTAGCTGGGGAAGACGTTATAGGCTTGTGACTGGGTCCGTCAGATTTGTGATTGGGATACTTAAAATTAGAACTAGAATTATCGTAGGTCTTCTTTCCACGAAATTTGTTGTTGAGCACGTATGTGTCAGCCATGTCAGCAGCGTCGGCAAGACAATCTACCTTTTTCCCCTTTAAATGATAGGATACAGAAGAATCAATTTTCCATAGGAAATTTTCTAACAGGACCAACTCCTTCAGATCGTTGTAGCTTGTGACTTTCTTACTCTTGACCCAATGATTGAAAGTTTTAGTCATGGTCCTGGCAAATACCTTATGGGTTTCTTCTACTTTCTTCTGGTTTTTACGGAAAGATTGCCTGTAAGCCTCAGGCTGCAATTGATAGGTTTTTAAGATAGCTTCTTGAGATAGTCATAATCCTGCCTAACTTCTGCTACTTCTGACAAACGTGGCTCGAGCCTGCCCTGTCAAAACAGTTTGTAACATAAAAGGCCATTGATCTCTTGTCCACTTCATACCTCCAGCAACTTCCTCAAACAAAACAAAGAAATCCTGCACATTATCCTCAGTGAAAGGTGGAATGACACTAGTCATAGTCAATCCCAGAGGGGGAGCAATTAAGGGAGCATTAGTGTTGACATTTAGTTGAGCCGTACGATATTGATATTCATATTGTTCGGTCGTTGCTCTGGCATTTATTCTGGCTAGTTCTATTTTTAATTTGGCTTGTTCTAGTTCGAATATCTGATCACCGGTCAAACCAGGTGGCAATTGTATATCAAGTTGGCTAGGTTTACTACCAACTGCTCCGTCACCCTCCCAGCCTTCTACAGGGAACAGGTGGGTTTTTATGGTCTGAGCCACCTCTACTTTGGACATGTTTGAGACAGTTAATTGGAGATGTGAGGCAAGCACTTTCAGTTCGGATTTTGACAGACAGTCAATATCAGGGGCTGTGGGTTCTGATTCTATGAAAACTCGAGCATCTTCTTCATTAATTAGTTGAGGCATGATTAATATTTGATTTTAAGTAGTGAAACGTTAATGAAACTGAGTGAAACTGTATGAAACGAATCCTGGCAAGGTCGCCACTCTTCTGTTACGTATCTTGATCCTCAAGTGGTTAACTTGATGAATCTAGATAGCACAGAGATATATATTAAGGTATCAGTCAGCTGAAGGCAAAACAAAAGTAAAATCTAATAAAATAATTTCCTGTTGTTGCATCCTTTCCTTTTGGATCTTAGGACTTGGTATCCTTTATTGACTGATACTCTTTACTTATGAAAAATACTGAAACTAATTAAAGTCATGTAGTATTTATAAAGAATTATTATTTAACCGAAGCTTAGTAGGCTATGGTTATGAACCGAATAAGTTATAGCTAAAGAAGGACTATTAATTTTATAAAAAGTCTTGAAAGATAATATTAAAGTAAGAATATTTCTGTCTCTTACCCTTTTTGAAATGAATAGATAGTTGTCTTCTATGTCCTTTTATTTATATTTAATGTAATTATTCTTGGTTCTTGTCTTACGTTAATAGTATTATATTATTATCATCAGGAGTAATATCAAAGACACATAAAAAGTTAGATATATATTTAATAATTATTTAAATTTATTTCTTAACCACGTAACATTGAGGTTTGATTATGAGTAAATAAAGTTACAGGATCGTTTCATAGATTCGATTCAGGTCTCACTCAAATAATATGAAAAGCAAAATAATATTTTGAAGCAAAAGAATTTTCTTCAGCTTAGAAAATCACTAGAAGTAATATTAACACAGCCATGTTAGTCTAAGGCGATATCACTAATAAGAGACAATAGCATCACCGTACTAAGCACCATTAAGCACTGTAAACTTAATTCAAAGAAAATGAAAGAACTCGTAAGTATTAATATAAAACAATAGTATTACTTTCATCATAACCCAATTACTTAAAGAGTTGCTTTAGTCCACAAGTTAGTCAACTAAATAGTTAAGCACACAATAGTAGCGTTAACGTTAATTCGCAATCAAATAGTTAAACACATAATAGTAGCATTAACGTTAATTCGCAATCAAATAGTTAAACACATAATAGTAGTGTTCACGTTAATTCCCAATCACATATCTCACTAACCAACATAACGTAAGTGTTTACACCGAACACACTTAACACACATTATATAATCTGACTGACAGTCACAATCCCATTATAATACTTCACCCCGTCTTCCTCCAGCTGCAAGTTCACCTTCCCCAACTCCAAATGAGACTGATTTGAATGCCCACAACTCGGGTCTTATATACCAAACAATGATGGTGTAGGAACGAATCAGGAGGCGGCGGGTGGTGCCGGCGCCAATCATAGCTCCTCGAATCACATAACAGGTGCGAGGTCCATTCACAGCTCCTGGCGTCGATCATACGTCATAGCATCGGTCATCGAGGTGTGAAGGCTAGCATGCTGGTATGGGGCGAGATGGTTTGCCCACTCGCTCGTTCGCTAGTCTGCTTCACCACTTGGGTAGTTTGGCTCCTTGAACTCTAATTCTAACTCTTAAATTAACATACAGGGCTCCGTATGTCAGAATATATATATATATATATACCGGTATATATATATTTTTTCTATATTCCAACTTACTTCCTCTCGGGCATAGGCTGAGAGCCTTAACATTCACCGCTTTACAATGAATATATACAATGAATAATGAATATATTACAATATATATATATATATATATATATATATATATATATATATATATATATATATATATATATATATATATATGCTTTACGTGTTTTGTACTATTATAGATATCTTGTCAAATTGCAAATTACCTTATTATAAAATTTGATACACATTGTAGTTTCTTTATTCACACAGAATGTAGTCAAATTTACCAGAACGTCCCGTACTTCCCAAACTGACTAATTCCTTGAACATGACGCTAGTGCATTGTTTTGTGTGCGATTAGTTTGCTTGGGAACCAGATTAACATGCGCATGTAGTTATGTACACCCTATGTGGTGGATTGTGTTCTTTTATTTCAAATTTTATTTTATTTTATTAAGCGTCATTTCCACATAGCGAGTTTGATTAGTTCCTTTGTGTTTATCTTGTGTCGTCTTAGTTTTGGTTTGTTTATTTAGCAAGTTTTACATTGTAATATATATATATATACTGTATATATATATATATATATATATATATATATATATATATATATATATATATATAATATAGATTTAATAATAAAAGCGGTACGGCTCATATGAATAACTCGGCTAAGAAGGCTATAAAATTCACAGCGTAAATGTGTTACCAGAAGTGATATAGTACCATAAATTTTAAAGCTACACTCTTCAATAATAGTTTAAAGTTACCCCACAAAAATCCCTCCGTAAACGACTAGCCCCAGCTGCTGCAGTTTCCGTGTGCGGGCGGCGTTTTCTGTGGGGAGTATATTAGCAGATCAATAAAGAAATTAGGAGGGTGACGGAATTTTCATAAAAGGTAGGGGTTCTCTCTCCTCTCTACTCCTTTCCTCTTCCTTTCATGCGTTATCTCTCTCTCTCCTCTCTCTCTCTCTCTCTCTCTCTCTCTCTCTCTCTCTCTCTCTCTCTCTCTCTCTCTCTCTCTCTCTCTCTCTCTCTCTCCTTCTCTCTCTCTCTCTCCTTCTCTCTCTCTCTCTCTCTCTCTCTCTATATATATATATATATATATATATATATATATATATATATATATATATATTAGGTTCAAAGATACGCCTCTAGTATAACGTACTATATTTAGGTGTGTGTTTTAACGTGATGCTGTATGAGTCACCAAGCAGGTCTCATAATATTAAAGGGAAGAATGCTATAGCTCCTCATTTCCTGTTAACAAGTGTGGCAAACGTTCACTTATCACAGGTAACCTAAGCTCCCACAATAAGCCACTAAGAATCACTGCTACGGGAAATTGCTATCCTTCCATTTCACACATTGACTCCAAATGAATGGTGTGAAGTAATTATTACAATTCATCCAACCAAGGATACAGCGGGATCCTGTGTTGTCGAGTTGTAAAGTACCGGTAGGTCTAAGTAAAGCGACCAAGAGACTATATGGGTCTTCGCGTTCATCGGGCACCCATTTTCACATTAATTACATCTCTAAAATGTGTTAATGTTCTCTATAATCATGGATTGTGTATATTATAATCAGTAACTATACCCAATACCCATATTGTTTGGTAATCAAATAAATGTCCATATACAGCAGATGTGGAGCTTAAATATTCTCACAAGTCCGAATGATCGTACCTTAGCCATTGCCACCCACTTCTCGCAAACAAAATAGCCCCATTGTCACTATTAATGTATATTGGCTATGTTTATCAATTACTTAAACTTATAGTAAGCAACTGCATTCAATGCCTGGAATGTATGGAAAGCATTAAATGTCAACATACAACATACTCTATCTGTTTGGAAGGCTACTGAGTGAAAGCATCTCCATTTAGAGGAAGCGTGGGAAATCAGCGCCAATTAATCTGCTTCAGCGGCCATTTATATCATAACCTTGGTATGGAGAATTAAATTTATTTCATTTTAGCTAATGCCATATTATTGCCTTGCATTTAAATTTAAAAAGAACTTAAATATATTTCAGTCCTTAACAGAGGCATGGTGTGTGAGAAGGACTACCCATCCGTCTCGCCTTGGCTGGCAATTGAATTTATTTGTTGTGGTAGTAAACAAACATGCTAACCAATGCACCACATGTAGCTTAATGAAATTGTATATCGGAAACGAGAGTTGTGTTTGTGTGTGATAATTTAACCGCCGTAGAATTGACCACGCGTGAGTTTGAGGATATTAGAAAGTTGGACCTGTAGCCAAGTTTTTGCGAACCTACTGACAGACAGACGAAAGTTAGGTAGTGATTGCAATACCCTTCATCCGTCGGCTGCAAGCAACGTAACTATTCACATAATATGGGAAAATCTATCTGTCTATCTATCTATTGCCGGACGCCAATGTTATAAGTTTATAGCTTAACTTTATAAGCTTACACCTCAAAATTTGCCGAAATAATCACAAAATCAATACGAATTCTTCCCTAAAATACACCGAATTCCTGTCTGGTTCCAGTACGGTTAAGTCGGCATCGATAAGTTGGATAATAAAGGGCGCGAACATTTTAGCGGGCACTTGCCGGAAGGGTGTGATTATGCTCGGTCGGTGGCCCATTATGGCGGCGTAAACAAAAGGGTCAAACGAGGATCTTTTTTCCCGCGGAGTTCTTTTTTCATATTTTTTGCGGGAAAGTGGGATAGAAAGTTGTGGGCTCATTGAGATTTAGTAATTTTAGTAGTTTTGTGTTTTACTGGTCACTATATTTTGGTTATAATCCTACCATATTGGATTTTTTTAAATTTGTAATAAGTTTTTACTATATTTTTAAAAGTAATTATTGTATATAGAGATTTAATATAAGTGAGATATTTAAAAAAAAATCAACCTACATTATTCAGTTTTAGTTTCATATTGTACATCGTGTGTATGTGTGTGTGTGTGTGTGTGTGTGTGTGTGTGTGTGTGTGTGTGTGTGTGTGTGTGTGTGTGTGTGTGTGTGTGTTTATATATATTTCCGAATATGGTAATACTCGTTTAAGAATTTTTTAGTGGGTAATTTTCATATTTTGGTAAAAGAGGGTTAGAAAGTTGTGGCCTCATTGAGATTTAGTAATTTTGGAAAGTTTCTAGTTTGTATTATTCTTAAGAATAAATAATAATTATATAATAATTTCGATAATTTTTTGTATTATAGTTAATATTTAGGTATATTTAATTAATAATAATAAAAATAATAATAATAAAATAATATAATAATTAATATAATAATTATTATTATTGTTGTTATTATTATATAATATCAAGAATAAACAAATGTTTGATAATTAATGGTCATTCTGTATAAGTGGTAAGTCTTTCTGTCGTGTAGTGTAACTGAATGGCCAATTGATATTGTATGCGTTTCCCAGCCATTCTGAAACAGTATCTCTCTTTCTCTCATACACAAGCACACACACTCGCATATACTTTTTCTATCTCTGTCACACACACACACACACACACACATACATACATACATACATACATACATACATACATACATACACTCACAGACACACAATAATAATTGCTTGATTGATTGTTTGATTGTTTATTTATACCCACACATGGGCTAAGACATTACAGTAATTATTCGACACAGGAAAATAATGTAATTTAAGAATTAACATGAGAGGAAATATCACAAGGCAGTTGTAAGGCGAACATAATGAGGTACATGATTCTTCCAATCAGAAGATGTAGAACTTAGCACAATTTGCCACACAACAATAATAATAATAATAATAATAATAATAATAATAACAACAACAACAACAATAATTATCCGAAGTTCAACCTATTGCTCCCAAACACCAACAACCACCATCAAGCTGTACACAAGTGTCATGTCGTGTCTTTTGGGTTCACTCCGCCACCACCACCCAATTTCGTCCCATCCCCCTTAAAAAAAAAAAAAAAAAAAAAAAAAAGGTAGAGGTGAGCCAATTGTCCCCGTTTACCTAAGAGCTTCCTGGCACGCTACAACAACAACAACAACAACAACAATGGTGAGGGTGGGATTACTCTGTGGTCGTCTACACTACCTCTAGACTTGTAGTTGGGTCACATGAGCGGCTTAAGTCGGTGCTAAATATATATTTTTGGAGGCCGAATTGACTAGTCAAAGTTTGTATGTTTACTGAAGTTTATGATTATCGTTTCCTGCGTAGGTAGACGGAACACAATTCTAGGAAATTAGGATATTAGAATAATTCATATATATATATATATATATTCTGACATACGGAGCCCTGTATGTTAATTTAAGAGTTAGAATTAGAGTTGAAGGAGCCAAACTACCCAAGCGGCAAAGCAAACTAGGGAGCGAACTAGCGAGTGGGGAAACCAGCTCGCCGCATACCAGCAAACAAGCCTTCACACCTGCGTGCGTCATAGGGGACCCTGCAAACTACCCGACGCTATGACGTATGATCGACGCCAGGAGCTGTGAATGGACCAGGCACCTGTTATGCAATTCGAGGAGCTGTGATTGGAGCGGGCACCCCCCCCCCGCCTCCTGATTCGTTCCTACACCATCATTGTTTAGTATATAAGACCCGAGTTGTGGGCATTCAAATCAGTCTCATTTGGAGTTGGGGAAGGTGAACTTGCAGCTGGAGGAAGACGGGGTGAAGTATTATAATGGGATTGTGACTGTCAGTCAGATTATATATGTGTGTTAAGTGTGTTCCGTGTAAACACTTACGTTATGTTGGTTAGTGAGATATGTGATTGGGACGTTAACGCTACTATTATGTGCTTAACTATTTGATTGGGAATTAACGTTAACGCTACTATTATGTGCTTAACTATTTGATTGGGAATTAACGTTAACGCTACTATTATGTGCTTAACTATTTGATTGGGAATTAACGTTAACGCTACTATTATGTGCTTAACTATTTGATTGGGAATTAATGTTAACGCTATTATTATGTACTTAACTATTTTAGTTGCCTAACTTGTGGACTAAAGCAACTCTTTAAGTAATTGGGTTATGATGAAAGTAATACTATTGTTTTATATTAATACTTACGAGTTCTTTCATTTTCTTTGAATTAAGCTTACATTGCTTAACGGTGCTTAGTACGGTGATGCTATTGTCTCGTATTAGTAATATCGCCTTAGACTGACATGGCTGTGTTAATATTACTTCTAGTGATTTCCTAAGCTGAAGAAAATTCTTTTAGCTTCAAAATATTATTTTTGCTTTTCATATTATTTGAGTGAGACCTGAATCGAATCTATGAAACGATCCTGTAACTTAATTTACTCATAATCAAACCTCAATGTTACGTGGTTAAGAAATACATTTAACTAATTATTAAATAGATATCTAACTTTTTATGTGACTGATATTAATCCTGATGATAATAATAATATAATACTATTAACGTAAGACAAGAACCAAGAATAATTACATTAAATATAAATAAAAGGACATTTAAGAAAACTATCTATTCATTTCAAAAGGGGTAAGAGACAGAAATATTCTTACTTTAATATTTATCTTTCAAGACTTGTTATAGAATTAATAGTCCTTCTTTAGGTATAACTTCTTTGGTTCATAACCATAGCCTACTAAGCTTCGGTTAAATAATAATTCTTTATAAATACTACATGACTTTAATTAGTTTCAGTATTTTTTCATAATTAAAGAGTATCAGTCAATAAAGGATACTAAGTCCTAAGATCCAAAAGGAAAGGAAGCAACAACAGGAAATAATTTTATTAGATTTTACTTTTGTTTTGCCTTCAGCTGACTGATACCTTAATATATATCTGTGCTATCTAGATTCATCAAGTTAACCACTTGAGGATCAAGATACGTAACAATATATATATATGGTTGTGTACTAGTTACCTCCCCCCCCCCCTCACACACACACACACACACACACACACACACACGCACACGCCATGCCTTTAAGTCCTAGATCGCGCACCATCTCCTCTTTATAGAGACACAACCAGCTGCCTACACGGAGACTGCCTATTATGGACCGCGGCCTCTGTGTAGGTCGTGTCTCTATTAAGGAGTGTGGCCTTTTGATATGTTGTACAATTGTCTATATGAATAAACCGCTTGTGATTTTCTGTCTATAAGGAGGTTGGAGCAATGAACATTAAAATAATGCAGAAATCAAACACCAATGCGAGTATCCTCGCCGCCTCTTACTAATTATCTACAATCTCTCTCTACTCGCCGCAATGTTGCATCTCTCTCACTCTTCTACTGCTCTTACAATCATCTGTTATTCAGCACTTTCTCAGTGTATACCTCCTCCCATAGGGAAAGTGGGGGGCAACTGCCTTACAACACACGCCCATCCCTATTCTGTCTAACTCTCTAACCCAGGAGTGAACCAATTTTTCCAGTCTTCCTTCTACTTAACAAGTAAGCATTGGAAATCTCTCCCTCAATCTGTCTTTCCCTCATCCCATGACTTACACTGCTTCAAGCTCCGTGTGTGCAAACATTTTGACTGTAACGCATCTACATATAGCTCTCTATCATTCTTTTAACTTTGGGAAGGACACTTGTTACAGGCAGCTTTGTCTTTTGTCTCCTTCATACACATAGCAAAAAAAACAAAAAACAAAAAAAAAACCCACACATAATGGATAAATAATTTGTGGACTTTTATTTTCTGCATTATATATGCACTACAGCCGTATTTTAGCTGATACTTCTGCTAAATACCAATGACTACAGCTCCACCTTCCATATAGCCTGAAACTCTCAAGTGGTCAATTTGTATTCGTTCCGTTGTTATATTTGGGGAAGGAGAATTAATATGATTGAATTCCAAGTGTATTTTCTTGTGCAATAGTTAAATATGACCGATTATTATTCTTGTACGTCAATTGTACGTACCGTACTACATGCAATCACAGGGTGGATACAAAATCACGTGGCCAACTGTACAATCACAAGCCAATTGACCACTTGCAAGTTTCGTTCTAGAAGGAAGTTGGAGCCGTAGATATTGATATTCAGTATAATTACCTGTTAAAATGCGGTTGTAGTACATTTATAAATACATAAAAACCCAATTCAACATATTCTTTACCCATTAGAAACCTACACAATTATTGCATTTCTATTTACCATTGATGTCAACAGCTCCAACTTCCTTATAGCCTGAAACTCGCAAGTGGTCAATTGGGATATTATGTAGAACTGTTTGATCTTGTTTGGGTTCGATACAGAGTCCAATGGGTGTATAGCTATTATGGCTCGCGAGTGTACCTTCTTTAAGGGGAGATGGGTCGTTTTTATGGTCCCCCTTCTTCCTCATGTTTAGCCCCAGTAGTTTTCAGATTTTAAGACGTCTGCCCCATTATTAGTTTGTCGATTTTAAAAGCTTTTGTCCCATTTCTATATCAATATCAAGACCTTTCGTGCCAAGGGGCAGGATTTGACAGTTTACGCAGGTTTGGGGGGATTGCACAAGCCGCCAAATCATTAACACACACGTCTAGATTGATTTAATGGAAATAGTTTTGGGTACCTTGATTGAGAGATCCTTCCTAAACCAAATGAAAAAAGCCACAGTACTGACAGGTACGCTGTGAAAATTGAAAACATATTTGTGCCCAAAATGACTCGCATAGTAAGTAATAAGTGCATCAACCAATTACCGTAAAATGGCCTAACTTCGGTCAAGAGGTTATACTTCGGACAAGGGGTTATACTTCGGTCAAGGGGTTATACTTCGGACAAGGGGTTATACTTCGGACAAGGGGTTATACTTCGGTCAAGGGGTTATACTTCGGACAAGGGGTTATACTTCGGACAAGGGCTTATACTTCGGTCAAGGGGTTATACTTCGGACAAGGGGTTATACTTCGGTCAAGGGGTTATACTTCGGTCAAGGGGTTATACTTCGGTCAAGGGGTTATACTTCGGACATTTCTGGATAAAGTATAATAAGGTACAGTTATGGAAAAATGGCTCTGCATTATGGAAGAACACCGCAGACATACCTGTTTTTTTGTTTTCCATAACTTCATGTATTTATCCCATAACTGCGGTTCATTATATTTTTTTCCAGAATGTCCGAAATTATGTCCCCGTCCAAAGTTACGTCATTTTACCGGTACGTGTTCTAAAGCTGGTGTCACACGTACGCTTTTTCCGGCAAGTTTTTTCTCGTGATATTTTGATGTTTTTTCACCTTGGGATCGGAAACTAGACTGAAGGTAGATTATTTTAGGTGGCTGATTTATGATATAACTGAAATTTTAAGCCTGTCAGACTACAATTGCTCCTAAAGATTGCCGGAAAAATCGCTCATGTGACATTGGCCTTATTCTCCTTACCAATGCTTCACTTGAGACCTCTGGTGGACGCTTCTGAACTAGCGCCAGAGCTAAGACTGTCGACAAAAATACTCAACACCAAGGATATGCACAATATATCACGATGTCTTGTTATTATACATGGCTATGATGATGGCTTTACTATATAGTAGACTAGCAGGGGTACCCGGCGTTGCCCGGGTTTAAATTCTAATATTTACCACCACTACTACTACCATAATCACCATCATCAATCACTACTACCACAATCATCACAATACTACTACTACCATAATCACCGGCCTCGACCTCCCTGTGCCTCATTAAACGGCGACCTCGATTTCGGCCGCTAAATGACCTCCGATTTTGGATCTGACCTCATCCGTACCCCCATTTTGGGGGGCTGCAAACAACTTTCGTTCCATACACCTTTTCGATCGGAGGCCTCCTTCTGCCCCAAACGGCCATTTTTTATTTTTTATTTTTTTTTATTTATTTTTTCAATTTCGGCCTCGAAACTACCTCCGATCGTGGCCTCGCCCCCTCTATGACCTGACCCAGGTCAATTGACACCCACATGCAAAGTTTCAGCTCCCCAGGTCCAAAACTGCTGCCGCCTATTAAGAACAGACAGACAGACACACAGACAGACAATCGAAAATATTATATAGATGGTTACAGTAAGTGCTGATATAGTATAACTAGTCCAGGAGCTAGCAAACATTTGTATTACATCTCGAGTACAAAAGGTTTGAGTACTGGAATTTATTGATAGTCTATTGGAGATCCCCAATCGGTGATTCTTAAGTTTTATAATTGGTGCATTTGGTAGTAGGAGCCCCTTATAAATAATTTCCCATAAGAGTTCTTAAACATGTATTTTTGCTTGATACTGTACATCGTTGTAGAGTTATCTGACTGGTCCCAAATGACTCATCTGAACAAATGAAACAATTTATGTTCAAACTATGCTTTGCTAATGTTGACTGTTTGACTTGCACAGGCACCTGTAGTTCAATAATTGGTAAAAAAATGGCAACTTTTGTCTCAAGAAATTGAACTACAGGTGCCTGTACTAGTCAAACTGTCAACATTAGCTAAACATTGTCTGAACATAAGTTGTTTCTCTTGTTCAGATGAGTCATTTGAGACCAGTCAGATAACTCTACAACGATGTACAGTATCAAGCAAAAATACATGTTTAAGAACTCTTATGGGAAATTATTTATAAGGGGCTCCTACTACCAAATGCACCAATTATAAAACTTAAGAATCACCGATTGGGGATCTCCAATAGACTATCAATAAATTCCAGTACTCAAACCTTTTGTACTCGAGATGTAATACAAATGTTTGCTAGCTCCTCTACTAAACCCTTAAATCAAGTAATGCCACTTGAGAAAAACCTCACACAACCCACCCATGATTCGAGTGCCTGTTGATCGCAAGGTCCAGGGTTCGAATCCCGGGTGGGTTGTGTGAGGCTGATATAGTATGGTTGCCATGGGGATTTCCAAATTCAGCAGATGAAGACTACAAACATAATTATAAGGCAGGTTAATTATCACAAGGAAGCACGAAAACACCTTCTTCCCTTTTACTATTAATATGAATTATTTGTGATTATCGGTGACTAGATAATATAATAAGTAACAATATGCAATTACCATAACATGCGTCACCTACAGACATTACGGCATATGGCTTTTATTGTTGTGGTGAAGTTAATACAAAATATATTATAGAATTGTTGAGGGACAAGGAGGGTGGATAGCTCGCGATATCGTCTTTTATGGGAGCCCACCGCGCTTTTTCTCTCTCTCTCCCTCTCTCTTTGGCTTGTATCCATTCGGCCCCATTCAGCATACTGTTTTAAGACGTTTAACTCCATCCAGGTGTCAATATTTTCCTGGCGAGCGGTAGCGAGCCAGCATATATATATTTTTGTTTTGACAGCAAGCTAAATTTGTACATTTTTCGATAGAAAAATGTCTCCGGCGAAGCCGGATTTCTCTACACAATGCTGGCTCGCTATCGCTCACCAGGAAGAAATCGACACCTGGATGGCGATAAACGTCTTAAAACATTTGGCGGAATGGGGCCGAATGGATACAAGCCAGAGAAAAAGAGAAATTTAAAAGGAGAGAAACAAAAGCAGGTGACCCCCCTTAAAAGGCCCTGTTGGTTACGCTCCCAAAACATTTATACCGGGTGGCAAATCTGGAGAGACCTTGGTAGGGACAATTTGAATAGATACACCGAATAACCCTGTTTATGGGTGACATTTTTTCTACACTATAACATTCAATATTTACAGTATAGGTTATTATACTTGAGATGTTTCCAACCCCTTAACCACGAGGGATCATTCAGGAGCATATTGACTCCTTGAAGCTCCGATACGCATTTCATTTCTGTTTTCTGGTAGTTATTAGACGATTTTATTCAGATTAGGAAGGGTATATGGAAGTTATAGGGTTGATTGAGATAGTCTTTACCCTTATAATTCCCACAGATACTTCCTAAGCTGCACAAAATCATCTAATGACAGCCAAAATAAACTGCTAAAACGCGTCAGAGCTTGAATGGGTTAAAATCGTCTGCCATCAGCCGGAGTATAGTAGCAGCGTATACAAGGGGTTAATTGATGCCGTGGTGAGGGCCCGTCCTGGCACCCCCCCCCCCCCCCTCCCCCCCTTGGCACCCATAAAGCCGCCCCTCTACCTGTATATATCCTGGCGACAGATGGTGGCCAGGCGTTATAAGGGGCACTCATACCACAAATTACAACACCTACTGTATATAACGGGGCTGCTCGGACAGGCAGCTTAGGGAACAACAACAACAATAACAACACCTATATAATATTGACGCCATTTGTAGGACTTGATTGTTTACAACATTCGCCTCATTAGCATAAATACTATAACAATACGGATACACCTTAACGTAGCAACATTAATATACATTAACAAAACATAATAGACATTAATAGTGTTACAATCCTTATAGTAATATGTCACCTTTGTTTCAGTTGATTAAAATGTATAAACCTGTTAACATCATTATTACAATGTTTTGTTTACAATGCAGTTGTTATGAGTCTTGATGAACTGAATGATGCTTCTCTACAACTATTATTGATTGTAATTGTTCATGCAATTAAGTTTTAACCCCTTCACCACGATGACGCCTTTTTACCTTTGATTCTGACTAAAATTATACGATTTCATGCAGTTTAAGAAGGCCCTATTTTATTCAGAGGGGTATAATGAGATCGTATTTTCCCCTTTGAGTCCAAGAGGTTGATTGTAAACTAAATAAAATCGTCTAATGGTAAACAGAATATGATGAAAATTTCGTCATCATCCTGAAGTAAATACTGAAACAGGGTTAACCAGCCAAGTCGTATGCGGTCTTCCAAGTAGTGGTTCGAAAAAGAAAAAAATATATAATATATATATAGTTAATGCATCTCTGGGTGTCCTCTCTGTGTTGAAGGATTACTGCTACACCCCATCCAGGTACACCTTTAGTTAAACCCTTTTTAAACCCTTCCCTCCATATCGCCAGATGAATGATATGGGGACCAGACTCTATACTTAGTAACCATCAAGATACACACACACATACACACACACGCACAGGCACACCACACACACACACACACGCACAGGCACACCACACACACACACACACACACTTTCTCACACGCACACTCACTCACTCATACACATTCATTCACACACACATACATACAGACACACACACACTCACCTACACACACACACACACACTCATACACACACACTCATCTACACACACACACCACACACACACACACACCACACACACACACTCACCTACACACACAAACACACACACACACACACACACACACACCACACTACCTTATTTGTTTAATCCTAAATATCACTGAATACACTATAGGGGTTAGAGTATCCATGCTTATTAATCATCAGAGCCACACTATATTATATATTTGTTCCTCCCCCCCCCCCCCCCCGCCCCCCAGGGAAAAAATAAAATATAAATGATTAACAGGTAAATTATATGGGTTACAGATTCTATATACATGTTCACACTAAGTTACCAATGTTTGTTATCTCTTCCCTCAGTACCATCGTAGTAGTGACCGTACTGTACTTACCTTACAATTACTTTTTAAGCTCTTCCCTCAGCATCAGCGGATCAATAATCAGGATAATATATAATACTAATCAATTAACCAACCCTTCCCTCTCTCACTTTATAAAGGGTTACCCTGGTCCCTGTACTCTATACTTAAAACACTCTACCTCCTCCTTCTTCCCCCGGGACTCATTATATCCGGGTCTGCTTGCGGCTATAATGGTCGGGTTGCGTTCTGGAGTGTTTAGCCTAAGTGGGGCGCTAACTACGGGTTGGGTTCTCGATGTGTGGCGGATCGTCTCGTTTTCCCCCCCGCTGGGACGACACTTACGACCGTCGCATTATGCCTAAGTGGTACGTGGAGATTGAAGAGTGGCCTTTTAAATTTTAAGATCGGGTGTTTTTACAAATTACGGAGGCGCTAAATGATGCTTGGCTTTTAACGCCTAAGTGGGTGTACATGGAAATTATTAAGGTAGGTATCCGATGAGGGGTGGTTTCATAATTTAAGGCTTGATTGCTTATATGTAGAGGGGTGTGTTATAAGTTATATCTGCTACTTATAATAACGTGGTTCAAAGTGGTGCTTGTCTGTTAAGGGGGGTGCCCTGCTTTTTGTTATTTCTGTCCTTTTCTCTTTCTCTGGCTTGTATCCATTCGGCCCCATTCAGCCAACTATTTTACGACGTTTATCCCCATCTAGGTGTCGATTTCTTCCTGGCGAGCGATAGCGAGCCAGCATTATATGAAGAAATCCGGCTTCGCCGGAGACATTTTTCTATCGAAAAATGTACAAATTTAGCCTGCTGTCTAACAAAAATTAAAAATATGCTGGCTCGCTACCGCTCACCAGTAAGAAATTGACACCTGGATGGGGATAAACGTCTTAAAACAGTAGGCTGAATGGGGCCAAATGGATACAAGCCAGAGAAAGATAGAAAAGGACAGAACAAAAACAGGTCACCCCCCTTAACGCTATGCCTAAGTGGGTGTACACTCGACCAAGAAATTTTTTTTACACTAACGCTCTAAACATTCTGGAAGTGGGTCGAAATCTTAAGATAATACCTCACAGACGTATGTTTCACCCGATTCATTCCGTTCACACTAGATTATGTACAGCTCACCAGTGTAAAGGTTGGTTTTTGGTCGAGTGTACATGGAAATTGTGGTATCCGACAGGGATGCTTAAAATTATGATCATAATATCGAAATTTGAGGAGACTTTAAAATTAAGACTGAATTACTTACAATTAAGGGGGTAGGGTAGTTAAATACTGCTTGTCTGTTAGCGCTATATTTATTTACACAGAAAATGAGATATCCTTTTAAATATTTAAAATCGGATAATATAACATTAATTGGGTGTTTATTACTGCTTATCTGTTAGCGTTATGCCTATGGGGGGATTAGCTTATGTAAATATTCAGGTATCCAGTGAGAGGAGTGGGAGTGCTTTTAAACTTCAGATTAGATTATTAACCCTTTCAGCACGATGACGCCATTTTGTCTTATATTCTGGCTAAGATTAGACGCTTTTATGCATTTTAAGAAGGATTTGTGTTATTCAGAGGGTTTACTGAGATCGTATTTACCCCTTTGAGTCATAGAGGTAGACTATAAGCTATAGAAAATCGTCTAATAGTTACCAGCAAATAAGGAAAACTACGTCATCGTGCTGAAGGGGTTAAAGATTGGGGGGGGGGGGAGGGGGCTTTAAAATTAAGTGGGTTATTTAGCATTAAGGGGGGTGACCTGCTTTTTGTTATTTCTGTCCTTTTTTCTGTTTCTCTGGCTTGTATCCATTCGGCGCCATTCAGCCAACTATTTTACGACGTTTATCCCCATCTAGGTGTCGATTTATTCCTGGCGAGCGATAGCGAGCCAGCATTATATGAAGAAATCCGGCTTCGCCGGAGACATTTTTCTATCGAAAAATGTACAAATTTAGCCTGCTGTCAAACAAAAATAAAAAATATGCTGGCTCGCTACCGCTCACCAGTAAAAAATTGACACCTGGATGGGGATAAACGTCTTAAAACAGTAGGCTGAATGGGGCCAAATGGATACAAGCCAGAGAAAGATAGAAAAGGACAGAACAAAAACAGGTCACACGCTAAACTCTGCTTGTCTTTTAGCATTATGCCAAAGGGGGGGGGGGGAGAGTACTCGATGATTGAGGTATCGTTTTAAATATATGGGATGCTCTAGTATTTAAGACTGGATTATAGAGAATGAAGTGAGAGTAGTCGAGGGGAGGGGGGGGGGGGGCGGGGGGGGCTTTTAAGGAGGGAAGGGTTTATTGTTGATAGATTTATTCATACATATATATTTATTATCCGTTTAGTTTTCTAGCTAGACCCAAATCGCCAAACTATTGGAACGACACCTTAAAGTCTGAAAACTAATGTGGCTAAACATGAGGGAGTAGGGAGTCCAGGAAATCTAAATACTGTCCGCCTTCGACAGCGTTACGACTGAATGACCGCGGAAGTGTAGATTGGAATATTAGACAGGGGTTGTTTTTATATTTAAGGGGAGGTATTTAGTTTGTTCCCTACTTTTTCATCAAGCTTAAAATTACATCCCCTAGAACCCCTTTTATGATAAATTTGTACATTTTTCGGTAGAAAAATGTCCCGGCCGGAGGCCGGTTGCTCTTAAATTACAGGCTCGCTATCGCTCGCCAGGAAAAAATCGACACCTTAACGGCACGAAAGGTCTTAAAATTGACAGACATGGGGCAAAATGTCTTAAAATATCCAAACTACTAGGGCGAAGGTCTTAAAATCTCAAAAACAATGGGGCTAAACATGAGGGAGAAAGGGGTCCAGAAAAAAATCCCTCAAGTGGATATCTCCCCTTAAGGGGGTAGGGTTTATATTTGGGTCTTTTATTTGTATATTTATTGATTTAGTTGTTGTTGTTGTTGTTGTTGTTGTTGTTGTTGTTGTTCCCCAAGCTGCCTGGCCGAACAGCCCCAAGGCCCCGAGCAATTCCAAGGTCATAACCGAGCGCCCCCACAGAACCCTCCCCGCCGACCACAATAAAGCCTGGGTGACCGAAGCCACTCCATGGCGGGGAGCTGAGGAGGGTGCGGAAACGCCCGGGAAACCAAAGCCCCACCCAGGGCCCTGTGCCCCTCAGCAATTTTGAAGAGAAAGTTGAGGGGCAAGGGAAAAATGTGACGCTTTGGCTTCCAATCTTGGTAGATTGGGAGGTCAATCCACGGAAGAGACGCCGTCACTTGAGATCTAGAAAATATATAAGTTAAAGGAACAGTCTGAGTAAGCTATGGGTATGGCAGAGATTGCTCAGCTCTCACTCTGATAGACCAGCCCATCGCCACTATTGATTTAGTTAATTGGTTAGTTAGTTTATTGATTTAGTTAATTGGTTAGTTAGTTTATTTATTTAGTTAATTGGTTAGTTAGTTTATTTATTTAGTTAATTGGTTAGTTAGTTTATTTATTTAGTTAATTGGTTAGTTAGTTTATTTATTTAGTTAATTGGTTAGTTAGTTTATTTATTTAGTTAATTGGTTAGTTAGTTTATTTATTTAGTTAATTGGTTAGTTAGCTTATTTATTTAGTTAATTGGTTAGTTAGTTTCCTCGCTAGACCTCCATCAAGCTTTAAATATTAGCGGTTCAAAATTGTTCAATAGACTGTACCAACTTTTATTTATTTGTGTTTATTTATTTTGTTGAGTTTCCTCGCTAGACCTCCATCAAACTTAAAACAACGCGTTTCAGAATTGTTCAGAAGACTGTGTACCAGCTTTTATATATATCTTTCTTTCTTTCTTTCTTTATTTATTTATTTAGTTTCCTCGCTAAACCTCCTTCGAGCTTAAACAAAATTGCGTTTCAGATTGTTTCAATAGACTACCAACTGTCAATGCAGGTACAGTCTCGCTAATAAGTCATGTATCAGCTGTCATTACGTTTGGCTCGCTCTGTGCTGTATTAATATCTGTCAGATGATAAATAGGGTGGGAAAGTGTAGGGACATGTTTGTATATCTCACTCAAAAAGAAGAAATCATGTGTAAATATTGCTGATACCAATTATAGATTAAAACATACTTGGTGCCGAGACATCACTTATTAGCGCGACTGTACGTGGTGTGGTTTTATGAAGATGTATCAGTGAGAGGGAGGGAGGTGAATATATAAAATATCCCAATGTGTTATATATTTAGGGCGGAATAAGTGCTGCTCTTATTTTGGCGTTATGACTATGGGATGAATTCGTAGGAGGTATTGTTGCTTAGCGTAAGATCCAGGTGTGTAAAGAGATGGAAGGTGTGTGTGTGTGTGTGTGTGTGTGTCTGTCTGTCTGTCTGTCTGTCTGTGTGTGTGTGTGTGTGTGTGTGTGTGTGTGTGTGTGTGTGTGAGAGAGAGAGAGAGAGAGAGAGAGAGAGAGAGAGAGAGAGAGAGAGAGAGATAGAGAGAGAGAGAGAGAGAGAGAGAGAGAGAGAGAGAGAGAGAGAGAGAGAGAGAGAGAAATCACCTGGTTCAGCACACTGACCTGCATCACTTAACCTCACTACAACAGTTCAAGTCGGAGGTTAATAACTGGCTCAGGAATATCACAGTTCCGTACTAAATCTTGGTAATATAATTATTAATTATCATACTTCATAAAGAGGGATCTTTGATAAAATATATCTATCTTATAAATATATCAATGCTATATATTTTTTGCATTTTAAATGTGTTTCGCTATAGATAATTCTACGTTTCATCACTGGAATTTTAGCTGTAAGAACACCATATAATGTCGTGAAGTTTAGAGAAAAAAAAAAAAAAAAAAAAGAGAGAGAGAGAGAGAGAGAGACTCTTACTTACTTTCAACAATCAAAGAGGTTCTCAATATTGCCCTGTCTTGTAATCTTATGTTTAAGGGAGTAGTGGTTAGTTTTTCGTTTATATAATGATTGATTCATTTATGTTTATATTTTCCTCCCCCTAGATATCCATCATGTTTAAATAGAAACACCCCCTAGATACCCCTTCAAGATAAATTCGTACATTTTTCGGTAGAACATTTTCATTTATAGGCTCGCTATCGATCGTCTGGTTGTTGTTGTTGTTGTCGTTCCCTAGGCTGCCTGGTCGAACAGCCCGAGTCACTAAGGAAGGCCATGACCACGAAAGGTCTTAAAATTGAAAACGAAATGAGGCGAAAGGTCATAAAATTGCCAAAGTAATGGACCGAACGTCTTAAAACATCAAAACTAATGGGGCTAAACTCGAGGGAGAAAGGGGTCCTTAGAAACGAACGATCCCCCCTTAACTGACAAGAAAATGTTCCAGGAGTGTATACCATCTATCTATCTATTGCCGGACGCCGCGATCCCCTAAGGGGTGTCCACGAACGAAATGCCCCCATGCACCTCTGTCCCCGGTCTGTCGACGCCCCTCCTCCCATCCAGTACCGCCTTCACTCATATACTTCTTAACTCCATCATTCCACCTCTCCCTCTCTGTCCTTCCACCTTGCTCTCGTACACCCTCTTAGTCATTCTCTCGCTTCCTATACGTTCCATATGGCCGAGCCCTTTCAAGGTGTTCCTTTTCACACTTTCCAGCACATCTACATCCACACCACACCTCTCTCTTTCTTCCTCATTCGTCTGTCTATCCTTCCATGTAACTCCGCACGCACTTCTAAAGTAGCTCATTTCTACCCCTCTCACTCTTGGTCTGAGTCTCTCCACCAACGTCCATGCTTCGCTTCCGTAAGTCAATGTCGGGATTACCACACTGTCATGCAAGGACTTCTTTATTTCCATGCTGACCACTCTATTTCTTGTTACTGCTTTCAGCGTTCCTACAACCCTCTTCCCCTGTTGCACCCTCTGCCGCACTTCTTCATCCATACTCCCATCTTTACTCAACACACTGCCCAGATACTTTAATGAGCTGACATTCTCCATAGCCTGACCGTTCAACCTCACCTCACACTCTGTGGCTGCACCCCTTTCAAAAAACATAATCTTGCTCTTCCACGCATTTACCTTCAGATTCCGTTTTTCACACACTTTTCCAAACATATTTACCAGACCCTGCAACTCCCATTCACTATCGCTCAACAGAACTGTATCATCGGCATGCAGCAGTACAGGTAGCTTCCACTCGTTTCCCTCCCTTATCAGCGGTACATCAACATCCACTGCTCTTCCTTGTATTTCTTTCATGACTCCTTCCATATATAAATTAAGCAACCCCTGTTTCTTCCAATATTCAGGTAAAAAAACCTCGCTCTGCTTATTCTCCACACGTACTGACGCCTTTGCACCATCATACAATGTCATGCTCTTCACTGCTTTCAGCAACTTGCCATCTACTCCGTATATTCTCAGTACTTTCCACGTATACCTTCTCTATCCACTCTGTCATAAGCCTTCTCCAAGTCCATAAAGGCAACATACATCTTTTGTTGCTTCTCCACATATTTCTCCACAACACATTTTCAGGGCAAAAATTTGATCTACACATCCTCTTCCCTTCATAAACCTGCCCTGCTCGTCACCTACCGGTATCAATTTCTCCGTTCTTGCTCTCACTCTCTCAATCACTACCCTACTGTACACCTTCCCTACTACGCTTAGAAGACATAATTATTCCCCAGTGGTTATCACATATTTAGTTATTAACCCACTCAGTAGCGGTGACGTCCCTTTCATTACATTCTGGCTACGATTTGATGGTTCTATTCCGCTTTAAGAAGAACCTCTAACAATCAAAAGGCTACACAGTATCTCATTTAATCCTTTGAGCTACCAAAGATCCTTCTTAAGCTTAATCAAATCGTCTAATAGTGTCCAAAGTATGGTGGTCACCGCTACTGAACGAGTTAAAGGATTTTCCTACGTTTTACGATTTTTTTTTTTTTTTCATTGGCCAATAGTAAAGCTTGCTGTAATAGCATGTTTAGCCCTATTAGTTGTGATGTTTTAAGACGTTCGCCCCATTATTTTGGCTATTTTAAAACCTTTTTCCCCATTGATTTATCAATTATAAGACATTTCGTGCCATTTAGGTGTCGATTTTTCTGGCGAGCGATAGCGAGCCTGCTATTAAAGAGGAACTGGTTTCAGCCTGGATATTTTTCTACCGAAAAATTCACAAATATATCTCTGGGTATATTTTTTAAATGTATTTTTATTTAGCATGATGGAGGTCTAGGGAGGAAACTTAGAAGAAAAACAAATCTTCGCTTAATGGTCACAACCCAAGTATCCAAAAACCAAAATGGTAATTTTGGTTTGTGGATACTTTGGTTGCGGCCGTTAAGCGGAGATTTTATTCTTTTTTCTATTTTAGCCTAATCCAACATAACCAAGTAATAACCTATGTCCTAACCTAACCAATATAACCTATATGTCCTAACCTAACCAATATAACCTATATGTCCTAACCTAACCAATATAACCTATATGTCCTAACCTAACCAATATAACCTATATGTCCTAACCTAACCAATATAACCTATATGTCCTAACCTAACCAATATAACCTATATGTCCTAACCTAACCAATATAACCTATATGTCCTAACCAATATAACCTATATGTGGTGGAGTGGTCTTGCCACTGGCCTGGTAATCCAAAGGTCCCGGGTTCAAATCCCGATGTATCAATGGGAAGATATTATTGGGATGGAATTTGTGCTGTACCTGGTATCAGTGCATTACCACAAGCCCACCGAAACGTCAATAAAATACCCTCATTGTTCCCTGATTAAATAGCACTGTATGAATATTCCCATATTCAAAATATGCTATAGGGGTGCAATGCCTGGTGAGTTATCTGCTCAACAGGTGGCGTTGTGTGTGTGTAAGTGTGAGAGTCTGAGTGTGAGACAGTGAAGCACGGGAACGAGGTGGCTTCAGAGATGGGGTCGTTTCGGGCCATGAGTGAGCACCGTGCCTCATGTGAAGGCAAGATGGCAGGTGCTCGTTGTACTCTACGTGCTTCACATGTCTCACTCCCTAGACTGGAACAAGACCTCACGGGCTTCACTGTTCATTGTAAAACGGTGAATGTTAAGGCTCTCAGCCTATGCCCGAGAGGAAGTAAGTTGGAATATAGAAAAAAAAAAAAAAAAAAAAAAAAAAAAAATATGTCCTAACCTAACCAATATAACCTATATTAGACCGCTTAGCATTGTGGCTGCCTTTTTTGTGGCCGTCTAGGAGTATGGCTATTTTGACCTGTTTCTGATAAGTTAAGTTTGGTCAGCTGGGAGGATAGGGTTGTCACGGTCGGCGTCTGTCTGTCTGTCTGTCTGTTATTTTGACAGTCAACTCGATGTCACACTTACGGATTTCCCGGCAATTGTTTCGGCAACTCTGCTATAACCGCTTGTGAATTGAAGATGTGCAAGAACTTCGCCACCTAAATGTATACATAATTTACTAGTCTAGTTAACGATGCCGAAAAAGAAAATTGTTGCAAAAATAGGCACCGGTCGAAAAATACAGACAAAATAGTTCCTGTGACTCCGCCATTCCAATTGAAATAGGTGACCACTATCATCTGGTATCTGTTGCATGCACAAGTGATTAACTATTGAGTAATACTAATGATGGTCTTCCTGTTACACGCCCCAATGAAATATACACTAATGATATATATATATATATACCGGTATATATATATATATATATATATACCGGTATATATATATATATTACTAATATTGATAATAATGTGTACAGTAAGTATTGACAGACGGTATCAATAGTTCTACAAGGTGTCAAAGTCATTAATAGGCGACCGATTTACATATTTATCTGTAATGAAAAACAGGATCGGCTATTTTATTTATAGTTAGCGAGATTACAATTAAACAAGCCACTGGACTGAAGGAAGTGCATGAAAGTTAATTTTGAAGCTGAATAAAGTAGGCTGAGCTTAAGAAAATATCCAACACATTAAATTAATTAATCATAATTTATACCGGTATATAAGTTATTATGATTTTGTGTTGTTCATATTGTAGATAATTATTTGGCCGTGGTAAGAGTTCAATAGCTAACTCTGACCTGAGAGAGATGTCTGATAAAACATATTTACGTTACTTTTTGTTATTAATTTTTCATGTTGCAATCGATTATTTATTTGTATTTTCAATACAATTGTGTGGCATAGAAAAATATTTGAGCAAGTTGGTATTTAACCCCTTCAGCACGATGGCGTAATTTTCATCATATTCTGGTTACTATTAGACGATTATCTTTACCTTATAATCAACTCTCAGGACACAATAACTCTCTGAATAACAAATGTCCTTCAGAAACTGCATAACATCGTGTAATTTTAGCCAGCATAAAAGGTAATACCGTGTCATTGTGATGAAGGGTTGAAGTTGACGTTTTGCCATTGTTTGTATCTTTTGATTTCATTAATTATTTTCATGAACAAAATTCATGATAAATTCATACAGAAAACTCCAGGGATAAAACAGTAACCATAAAATGTATTATATAGAATATGTTTGATTAGGTTTGTTTGCTCTCATTAAAGAATGAGTGAATGAGTTGATTTTTAGTAACAAGCTTAATGCAACTCCGTTATATTTTTTCTGTTTTCAATTGACAGTTTCAAGCATCTATCTTCTTATAAAAGAATGAAGAACATTCCCCTACATTTGAATGCATAAACCTACACTTGATTTATGTAGTAGGTTAGGTATAGGAGGTTGTCTGTAATATGTAAATTACTATATATTCTGTTTTATTTCAGCTGACGGGAAGCTGCCATATCCCTATTCTGATTATTCAGCTATTATGAAGATTGTGTAGCGAAATATATTGTAAATTATGAAAACTACTATGTTTCATATTATTTAATTATCTTTCGAGAAATTGCTTGCTAAGGAATTTTACTTACCGTCAGCTGAATTAAGACACGAGTTTTGAATATATAAATAAACAATTACGTGTACACAGACACACACACACTCTCTCTCTCTTTATATATATATATATATATATATATATATATATATATATATATATATATATAATATTAAATAATGTATATACATTTAATAATCCGTTTATCCAAGTACTCAGCTATTATAAATCTGTGAAGTATAATATAATCTATAGTAGCCTACAGTACAATAAAGAATTTTGAACATATATTTACATATTGTTATTGCTAATCGGGCTCTATAAGATTTACAGATATTTCAACCAGATCATTAAGATTTTCTTCTTCTTATAATATCATAGATATTACCGCACTATTTTAGTTTAATTTTGTAGGAACATTCTGACGTTAAGTATTAGGTTTATTGTTATCGAACTAGAAATGTTTCAAACAAATTTCTTGAGGGAACTTCAGTGGGGTTGGGTGGGGGGGATGGGGGGATATCCTGCTACACCGGGTTCACTTCCCTGGCAAAGGGAGACGGGTGAACTGTCTTTTTACACCCCATAGCTCTGTTCACCTAGCAGTAAATAGCTCTGTTCACCTAGCAGTAAATAGCTCTGTTCACCTAGCAGTCAATAGGAACCTGTAGATCGTGGACGTTTGTGACCTTCCATTCGGGAGTGTAAACTGTTGTAACCTGGATGGATATGCGGTAGCCCCTGTGTACCATGCTTGGTAACTTACCTGCATTACCCATCACAGGCTCCAATGATACGGAGGTAAGCGCTGTGGTCAAGCGCAGCCTAACGTAACACTCCTCTCCTTATTAAAACACAAATTTGAATTTTCTTCTTCATTATTTTGTTATTATTTTTGTTTTCAATTCTAGGACACCAGAGCTTTGTATCTATCTCATTAGAATTATTTATTTATCTAGTTTATTTAGCTAACAGGTTCGTCAGTTGCTTAGTTTTGGATACATATATATTTCATTGGCTTAAGGAATGCTGGTTTCAATTCTGATTTGTAGATATAAAGAAAATATACAATATAATTAGTTCCTAAAATATGTCAGCCTTGGTGGTTATATTACAGTACTCCTGTCTCCATTCTGCAAACAAATCGTGGTATTGTAATGGCGTAAGTTCAAGTTTCCAGGGGGCCACTCCAACTTAGGATGTGGATGCTCTCATGCACCAGTGCATTGTACAGATTGCAAGCTTAATTGTAACAAAAAGACACATATAAGAATGTGTTTTTTTTGGGTAGGATTGTGTGAAGGTTTATTTATATAAATTACGACACGTCAACTATTGAAACGCATATTAAGCTTATAACTTGTTATAATTAAGCGTTCCTTTTTTTTAGTGTACTCCAACGCTACTTTCGTAACCGGTTACGTTGAAAAAAAAAGGGGGAAAAACAAAGAGAGTAATGTTTACCTTGAAGACCAAACATGGGCTTGAAGGCGGCCACCCAGGGGGGGTACCACAGAGGGGGTAGGTGAGCGGCGGCGGTGGGGCCGGCTAGCGGGTTGCCCATATGTCCGCCCATACCCATAGCCCCCATGCCCATAAGCCCCTCTCCGCCCTCCAGATCCGGCCGGAGGTGGAGGGGCGTGGGTCGGACGAAGGCGGAGGGATGGTGGTGGTCGAGGGGGTTGGAATCTTCGTGGAGGTCTTCGTCATCGTCGTCTTCGTCGCCCGAGCCCCCCACCGCGTCCTCCAGATCCTGCTCTAGGGTGGGGGGGAGGTGGTGGGGGTGTGGGGGCGGATCTTGACTGCTCCCACCCCCACCCCTACTGCCGTAGAGGGGGTAGGTGGTAGGGGAGGTCGGTCGACTGGGGGAGCGAGGTTGGGGGTGGTTTGTGGGTGAGGGGGCCGAGTTGGTGTACCTGTGGGGCGGGCTGGATGCTGTGTGGGTGAACGTGGGTGATGTGGCTCTGGCGTGGGTGTAGGCGGGGGAACTGGATCTACCATTAGCGTACGTGGGTGGTGGGGGCGATCTACCATGGGCGTAGTTGGGCGGGCTTGATCTACCATGGGTGTATGTGAGTGGAGGGGATCTCGAATTCGGATATGATGGAGAGGAGGATCTGTTGTGGACATACGTGGGTGTACTAGGCCGTGGGTGGTGGCTGAAGATGGGTGAATTGTCCCTGTGATGGACATAACCTGGCGAACTAGACCTATTTTGAGTGTAGCTGGGTGAATTTGTCCTTATATTAGTGGGCGAATTCGTTCTTTTGCTTGTGTAAGAGGGTGAATTCGCTTCAGTTCTACCATACGCAGGTGTGGGCGAACCTCTCTTGGCGAAGACTGTGTGGGAGGGTGCCTGAGGGCTGGAAGATCGGTCATGCGAACGAAACCTCTGCTTGGTGTCCAGACCTAAGATGGAGCTGATGGAGAAGTGTGGGCGGTGTGGGTTGGCCGAGGTCCCTATGCCCACACTCTCTGATGTGGGCGAACTGGTGGGCGGGCATTCGAAGGTTCTGCCTCCTCCTAGTGCCATGGTTGTTCGGGGTCTGTACTATGATTATAACACAGCTTTTACAAATATATGAGGTCTTCAGCTAGTTAGTTAAAATAGGACTTCAGAGGCTATCAACTTTTCTGGGTTATTAAGCCAGCACACTGTAAGTCAAGAATAACGTCAGGACTGCAACCCCTTTTCGAGTACTCCAGTCCCTTCGTCTTTTGTGTACTAAAAAACAGTTGGTATACGATACTTCAAGGTCCACAGTGTTCTCGAATTGCTTCAAAGGTTTGTTTGACAGGTTCAAAGTTTTAGACGTAATGCCCTCGACTGTACACTTGCCTTCAATCTTTCCCGGACGCTATTTTTAAACTATATTAAGTAAAAAACATTCTCCACACTACTTTGCCTAGCTCTAAGTTTATACAGGATGATTAATACATGTTTTGTAGTCTCAAAACCGTTTAAAATGTGTGTTTGGATATCACAGAAGCTGTGGGTTTCGGTTACCCTTTTTGTGTGTGAAAGAGATCTGCCTTGTGTGGGCCAATCGGCTTTCTGCAACACCTGTTATTGTGTTAATGTTAATTGTGCTGATATTCTAGTTCCGGGACCATATTTCTCGGACTACAAAGATCGGAGTCAGCATTTCATTCCCTCTAATTGGTGTTCTTCGGGAATCAAATCACACTTTTGGACGGACAGCTGTGATTATCTTACGCAGTATGTTTGCAGAGTTTTTCGGTCCCCAAACTATTTGTAATGTATTACTATAGTTTGTGTTCATCGGTTCTTTCGTAGTCTGGCTTGTCGATTAGAAAAACCTTTGTTATTGGGGTATATATCTAGTAATTTATTGTCAATGTTTATGCAAATATGTTGCTATATTCGTGTGGTAGACTTCATTATGATTATTAACATACGTTTTCTCAATTTCTTCTTGACAGTCATTTAAGGTTATTTATTCATCGCGCCGGCGATTGTTGGAAGTGTATGTGTATTTTCATAATTCTAGTATCTAATTTTACACTTTTTTTTTAGACAATTTGTAAAACTTTAGTTACATATTTTAAGGCGTTGTTTAGTGAATTTGCGGCTTAGCAGTGTTTCCCATTTTTGTCTTTCACTGTTCATAAAAATAGTTCTATGATACACAATAAAACATTATGGCTTCAACATACCGAGAGAATAAATAATATATTAACTACTCTCACTCATTTTCTTGATTTACTATGTACATGAAAGTCTTGCATTTGTATCGTTTCTGGTGCACAGTCACAAACTTGGTCGTATGTTTTGCCTAATACTGTATAGGCCTATAAGTTTACCTCTATTTTTCCTTCATGATTAAATCCATCAGTATTATTATATCAACTACACTTTTTCATACTTTACTGCTGTGTCACTACAGAAATGTGTGTATTATTAGTTTCTGCGTTAGCATTAATTTTGTATTTGCTGTTTTTTTATCAGTGTCCCATTTTCTTCACTTATTCAATAATGTTAGTTTTTGTGTTTCGTCATTTCCCCCCTTTTCTTGGTCTATGCTTTTTCTTGTTAATCGTTGTGCGGTTCTTGTTCCATTCACACAGCACAGCGGGAGAGTCACACGGTCGGCGGCGGCGGCCAGATGAGGTGTGAGAGAGGGAGATAGAGAGAGCAAGCGAGCTGGTGAGAGGGCGGGGCTTAGCTAGGTGTTTGGGGGAGGAGCCTACGGGAAGGATTAGCTTGGCTCCTCCCACTGTCTCTTGTTTCTGGTTCTCTCTCTCTCTCTCTCTGTTTTAATCTATTCATTTACTGCATCTATTCTTGTCTAAAAGCTTGTTCTTTTGTGTCCTTTTTTGTTTTTTGTTATACAGAATAATTAGTTAATCTGTTCCCTTCAATAGCAATCAGATGTTTACTTAAAAAATTGCGATCCATTCTAGTAGCTATTATCTACATTCATCTAAATTGGTCTACATTTTAAAATAAATTTAGTTTTCGAAAAATCACGAAAGTGTCAGATTTTTCAGTAAGTCAAATCCTGGGTGAATACGCGAGCTAGCCTACCAAAAGTGAACAAGACAGCCATGAGGGTATTATGGTCGACAGATGAAGATAGGGGTGGTATTGTTGGTGGTGGTGGTGGTGGTTGTTGGTTGAGGTGATGATGGTGTTAATGGTGGGGGTGATAAGCAATGAACAACACAGCCGTGAGATTAATATGGTTGACAGATGAAGATAGGGATGGTGATGGTGATGTTGGGTGTGGTGTTAATGGTGATTACAGTGAACAAGATGGGTATGCGATTATGATGGTTGACAGATGAAGATAGGGATGGTATTGATGGTGGTGTTATGGGAGACATTAATTTATTTATTTGTGTATTTATATATTTTTAGTTTCCTCCCTAGACCTCCATCAATCTAAATAAAATTCCCCAAGACCCCCCTTTGAGATAATTTTTTACATTTTCTGGAGTTTAGTACCTCCAATATACCTTTAAATGGGTACAGTTTAATATGGACGCGTGAATTAAATCTATCATACCAATCATTTTTCACGGTGAAGATACACTCAGACATAAATCTTCGTTGTATTACGCCTTCCAAGCTATCCCGAATTTAATCGAATCTTCCCTTTAATTGTGTACCTAATACGATATTGATAAGTTATTTTGTCATTTTACTGTGTTCGTATACGTTTTGGTGTGTTTATTTTGCAAGTTTTACATTATAATTCACGTTTTTGGTGGTTCGTTTTGCTAATCAGAGGTTCATATTGGGCCAAGATTTATGCCTTTGAGTGTACTACTGCTGATTACGATATTGGTATCTACTTTGGGCGGGTGCCCAACCCCGAAAGGGGTTGAAATAGGGGAGCTATCCCCCCGCTAAAGGCGGCTTTCTAGGGCCTTTCCTAGCTGATGCTGAGAGGATTGGGTTCTAGTCATGTGGTGATGGGCTGGTCTATCAGAGTGAGAACTGAGCGATCTCTGCCATACCCATAGCTTACTCTGACTGTTCCTTTTACTTATATATTTTCTAGATCTCAAGTGACGGCGTCTCTTCCGTGGATTGACCTCCCAATCTACCAAGATTGGAAGCCAAAGCGTCACATTTTTCCTTTGCCCCTCAACTTTCTCTTCATAATTGCTGAGGGGCACAGGGCCCTGGGTGGGTCTTTGGTTTCCCGGGCGTTTCCGCACCCTCCTCAGCTCCCCGCAATGGAGTGGCTTCGGTTACCCAGGCATTATTGTGGTCGGCAGGGAGGGTTCTGTGGGGGCGCTCGGTTATGGCCTTGGCCTTGCTCGGGGCCTTGGGGCTGTTCGGCCAGGCAGCTTGGGGAACAACAACAACAACAACAACAACATTGATGATGGAAGTTGTTATGGTTTTGAGTGAGGATATGGCTGTCTTGGTAGTTACTAATATGATAGTGGTGTGTGTGTGTGTGTGTGTGTGTGTGTGTGTGTGTGTATTTATTATATACACTGCTATACTGAAGCACTGGAGAGAGAGAGAGAGAAGAGTAGACCGGCGAGGGCCATATTGCACCCAGGCAAACTTTGGTAATTGTGGCATTAAGCACGGGGAACTTCTTCTCTCACTTTCTTTAACTCTCTCTCTCTCTCTCTCTCTCTCTCTCTCTCTCTCTCTCTCTCTCTCTCTCTCTCTCTCCAGTTCTTCAGTATTACAGTGTAGATAATGTTTATGCATATTCTAGTGTGTTGTATATAATCTTGATATATATATATATATATATATAAATTGCATCTCCCTGGAATACTAACTGTTCCATGTAATTGATTGTAGCTCCTTATCTTCTATTCTCTTTTCTGGTTCAGGGAGAGATAGAGAGAGATAAAGTGTGAGTGTGTGTGTATCAGTGTGTGTGCATTAGTGTATGTCTGTGTGTTAGCGTATGTGTGTGGTGTGTGAGTGTAGGTGTATGTGTGAGTGTGTGTGTGTGTGTATGCGTGTCTAGGTGTGTGTGTAGATATGTGTGTGTGTGGGGGGGGGGGGGGGGATATAGGTGTTAAATGCCACAATTACCAAATTAACTTTGTCCAGGTGTATTATGGTCACTGTGTGTAGGTGTAGGTGTGTGTGTGTATGTGTGTGTTAGTGTTAGTGTGTGTGTACTCTCTCCCAGACCCCAAGCAGGGCCTCTTCTCCCCGTGTTTAATGCCACAATTACCAAACTTTGTCCAGGTGTATTATGGTAACTGTGTGTGTGTGTGTTTAGGTGTGTGTCTTCGGTTGAGGGGGGGGGGGGTATAGGTGTTAAATACCACAATTGCCAAACTTTGTCCAGGTGTATTACGGTCACTGTGCGTAGGTGTGTGTGTGTGTGTTTATGTATGTGTTGTCAGTATGTGTAGTTGTCTAGTTGAGTGTGGGTTTAGATATATGTGTGTGGGTGCGCGTATAATTGCATATGTTGTTTTTCTCCTATAATCATTTTATTGCGTATCATATTTCAAACGCATTATCCTTAGAGATCTTTTATATCTTCTGCTGCTCTTTCAGATGTGTCTATTGATTTGATTTTCTTATATTTATTTATATTATTATATATTATACAAGTATTCTCATTCTCACCAACGTTAATTCCTGCGTTAAAAATGGTTCACTTCTTTTAAAATAACTTGTAATAATGTGTCCGTGTTTTTCCTTGTTTCATATTTTATTTTAGTTCGTGTAGTTTTCTTTGTATATTTTCCTTATAACTTTCTTCCTATTCTTCTCTTCTTAGTTTTTGCATACTATAATTAGATTTGTCTGTTTTTTTCTTGTTTCATGTTATCCCATCATATTTTTCATATGTGTTCTATATTTTGTTGTACTCACTTTCCATCTATATATATTTTGACTCTTTTCTTAAACGTCCTTAACTTCCCATTTCGTCGTATAAGTCTCCTCCTTGTTTTCTCATTCTTCTTCATCTTGTTTTCCGAATTTGTCTCTGTCTGATATTGTCCCTTTTATTATGATTTATATCTGCTATTCGTTGTCTCACCATTTTCTACAATTTAGCACATTCTTTGTTTCCGTGTTCCCACCATTTTCTACGATTTAGCACATTCTTCTTTCCATTTTCTACAATTTGGCACATTCTCCTACCGTTTTCTATCCATTTTCTACAATTTAGCACATTCTCCTACCGTTTTCTATCCATTTTCTACAATTTAGCACCTTCTCCTACCTTTTTCTATCCATTTTCTACAATTTAACACATTCTTCTACCTACCGTGTTCTATCCATTTTCTACAATTTAGCACATTGTTCTACCGTTTTCTATCCATTTTCTACAATTTAGCACATTCTTAAACCGTTTTCTATCCATATTCTACAATTTAGCACATGCTCCTACCGTTTTCTACAATTTAGCACATTCCTCTACCGTTTTATATCCATTGTCTACAATTTAGCACATTCAATTCTTTCCGTTTTCTAGCCATTTTATACACTTTAGCACATTCTCCTACCGTATTCTAGCCAATTTTTACAATTTTGCAAAACCTTCCATTGCACGTCTCTTTAGTAATATCCGAATATATGACTCACCTTTGCCATACCTTGTCTCTATCTACGTCATCATACCCCCCCCCCCTTTTTTGTGTGTGTGTTTTTCTTGTGCCACTCCCTCCCCTCCCTCCACCCACACAGCTTAGATATAGAGCAAGGAGGTTTAAGGGAGGTTTTTAGTTCGTTCCCTAGAATTCCATCAAGCTTAAAATTACACCCCCTAGATCCCCTTTCAAGATAAATTTCTACATTTTTCGGTAGAAAAATTTCCCGGCCAAAGGCCGGTTCCTCTTAAATTACAGGCTCGCTATCGCTCGCCAGGATAAAATCGACACCTAATTGGCACGAAAGGTCTTAAAATTGACAGAAATGGGGCAAAAGTTCTAAAAATCACCAAACTAATGGGGCGAACGTCTTAAAATCTCAACAGCAATGGAGCTAAACGTGAGGGAGAAAGGTGTCCAGAAAAAAATCACTCAAGTGGAAATCTCCCCTTAAGGGAAAATTATTAGCTTCATCACTAGATCACCATCAAGCTTAAAGAAATACCCCTAGACCCCCCCCCCCCCCTCGAGACAATTTTATACGTTTTGCAGTAGAATAGTGTCATGACTATATATATATCTAACCTTCTTGGTATAGGGTGTGTTAACTTTATACCTTCGATGACGACTTCTTCCTTGCTTTATGTTGGAGTTTATTATTATCATTTACTGTATCTATCCACCTTCTTCTCTACATCTTCTTCACTTTTACTTTTTCCTCATCCTCCTCCTCATCATCATCATTATCTTCTTCTTCTCCTCCTCCTCTTCCTATTCTTCTTCTTCTTTTAATTTCTTTTTCTTCTTATTATTATTTGCATTCCTCCCTCCTCTTATTCTTTGCATTCCTCCCTCCTCTTATTCTTTGCATTCCTCCCTCCTCCTCTTCTTCTTTGCATTCCTTCCTCTTCTTCTTCCCCAACCTCTTCTGTATGGGTTGTCATGTTGGCGTGTATACCATCAATGGTGACATCTTCCTTACCCTATTGGTTATCGAGGGCCGAGTGACCCCTATGTACACACGGACTCTACGTGTACACTGGCTCTATTTGCACACGCAGACACACACACACATATATATATATATATATATATATACACACACAAACACACACACAAACACATTCACACGCACTAATTCACTCACAGATAGACATAGGCACATCCAAGGACACAAAATTATGCATACACACATAGCATAGCCTATACACATCCGCATATATACAGTACACTATTACATCTGCGCTTGCACATGGGAGAATAACGCACACTGACATTATTACCAACTCATACACTCAAAACAATAGCCACAATTATAGATCGCCCGTGTCAACCCTTTCAGTAACGTGACGGGGTTTCTTTCATTGTTTCTTTCTAACCTGAGATGATTTTCTACATTTTAGAAAATGAATGTGGGTTTCAAATGGTCAGCTAGATGTTACCCATTTGCTTCCACAGGTCCTTCTTAAGCTGAATGCGTCTAATGATAACCAGAATATATTGAAAGAAAGACGCGTTGATACTGAAAAGGCTAGCAGGCTTGAACGACTATGTGCATTCACATAGGCATTACATTGCTGGTCTTTACAGTTGTCGAATACATGTGTAAGCAAATAATTAATATAATTTTGAAGCGAATACTCATGAATGTTTATAAATGAGTATCAGCCGAATTCGGTAATCTTCCATAACCTGTGCCCAATCCATTTGTTTTCATCCATCATGTTTCCCTTCATTATATTGGCGAATTTATGACATTTCGCTCGTTAGTTTAGCGATTATAAGACGTTTCGTCCGATTCAGGTGTTGACATTTTCTTGGTGAGCGAAAGCGAGTTAGGCAGTTAGCAGAAATCAGCTTTCGGTCAAGGACATTTCTAGCGAAGAATATATACATTTTTCTCGAAAGGGGATAGTGTGTGTGCCCTAATACGGGAGTGTAGGGGCAACCTGAAATAATATGCCTCGGGAAAAAAAAATATATATAGTATAATTATAAAACCCTCAATAAAGATTACAGAAACACCACTAAAGACACCAGATTAACTAGTGGTAAAGAGGTATTAGAATCCTACACTGAGAATTTAGTATGCAAATTTACGGATCCAGGTAGTACAGGAAACTAATGGAGAAAGTAGGAGGAAAGTGAGGAGGAAAACAGGGAGAATAAAAAAAAAGGAGGAGGGGGAGAAAGAGAAATATGATCAGGAAGACATGGATGAATATTATAAGAAGGAGGAATGTGAGAAGAAGGAGGAGGAGGAGGTGGAGGAAGGAGGAGGAGGAGGAGGAGGAGAAGGTGAAGGTGGAAGAAAAATAAGAGGAAGCAAAATAGGGAAAGGAAAAGTACAGTTCCCCGCACAAGTTCCGTTCCTTTCTGAGATTATAATTATAGAAGTAAAAATAGTATAATTGAGTTTAGAGTGTAGTATCTTATTTAAGGGGGGATGGGCCGGTTTTCTGGACCACTTTCTCCCTCATGTTTAGCCCCATTAGTTTTCCAATGTTAAGAGGTTTGCCCCATTACTAAGTCGATTTTAAGACCTTTCGCCCCATTTCTTCGTCAATATTTAGAGTTAGACCTTTCGTGCTATTTAGGTGTCGATTTTTTCCCTGGCCAACGATAGTGAGCCTGTAATGTTGGAAGAACCGGCCTGCGGACGGGAATGTTTTCTACCGAAAAATGTACAAATTAATCTGGAATATGGATTTTTTTTTTTTTTTTTATTTGATGGAGGTCTAGGGAGGAAACTAGAAAAACAATGAATACATGCAAAAATCGACCAAAAAGTGAACCATCCCCCCTTAACAGCTGTCTAAGAAAGTGAATTAACTACTGCATACCATGGAGCTCTCCTAATTCATTAATACTATTTTTACTTGCATAAATCAAATCTTGGAGAACAAAAAAAACTTGCGTGGGGAACTGAACATTATATATTTCAGAAAGCAAGCCACAGCATATCTTTTGACTCATTTGAGGATGCTTGTAGGTAATATTATACAGGACGATTCGAGCGTAAAATATAAGAATTATGCATGTTTCTTTTGTGATCTTTTGAGAAGGATGCGAATGCATTACTCGGAGGAGGAGAAAGAGGAGTAGGAGGAAAAGAAAGAGGAACACAAGGAAATAAAGGAATATAAATGGAGGTTGGAGGATAGGACGAATATGATAAACAAGAAAGAAAGAAAGAAAGAGCAATAAGAAAACAAGGATCAACAAGCAAGAAAGACAAGTAAATGGAGGGAGCGAGTAAATGGGGTGGGGGTGGGGGGACTTGGGGGTTAGGACGAGTATGATAAATCGAGTTGAAAAATGCATTATCGAGTCTTCAGCCACCCCTGGAGACACCATCCTAACACCCTCCACCCACTCACACACACTCTCCTCTCTCTCTCTCACACACACTCTCTCTCTCACACACACACTCACTGTTTCTTCTCTCTCTCTCTCTTTCTCTCTTTTTCTCTTTTTCTCACACACAATCACACACTCTCTCCATCACACACACACACACACACTCTCTCTCTCTCTCTCTTTATCTATATATATATATATATATATATATATATATCAATAATGTATATATCTGTATTTTTCTGTCAATCAATACCTTTCTCTATCTCTCTCTCACACACACACACAGACACACTCTCTCTCTCTTTCTGTCTATCCCTCTGAACAACTGCAAACATTCATCTAATTTTAGCCAGAATCAGAGGTCAAAAGGCGTCATGGTGTTGAAGGAGTTAACGATTAACGATATTAGATTTACACGAAGATTGGCGCACAGCTATCTGAAGATGATAAACTAGGGTACGGATAGACTGTAAATATAGATATGGAATAGGTAACAGTAAATTTTATTGATCTTCTTTTATAATATTTGATATTTTGCAGTGTACAGTTGCCCACACAAGTTCTGTTCCTCTCCGTGATCTTATACATGGAAATATAATGTGCATGATTTAATTGTGAGTGTAGTTTCTTATGCAGTGGTTAACTCATCTGATTAGTCAACGGATAATTAATAGAAACCACTCTCGCAATTCATTCAATGTTAATTATACTTTCATGTATAAGATCACGACAGGGAACAGCACTTATGTGACCAACTGTACCCTACCAATAAGACGATGGCACCACGTACACAAATACACCTAGATATGGAAAACGTAGGAAAAAAAAAAAAAAAAAATCAAGGTTGGTATTTTAACCCTTTCTGTACCGCCGACGTCTCTTTAACTTTATTCTGGCTACTGTTACACGATTATATTCAGTATTTAAGGGGGGTGACCTGCTTTTTGTTCTGTCCTTTTCCATCTTTCTCTGGCTTGTATCCATTTGGCCCCATTCAGCCTACTGTTTTAAGACGTTTATCCCAATCCAGGTGTCAATTTTTTACTGGTGAGCGGTAGCGAGCCAGCATATTTTTTATTTTTGTTTGACAGCAGGCTAAATTTTTACATTTTTCGATAGAAAAATGTCTCCGGCGAAGCCGGATTTCTTCATATAATGCTGGCTCGCTATCGCTCGCCAGGAAGAAATCGACACCTAGATGGGGATAAACGTCTTAAAATAGTTGGCTGAATGGGGCCGAATAGATAAAAGCCAGAGAAAGAGAGAAAAGGACAGAAAGAACAAAAAACAGGTCCCCCCCCCCCCTAAATGGGCCTCCATCAATTTACAGGGTGCGAACTATCTCACTTAACCCTTTTTACTACCACAGATTCTTCTTAAGGGGAGATGGGTCGTTTTTCTAGAACCCCTTCTCCCTCATGTTTAGCCCCATTAGTTTTCAAATCTTAAGATGTTTTCCCCATTAGTTTGTCGATTTTAAGACTTTTCGCCTCATTTCTTTGTCAATATTAAGACCTTTCATGCTATTTTTGGTGTCGATTTTTTTGTTCTGGCGAACGAATTTGAGCCTGTAATTTTTGAAGAAATATAGAAAAAATCGAAAGGGGATCTAATGGGTGTGTTTTTAAGTTTGATGAAGGTCTAGGGAGGTAACTAGAAAAATAATGACAAATATACATAAATGAACAAATATGTAAGCCCATCCCCCCTTAATTAAGCTACACAAAACCATCTAAGTAAAGCTAGACTAAAATTAAAGAGACGTCGCCGGTACAGAAGGAGTTAATAGTGACTTGCCTGGTTTAAGGGGAGGTTTTTAGTTTTGTCCCTAGATATCCTTCAAGCTTAAGATTACACCTCCTTGACCCCCTTTCAAGATAAATTTGTACATTTTTCGGTAGAAAAATTTCCCGGCTGAAAGCCGGTTCCTCTTAAATTACAGGCTCGCTATCGCTCGCCAGGATAAAATCGACACCTAAATGGCATGAAAGGTCTTAAAATTGACAGAAATGGGTTGAAAGTTCTTAAAATCGTCAAAATAATGGGGCAAACGTCTTAAATTTAGAAAAACAATGAGGCTAAACATGAGGGAGAAAGGGGTCCAGAAAAAAGTCCCTCAAGTGGATATCTCCCCTTAACTCTATCCTCACACTATATGAATATATCAACACCAATATACTGTACCTGTACAGGGGAAACTATTATGGGGACTTTAAGTTACCTCTTCAAACCTATTTAATCTTATAATTGTTCAGTGAAGATAAGAATGGAATGTGTTATCTTCATCTTTAACACGAATGAAATTGGTTGATGGCAAGAGCAAAGTATGTATATATGTATATACTCTGGCACCTTACCCATTTTTTTTTTTTTTTTTTTATGGGGGTGGCCGACTCGAGACAGAGCCGTACTGTACTATTTATTAAAGGAACTCATTGGAAATTATGGAGAGAGAGAGAGAGAGAGAGAGAGAGACGTAAAGACTGGGTACTCTTAAACTCCATTTTTATCTAAAATCCACTGGGGAAACTGGTGCCGGAAAGTGGTATTCAATTTAGATGTAATTCAGTGTATGCAGCTACAGTGGAGGAGGAGGAGGAGGAAGAGGAGTGGAGGAGGTGGGAAGAGTAGGAGAAGGAGGAGGAGGAGCAGGAGGAGGAGGAGGAGGAGAAGGAAGAGGAGTGGAGGAGGTGGGAAGAGTAGAAGGAGTGGAGGAGGAGGAGGAGGAGCAGGAGCAGGAGCAGGAGCAGGAAGAAGAAAAAGAGAAGGAAGGAGTAGGAGGAGGAGTAGAAAAGGAGGATTGGAAGAGAGAGGGAGGAGGAGAATAAAAAGGAGAAATATTGAGAGTAGGAGGAGGAGAAGGAGGATGTATATAAAGAAAGAATAGGGGATCAAAGGAGAAAGAGGAGGACAAAAGTGAAGGAGGAAAATGAGAAGGAAGAGGAAGAAAACAAGAAGGAGGCGGAAGATGAAACCAGGAAAAGAAGGGGAATGAAGGAGTAGACTGAGGAAGGGGAGCAAAGATATGATAAGGGAATAAGAAATAAACATTTCAACAAAAGACAAGTGGAAAGCACAATAAAAGTGACCCCAATAACGACGGAGGAAAGTATATATATATATATATATATATATATATATATATATATATATATATATATATATATATATATATATATATATATATATATATATATATACAGAGAGAGAGAGAGAGAGAGAGTGTGTGAGTGGGGGTGGAGGGAGCTGTCTAAACTGTTTTTATAAACATCAATCTGCTGAATCACTTTCCGAGAGAGAGAGAGCAGAAAAATGAGAGTTAAGGGGTTCGATCAAGGGGAAAGTGGTTTTAGTCGAGTGGAAGGGGGTCGGTGGGGGCAAGGGGGGGAGGGGGGCAGAGGGGGAAGGGGTCGTTGATGTTTGAGGCAACTTGATGGGATTAATTTGGAGTAATTTGGCGACATTTCGGGCGCCTCGGGGATAAGTTGGGAGATTTGTCTTGTGGTGGAGCGAGAGATATAGAGAGAGAGATTAATAGAGAAACTGTATAGGTAGGCTTGTAGATAGTGAGACAAATAGATAACTTTTAGACATGTATAGATATATAATTAGATAAAGCTAGTTAGGCAACTAGATAATGAGAAATATATTAATAGATAGATCTGTAGATATAGTTAGATAGACAGACATATAGATAGATATAGACACATAGATAGAGAGACGGTCTGGAGTTTCATAAATCGTACTAAAATTGTCATGATAACTTTTATTTGTTTTTACTGTATATTTTAGACTACATTTTCCAATAACCTGTATATCCTGCGAGGCCATAAGTTTATTAACTAAAGCTCCTAGATATTAGGGTCTTTATTTTGGCACGAGATATGACGGTACTTTACTCCAACAAGACTCAATTAATTAGTACGCTGAATGAGTATTGAAGTGTGTGTGTGTGTGTGTGTGTCTGAGCGAGTTAATGAGTGTGTATGTGTATGTGTTTATGTCCAACACATATTGAACATGTTTTATGCTGCGAGTTGGAGACGGTAACAGGGTATTCTTTGGTAATGCCGTTTAAGTCAGATCTCTGCAAAATGGTGGATGCATTGTGAGGGAGGAAAACGCAGGGCAAATATTTATATTCTTTATTCGTATAGTGCTTAATAATACGTACAGCTCGCCTTCAGAGACGAGTTATGCGTAGTATAAAACGTTGGAGAAATTATTATTATTATTATGTCATAATATGTGAACTCAATCACTAGTTTTCTAACCATGGAAATAGTCTGAAATGTACAGTCGGATACCATAGTTTCTAGCCCACTCGTAAGAATTCGTGGACCCTCTATATTTTTCTGTATGCAATTATAACTATCTGGATTGATTTTTGGATATACCTTGCTTTTCAATTAATAGTATATATAGTTTTGTAGTTGATTTATAGAATATTAGACTGATTTATTCGTGTCCAGAGATATATTTCCATAATTAGAAATAGGTGAAGGCCACGAATATTTATGAGTGGGCTAAAGACTATGGTATCCGACTGTACAGTAATCTTCGAAATATATAGTGTACTGTATGTGTGTATGAGAGAGAGAGAGAGAGAGAGAGAGGGGGAGGGAGGGAGGTGGGGTAGGTGGGGAATGAAGGACCTGTCTAACTCGTACATCAGTCTTCTAAATTGTTGAATAAGAGTTAATTCTTTATATTAATTTAATGAGAGAGAGGGAGGAGGAGGAGGAGGGAGGGTTGATATTTTGTTCTTAATTTCCTTCTCGAAAATAATTGCGATAACCGTTGGCGAAGATTGTTGTTGGAAAATTTCAATTAACTCTTAGACTCTTAGATCATCAGCCAGATTTTGTTTAATATTTTAATTTAACAAACGACAGGCTGTTATATCCTTCTTAAGCGAGTCCCCTGGCAGTTACGTGGTTGTTAATAATTGAATAATTATTCAGTTGAAAGTGTTGGTTTTTAGGAAGTGCAGTTTGCCACATGAATTTGATCCACTCCCTAACGTTATGTATGGAAGTAAACATACAGTAGTATAATTGACTTACAAGAATACTTTGCTGTAAAATTAATTAGTTATATATATTATCCACTATAATAAATACATTTCTAATTCAATCATATTAATTTCCCTTTCGTGTATTAAAATCACCGAGTGAATCCAACTTCATTTGGCCAACTGTACATGTAGTAGAGAGAAGTGTAATACTATAAAAAAAACATCCTCTAAATGGACTGTCTTCTGCCAAAAAATTACCACGACTAATTTAACTTCTAATAAAACCCACAAATATAGTTCAGTTAATTCTAAATTAATTAAAATTAGTTTGAGGTGCGTGTCTGAGTTGAGTTCATTAGCCAGGTGAATATTTTACGTTCCATGACTTTTTAATTTTATTTTTGGAAGGCCTTTCGAAGTACGGGTCCCTCAGTGAGCTGAACTGGTGCTCTCGATAATTTTTGGGGTTTTTTGTCGCAACATTGTATACATTGGTAAAAGTCTCGAGGGCTTATGGGTTGGTACACAGTAAAAATTAAAACTTTTAAGGGGAGAGGGTCTTTTTCTGGTCCCCCTTCTTCCTCATGTTTAGCTCCATTAGTTTTCAGATTTATGACGTTCGGCCCTATGGTGATTTTAAGACCTTTCGCCCCATTTCTTAGTCAATATTAATGTTTTTCGTGTTATTTAGGTGTCAAATTTTTCCTGGCGAGCGATAGCGAGCCTATAATTCAAGAGAAATCGGCCTTCGGCCGGGACATTTTTGTATCGAAAAATTTACAAATTTATCTTGGGGCGGGTTCTTTAAAAGCTTGATGGAGGTCTAGGGAGGAAACTAAAACAAAAAAAACATATACTGTATATATATATATATATATATATATATATATATATATACTGTAAATGATATACGCGCATCCCCCCTTAATTGTAACCAAAATGGTATACATAAAGTGTTCTTATCGTTTACGTGTTCTAATATGAAGAGATAAACCGAAAAATCATGTTTGTGTATGCCATTTTTGTATTATTTCAAATTATTAGTGTAGATGTTCTTTCAGTATCTACATAGTGTATTCAGCAGCTCATTCGTTTGTATTCTTAAACTATTATTTCTCTTCGCATCACCTTAACCCCTTCACCACCATGACGCAATATTCATCATATTCTGGTTACCATTAGACGATTTTCTTTAGTTTATAATCTACCTGTACGACTCAAAGGGGTACCGGTAATTGCAATATCAATTTACCATCATAATGATATAGGTCCTTATTAAACTGCATAGGCCTACCATCGTCTAATTGTAGCCAGTATCAGAGGTAAAAAAGGCGTCATGGTGGTGAAGGGGTTAAGTGGACGAAATAACCTAACAAATATCTTTACTCTTAGAAATGGGCATGCTAATCCGAATGCTCTCTGTAAACAACACTCATTCCCACAGTACTCTTTCCTTATTAGGCGCTGCGAAGAGACAGAATTGTTCGAGTGTTTGAGATATCCACTTGAGGGATTTTTTCCTTGACTCCTTTCTCCCTCATGTTTAGCCCCATTGTTTTTCTAATTTTGAGACGTTTGCCCCATTATTTTGACGATTTTAAGAACTTTCAACCCATTTCTGTCAATTTTAAGACCTTTCGTGCCATTTAGGTGTCGATTTTATCCTGGCGAGCGATAGCGAGCCTGTAATTTAAGAGGAACCGGCTTTCAGCCGGAATTTTTTTTCTACCGAAAAATTTACAAATTTATCTTGAAAGGGGCTCAAGGGGGTGTAATCTTAAGCTTGAAGGATATCTAGGGACCAAACTAAAAACCTCCCCTTAACCCCTTCGGTATACTATGACGCTTCTTTCTCTTTTATTCTGGCAATCAGTAGACAATGTGTATTCAGTTTAAGAAAGACTCGAGAGGACCAGAGATAATAAAACTAGTAATGGTTCCTTCCTAATCTGCATAAAATCGTCTAATCATAGCTGGATTAAAAGGAAGAAATGCATCACTTTTCTGAAACGGTTAATTGTCGCTAGCTGATCACACCAGCTTCTTCTATTGATCTTACTCTCCTTACCCTTCTGTACTTCCGCATTATCATTCTACCAAAAATGTCCTCATATCAATTTATTTTGACTTTTTTCGAATTTTCCTTTTTCTTTCTCTCACCCTAGTACTCTTCTTACTTTGTCCTCCGTCATTTCTAAATTGTTCTTCCTTTCCCTTCATTAACTTGACCCTCTACTCAACTGAAAACTATCTTCTCTTCCACATTTTCAGCTCCCTCTCACCCTTTTCTTAGTTCAACCCTCTTTTCTTAATTTCCTTCCTCCATTTATTTCCCTTAATTCGAAAACCCTCTTCCAAGTCCCCTCGCTCTTTTTTCTTTCTTATTTTACCCGCGCAAGAACCCTCGAAAAGTAAACATTGAGGCCGCGACTTTACCCTGGTCCCGGCTGCTTATTGGAGGCGGGGAGGCGAGCGGGTGGGGCTATGATTGGCTTTTGCACCCTCGCCCCGCCTCCCGCCATTGATCCCGGCCACTCATTGGTCGGCTCTTCCCGCCCAGATTTCCCGCGTAAACGATTTTATGGATATTAGGAACAATGCGCTTTCAGAGTAGTGGGGGGAGGGGGGTCTGGATTGAGAGAGAGAGGGAGAGTGAGTGAGAGTGAGAAAGAAGAGAGAGAGAGAGAGAGAGAGAGAGAGAGAGAGAGAGAGAGAGAGAGAGAGAGAGAGAGGGGGGGGGGGGGATGAACAGCAAGGAGAGATATACAAATTAAGTGGTATCACTAGTGGGAGGGATCAATCTCAACGTTTGATTAGGTGAATTTTATAACAATGCAGTATACCAATGTTCTTGCCACTCCATATATATTCTAGTTACCTGGACTACAATAGTTCCGTGACAAATGAGTGCTGTATTGAATCAGGTAAATTGCATCAAGACATCTGGGACTCTCGATGTCTCCAACCTTAAGAGTTTAGACGAAATCTTAAAGACCTTCTAACCTCGCTTTTTCCCACGAGTCACCACTTCATTTTCAACCTTTATCTGTTCCAGTAAAACAATACGCCCACGAATAATTTAAGGGGGTCACCGTTTTTTGTTTTTTTTTGTTTTTTCCTCTCTCTTTCCCTGGCTTGTATCCATTCGGCCCCATTCAGCCAACTGTTTTAAGACGTTTATCCCCATCCAGGTGTCGATTTCTTCCTGGCGAGCGATAGCGAGCCAGCATTGTTAGGAGAAATCCGGCTTCGCCGGAGACATTTTTCTATCGAAAAATGTACAAATTTAGCTTGCTGTAAAATATATATATATATATATATGCTGGCTCGCTACCGCTCGTCAGGAAAATATTAACTCCTGGATTGGGGTAAACGTCTTAAAACAGTAGGCTGAATGGGGCCGAATGGATACAAGCCAAAGAGAGAGGGAGAGCAAGAGAAAAAAGCGAGGTGGGCTCCCTTAACAGGGTTGGTGCAAGCTAGTGACCCTATAGTAACGAAGATCAGCCAACCTCCGCCATATTGGTACCACTGGTATTCGTAGCCTCTCTTTGCACTCAGATATACCCATACCCATAATAAACATTCGTCATTATTGATACACTATATATTGTTTGGTCTTTGGATATAAGTTCTTCATTCTCAGAAGTGAAATGTCACCCCTTTGTTTGATTAATTACGTATCCAAAATTACGCCCAAAACAAAAGATAACCACTCTCTCCTCCTTCAAGATCTCTAGTGCAACCGAATGATATTGCTTGTGATGCCCTTTTCTGGCTGTCACCAGACCATTCTATAATCAGGAATCCTTAAACAGTCGTGGGTACAAATGTGATACATTTTGATCCCTTGAACTGACTTATCGAACTTTCGAAATGTAAGTATCAGGTAACAACAATATAATTATATTCAATTCAACCCAAGATAGCTTCGAATGTTAATTTCCTAGACAAAATTAGTGACCACTACTGTACAATCGCCTTCAGTTAAAGGTAGTGCAGATCTTGATAAAAATATACTCAGAAAAGTTGACAGAATGAATAAAAACACCATATGAGGAGGAGCACTATATTAACGTTTCGCATAATATAGTCTGATGTTATATGGGAAACGTTGTCAATAAAGTGCTCCTCATCTTATGTCTTATATATTCAGTACAAATCTTATTGAACAATTCTGGAATGCTGATGCAGTATAGGGACATATACCCAATTCATCATTCTCTCTCAATTATTGTTCCCACAGATCCTTCCTAAACTGTATAAACTCGTATAATAGTAGCCAGAATAAACTATCACAATGCGTCACAATTTTCAAAGGGTTAAAATCGTCTAATGATAACCGGAATAATATGTGAAAACCCGCCCTAGTTACTCAAGGGGCCAAACAAAGCATGTAATGTGACTGACAGGGTAGAACTAGAGACCCTACAGTAACTGAGATCGGCCAACCTCCGCCATCTTGGTGCCACTGGCAATATTATCCTCTCTTGACATTCCCAATATGTCCGTACCCATAGTAAACATTTGGGAATACCGGTACAGGATAATGAATAGTTTGATCTTTGAATATACACTCCACATTATAAGAAGTATATAATATATCCCCGTTGTTTGATAAACGGGGCCCCGAAATGGCGTCGTAAGAAATTGATGGCCAATCTATAGGTATAACTCCCCAGAATCTCTAGTTATAACTCCCCAGAATCTCTCTATATATCTCCCCAGAATCTCTAGGTATAACTCCCAAGAATCTCTAGGTATAACTCCCCAGAATCTCTAGGTATAACTCCCCAGAATCTCTAGGTATAACTCCCCAGAATCTCTAGGTATAACTCCCCAGAATTTCTCTATATATCTACCCAGAATCTCTATATATATATCCCCAGAATCTCTAGGTATAGGCTAACTCCCCAGAATCTCTAGGTATAACTCCCCAGAATCTCTATGGATATAACTCCCCAGAATCTCTATATATATCTCCCCAGAATCTCTAGGTATAACTCCCCAGAATCTCTATGGGTATAACTCCCCATAATCTCTAGGTATAACTCCCCAGAATCTCTAGGTATAACTCCCCATAATCTCTAGGTATAACTCCCCAGAATCTCTAGGTATAACTCCCCATAATCTCTAGTTATAACTCCCCAGAATCTCTATAGGTATAACTCCCCAGAATCTCTATAGGTATAACTCCCCAGAATCTCTATAGGTATAACTCCCCAGAATCTCTATAGGTATAACTCCCCAGAATCTCTATAGGTATAACTCCCCAGAATCTCTATAGGTATAACTCCCCAGAATCTCTATAGGTATAACTCCCCAGAATCTCTATAGGTATAACTCCCCAGAATCTCTATAGGTATAACTCCCCAGAATCTCTAAGTATAACTCCCAATGACCTCTAGTTATAACTCCCCAGAATCTCTATAGGTATAACTCCCCAGAATCTCAATAGGTATAACTCCCCAGAATCTCTATAGGTATAACTCCCCAGAATCTCTAGGTATAACTCCCCAGAATATCTGAGTATAACTCCCCCTGTACGAGGTGTAGTACAGTGCAATGTGCGTTCGTTGCAAATAGTATCTTGTAAATAAAGAACAAAATATTCAGTGTATGCTTTGTACATAATTTATGCATTAACTAAAAAAAGGCTCTTATCTACAAATGCTGATGTATTCAGATGTATTGTATTATGTATGATGAATAAGGTAAGTAACAGTATAGTATCAACACATCTAATAAACTAACACGACTAACATCCAATCACATTCATGACTCTACCGCATTGGACCTATATCACATGGCATATACTGTAGCTTAATTAACATCATACTTTTATTTCGCCCGCATATCAATTGTTACCTATTTTAACCCATTCTCCATCAATCGGCACCTATTCTCTTTATATCATCTATCTCCTTATCATTAGAGTATTGTCACAAATGTTTTTTTTTTTTTTTTTTTTTTTTTTTTTTTTTTTTTTTCTATATTCCAACTACTCCCTCTCGGGCATAGGCTGATAGCCTTTACACTACACCGCTGAACACGGTGAGGCCCGTGAGGTCTTGTTCCAGTCTAGGGAGTGAGACATGCGAAGCGCCCCGGCTCGAAGCAACTCCATCTTCTGAAGCAGCTTCGCCTCTGCGCTTCACGGTCTCACCCCCCACACTCGGACCCTCACTCAGAACGCCACCTATTGAGCAATTAACTCACTAGGCATTGCCCCCCTGTAACATATTTTGAATATGGGAATATTCATAAAATGCTATTTAATCAGGGAACAATGAGGGTATTTTTTTGGCATTTCGGTGTGGTGTGGTAATGCACTGGAACTAGGTACAGCACAAATTCCATCCCAATAATATCTTCCAATTGACATATTGGGATTCGAACCCGGGTCCATTGGATTACCAGTCCAGTGGCAAGACCACTCTGCCACACCTCCCATAATTAGTAATAATATAATACATTTATTTCACTCCCAACACCTAACACCTCCCAATTAAATTAATGAATGCATGTGATCCTACCGGTATTCGACCCTGGGTTACCACATACATATCTTAAACACTCCAACCATTATATCATACTTTTTATTTCGCCTACATATCAATTATTATATATTTTTTTCCATTCCCCATCAATCGGCCACCTACTCTCGCTTTATTATCTATCGCCATATAATTAACGTTTTATTTCTTTTCTTCTTGTTTTTTTTCCCCCTGTGCTTACCCTCTCCGCCATCATTACCATTCGTTATCTGCTTCCCCCTCTAATGACATATTCCCGCAATCAGCACAAATGAATCCCGTGGCGTAATTAGCGAAGCATTAATATCAAGGGTTTTACAGTAATGGCGGCAGGAAGGGGGAAGGAGGTGGGGTGATAGAGTGGTACAAGGAGGGGTTAGTTGCTCAAAGATCTTGGGGTCCATTCTAGGGAGATAATAATTATACAGTTATACAACAAACAGGAGACAGTTTGTATATCCCACTCATGTGAAAAAATACTATCTAATTTCTTCGTATACTGTTTTACTGAGGAATTATCTACACCTTCTGTGGGATGATTATTGTTCCATGAAGAAATAATTATTGTATGTAAAGAGATTCCAAATATATAAGTGCTAAACCTCTTCAGCTCTAACTTACAGCCATAGGTGTATGTTGTATTCATATAGAGGAGCAATATCGTGTTGCAATCCTCTTTATTTAACCCATTTAGTATTTTATTAATTTTAACAAGTTGGTATCTTAATGTACACGTTCCAACTGAGCGAGATTGAATGCTCTCAATCGGACTTCATAGCTCAGTCTTCTAAAAGGTGGAATAAGTTTGTAACTCTAGCTTGACCTCTTTCTAATCGCTCTACATATTTTTCAAATGCTGGAGACCGAGTTACGCAGTATGTTTTAGAAGGGTCCGTTTTTGAGCATTATTTTATTCCTATGGCGGAACTCTCCCTATAATGCTTTGGCCCTATGGTCTCTACCTGAAAACCAATCATAATACAATTGTTTAGGGTTAACCATCTTTAGACTTTTCCCCATGGTAAATCATATTATTTTGGATTCGCTTGGCTAATGTGCATTACTTTGCATCAATAACTAGTTCCATGTGTCGTGGGAAATGCTTATATATATATATATACACAGTATATACAGAATGCGTGTGCGTGTGTGGGGAGAGAGAGAGAGAGAGAGAGAGAGAGAGAGAGAGAGAGAGAGAGAGAGAGAGAGAGAGAGAGAGAGAGAGAGAGAGAGAGAGAGAGAGAGAGAGAGAGAGAGAGAGAGAGAGAGAGAGAGAGAGAGAGAGTAATGAGGCTATATATCCTGCAAGGGGGTGTCACTGCATGGATCGGGTACTATATGCAGCCCCTTTGGTTTGGTCGATAATATATACTTTAACCTAAACATACTTAACCCTTGCAAGCTCCAATACGCGTTTTCCGTTGTGTTTCTGGCTACTATTAGACGTTTTTATTCAGATTAGTAACGGTATATGGAAGTCAGAGGGTTGATTGAGATAGTATTTACCCTTTTTGTACCCACAGATACTTCCTAAGCTGCCTAAAATCGTCTAATGATAGCCAACATATACTGGTAAAACGCGTCAGAGCTTCAAAGGGTTAACAACTGTATATGCCTTATTTGTTTCTGTAACAACCGGTTTATAGTTTAATAAGCATGATACGGTTTTTTGTTGTAAGAGTCAGTAATACTAATTATATCCTTGTAAAGGTATATTGGTAATAATGTACTCATGATAACTAATAACCGAAAGGTATATCATTATCAATATACCCAATGATTATATATAGCCTTTTCATACTCATTTACTCAATATACCCAATACTCATACTCAATATACCCAATGATTATATATAGCCTTTTCATACTCATTTACTCAATATACCCAATCATTATATATGGCCTTTTCATACTCATACTCAATATACCCAATCATTATATATGGCCTTTTCATACTCATTTACTCAATATACCCAATACTCATACTCATACTCAATATACCCCATGATTATATATAGCCTTTTCATACTCATTTACTCAATATACCCAATACTCATACTCATACTCAATATACCCAATCATTATATATAGCCTTTTCATACTCATTTCATACCCTTGATTTTTGACAGTGTGTGGTTTATGGATAAGAGCGTTAAGCCGGTATCACACGAGCGCTTTTTCACTCAACATTTATCCTCAACACTGGTCTGGCAGCTCATCAGGTAAACATCAAATATTTTCATGTTATCTAAATTCATCTCCCATCAGTCTAGTTTCCGATACCAGTGCAAAATACTCCAGAAATGTTGTCAGAAAAATGTTGATGATCGAATGTTGACTATAAAAGCTCTCGTGTGATACCGGCTTTAGTTGACACTCTTCTTTGTATACGATGCGTGCAAATGTAACAAAGTTCTTATCTGAACAGATTAACTTGCTCATGTAGTAATGTACACCCTATGTGGTGGATTGTGTTCTTTTATTTCATAGATTTTATTATAGTAAGCGTTGTTTCCACATAGCGGATTTTGATTAGTTGTTTTGCCTTTATATTGTCTTTGTCCCAGTTTTGGTTTGCTTAGTTTGCAAGTTTTACATTTTATCCTTCTCTCTCTCTCTCTCTCTCTCTCTCTCTCTCTCTCTCTCTCTCTCTCTCTCTCTCTCTCTCTCTCTCTCTCTCTCTCTCTCTCTCTCTCTCTCTCTCCTCTCTCTCTCTCTCTCTCTCTCTCTCTCTCTCTCTCTCTCTCTCTCTCTCTCTCTCTCTCTCTCTCTCTCTCTCTCTCTCTCTCTCCCCCCCCCCCCCCTATGTCAATATTCAGAACTTTAGTGCCATTTAGGTGCTGATCCTTTCCTGGTGAGCGAAAGCAAGCGTTTGAATATGGAGGAACCGGTGACATGTCTACCGAAAAATGTAAAGATTTATTTAGAATGGGGATCTTGGGGATGTTGCTTTAAGGGGGGTGACCTGTTTTTGTTCTGTCCTTTTCTACCTTTCTCTGGCTTGTATCCATTTGGCCCCATTCAGCCTACTGTTTTAAGACGTTTATCCCCATCCAGGTGTCAATTTTTTTTACTGGTGAGCGGTAGCGAGCCAGCATATTTTTTAGTTTTGTTTGACAGCAGTCTAAATTTGTACATTTTTCGATAGAAAAATTTCTCCGGCGAAGCCGGATTTCTTCATATAATGCTGGCTCGCTATCGCTCGCCAGGAAGAAATCGACACCTAGATGGGGATAAACGTCTTAAAATAGTTGGCTGAATGGGGCCGAATGGATACAAGCCAGAAAAAGAGAGAAAAGGACAGAAATAACAAAAAGCAGGTCACCCCCCTTAAGCTTGATGGAGGTCTAGGGAGGAAACTAAGATAGTGATAAATAAATAAATACACAGATAAACAGATGAATAAACCCTACCTCTCTTACCATAAACCCTACCTCTCTTACCATAAACCCTACCTCTCTTACCATAAACCCTACCTCTCTTACCATAAACAGTAAGAAGACACCTAATTGAAGATAAAGAATGTGTAAATTAATGATGATTACCACCTTGATTAGATTGTGATGCGTTTTAGCAGTTAATTGTGGCTGTCATTAAGCGATTTCATAAAGCTTAGGAAGGGTCTGTGTGAATTAAAAGGGTAAAGACTATCTCAATTCACCCCATGATTTCCACATACCGTTTCTGATCGAGCCAAAATCGTCTACTAATAGCCATAACACAGACAACAGATGCGTGATAGTATCTTGAAAGGGTTAAATTGAAATAAATACAATTGACAAAAAAAAAAAAAAAATCAATGACAACTACCAGCATAACATATATATATATATATATATATATATATATATATATATATATATATATATATATATATATATATATATATATATACTATATATATACTATATATATATATACAAGCTAGATACTCGAGTGAGTTGCCTCGGTATATGGAAGCATATGAAGGCGATTCATTTGCGGTCACCCTATATCGGGGATTAAGGCGCCTGGTAATATATAGATTGACATACAGTATAGTATATTTATCTGCCTATGTGTCTGCTTACATATCTATTTATCTAATCCGTATAATGTATCAATACCCCTACCCCTCCCCCACCCCCTCCCTCCCTCCCACACAATAACCAGAGATAATTCCCGTGAACCAAATATAAATCCGTTATTGTCCAAAGGGAGGGACCTCAAGCACTCTCAAAGGGGGAGGCTTGGTTTTTATGTACCACCTTCTCCCTCATGCTTAGCTCTATTAGTTTTCATATTTTAAGACGTTCGGCCCATTACTTTGGTAATTTCAAGATATTTCTCCTCTTTTCTTTGTGAATATTAGGACTTTTCGTGCCCTTTAGTTGTCGATTTCTTCCAGCCGAGCGACAGCGAGCCTGTATGTTAGGAGGGAGCGGCCTTCGGCCTAGATATGTTTCTAACGCAAAATGTACAAATCTATTTTGAAGGGGGATCTTGGGGATGTATTTGTGTTAAGTTAGAAGAAGGTCTAGGGAGGAAACTAAAAATAAATAAAATAAAACCATAAAATAAATAAAACAATAAATACATAAATAAATAAAACAATCGACCAACAAATCAACCCTTCCCCCTTCAATTTACACCGCTGCTCCACCTTTTATGTCCCATATTTTGCGGAATGTGAATATTTAGCGAGAAAAATGTAATCTGGTGTAATTAGAACGCGTCATACCACCACCAGCAGCAGGGGGAAATAAAAGAGAGTGTTATGTTATGTTATGTTATGTTATGTTATATCTGTGAGTGTGGGAAATAATTTGAAGGGTGTATTTGCCTGTAATTGGTTTGGGTGGGTGTGCGCACTTGGTCAATTAAGGGAGCCCACCTCGCTTCTTTTTCTCTTTCTCTCCCTCTCTCTTTGGCTTTTATCCATTTGGCCCCATTCAGTCTACTGTTTTAAGACGTTTACCCCCGTCCAGGTGTCAATATTTTCCTGGCGAGCGGTAGCGAGCCTGCATATATATATTTTTGTTTTGACAGCAAGCTAAATGTTTACATTTTTCGATAGAAACATTTCTCCGGCGAAGCCGGATTTCTCCATACAATGCTGGCTCGCTATCGCTCGCCAGGAAGAAATCGACACCTAGATGGGGATAAACGTCTTAAAACAGTTGGCTGAATGGGGCCGAATGGATACAAGCCAGGGAGAGAGGGAGAGAAAGAGAAAACAGCGAGGTGGGCTCCCTTAGAATATATATGAAGTTTAGTGTTTGTGTGTATGCGGGTTGGGTTATATTTATGGTCCGCTCCGACAATTACAAATACATGAAGTTTAGTGTTTTTGTCTGTGTGTGCCAGTGCAGGGTTATGGTTGTGGCTGTCAATTTATTTCCCGTTATTGCAGTAATCTTCACTATATTACCTGGGGTGATATTTGGAAATGTTCAGCTCGGGTTCAATTAGTATTTATCCCTTGATATTGTTTTGGGATTTGTATATTGAGCATTTGGCATTGTATTGCCGTACGTTATAATATTCTAAAAATATATTACATTATTTTGCAATATATATTTACCGTATATATATGCGTTATTGAGGTTAATGTTCATGAGTTTTTGCCTACTTACGTGTAACAGGGTATAGTACTGTATGTTGCAGTGTTTGTAAACAAATAATTATAAAGTGATTGTATGGATATTTGAACAATGACGCACGAAGCCGAAGATGCCCAAGCTTTGTCTCTATCTATCTATCTATCTATTTATCTATCTACTGTATATGTCTGTGTATTTCTTCCTGCTACATCCTCACCCCCCCCCCCCCCCTTCTCTCTCTCTCGCTCTCGCTCTCTCTCTCTCTCTCTCATTCTCTCATTCTCTCATTCTCACCTCCTTCAACACCCCATAGTGTCTTTAATGAGCGTGAACCAGGCAGTTTGAGTGACCAATTACCCCTTCCGCCTCCCCCGGTAACCAGTCTGTTCTTGGGTGACGCGTCGTGATGCAAGGGGGGAGACCGGGCTGCGGGATGTGATGATGAGGTGGCCGGGAAAATTAGGAACTTAGATCTGAGGTGGGTGGAGAGAGAGAGAGAACAAATAATTAGGAAGATAATTATAATATCCACCAGATTGTGAATTGACGTCATTCTATACGCCATGAACCGAGTACACACACGCCCACATACTCCCTTTCACACACACACACACACACACACACACGCCCACATACTCCCTTTCACACACACACACACACACACACACACACACACACACATACTCCCTTTCACACACACACACACACACACACCCACATACTCCCTTTCACACACATACACACACACACACACACACACACACACACACACACACACACACACACACACACACACACACACACACACACACACTCTTTACACCTATGACTCGTGTTTGGGAAGGATAATAATAATTGATAGGAGGGCAGAGGGAGTTATGGAGAGGGGAGGACAAGACGGCTGGAGGGAGGAGAGGATAATAAAAATGGATGAAGCACATGGGGAGGAAGAAGGAGGGGGGAAGAAGAAGAAGAAGAAAAATGAGGAAGAGAGTGAGGGAGAAGGGTAGGCAGATGAGAGAAGGAGAAGGAGAAAACATGAATATGAAAATGAAAGAAAATAGGTGGAGAATAAGACACAGGAGGATGAGGCGAGTGAGAGAGAGGAGGGGGAGGACAATGAGAGATAGGATAGGGATAAGGAGACAAAGGAGAAGGAGAAAAAGGAGGAGGAGGAGAATACGAGAGAAGAGGAGGAGAATGGGAGAGAGGAGGAGAAGGAGGAGAGATAAAAGAATGAGATAGAAGGTGGAGGAGAGGGATAGAGAAGATGAAGAGAATGTTAGAGAGGAGGAAGGAAGAGGAAGAAGATGAAGGAGAACAGAAACTAACTACTAATAATAATAAGAGGAAGATAAAGGTAGAAAAGGAAGGAAAAGGAGTTACAAATACTTGACTCGTAGTGAAGTGTGGGTGTCTTTGACCGGGGACTTCTTGTGAATAGTAAAGCCGGAGTCACACGAGCCCTTTTTCGAGCAATTTGTACGGGCAATTATGGTCTGGAAGCTTCAAAAATTACACTTTATCAGATTTCAGCCGCCTAACATAATCTACCTTCAGTCTAGTTACCGATACCAGTGCGAACATGTCCCGAAATAATACGAGAACAACTTGCTCATGGAAAATTGACGGAAAAAGCGCTCGTGTGACACCGGCTTAAGAACTTCAATCCTTTTATTTTGACTAACGTTAAGGGGAGATTTCCACTTGAGGGATTATTTGCTTTACCCCTTTCTCCCTCATGTTTAGCCCCATTGCTTTTGAGATTTTAAGACGTTCGCCCCATTAGTTTGGCGTTTTTAAGAACTTTCGCCCCCATTTATGTCACTTTTAAGACCTTTCGCGTCATTTAGGTGTCGATTTTTTCCTGGCGAGCGATAGCGAGCCTGTACTTGAAGAGGAATCGGCCTTCGGCCGGGAAATTTTTCTACCGAAAAATGTACACATTTATCTTGAAAGGGAGTCAAGGGGGTGTAATTTCAAGCTTGATGGAAGTCTAAGAAACACACTAAAAACCTCCCCTTAATGTGATTGTACTGGGCTGGGGGGAAGAAGATATGGGAGTTAAAGGGTAATTGATATAGTTTGTAATCACATTAGATCCATAGAGGTCCTTGCTAAGATGAATACAATTGTTTAATGTTTGCTGGAATCGAATACAAACAGTGTCCTTTTATACTGAAGGAATTAATGAGGTGTCACACGATCAATTTAACTTACACTATTGACTTCTTCTAAACATAAATTAAGATGGTAAATCATAATCTTCAATTTAGTCTAACTTATACAAGTGTAACAGACTCTTATCATCCGCCTTTAAGGGGGGTCACCGTTTTTTTTTTTTTTTTTTTTTTTTTAGCTTTCTCTCCTTTTTCTTATCTTTCCCTGGCTTGTATCCATTCGGCCCCATTCAGCCATCTGTGTTAAGACGTGTATCACCATCCAGGTGTATCGCCAGCATTGTATGGAGAAATCCGGCTTCGCCGGAGAAATTTTTCTATCGAAAAATGTACAAATTTAGCTTGCTGTCAAAGCAAATATATATATATGCTGGCTCGCTAGGAAAATATTGACACCTGGATGGGGGTAAACGTCTTAAAACAGTAGGTTGAATGGGGCCGAATGGATACAAGCCAAAGAGAGAGGGAGAGAAAGAGAAAACACGAGGTGGGGTCCCTTAAACCTCTTGAGTATGAGAGGTATTTGCTGATGTTAACCCTTTCAGTGTAAGAAGACGCCTTTCTATAATTGTATTGTGACTCTTATTAGACGATTGTTATTAAGGGGAGGAAGACCGTTTTTCTGGACCCCCTTCTCCCTAATAATTAGCCCCACTAGTTTTGAGATTATAAGACGTTCGGCCCATTAGTTTGGCGATTTTAACACCTTTCGCCCCATTTCGTTGTCAATTTTAAGACATTTCGTGCCATTTAGGTGTCGATTGTTTCCTGGCGAGCGATAGCGAGCCTGCAATTTTAAGAGGAATCGGCCTTCGGCCGGGACATTTTTCTACCGAAAAATGTACAAATTTATCTTGAAGGGGGGTCTAGGGGGTGTTTATATAAGCTTGATGGATGTCTAGGGAGGAAATTAAAAAAAATATATGAATAAATTGTTTAATAGGCCAAACAAACGGCCAGTCTCCCCTTAAGCTTAGAAAGGGTCTTTTGGAGTTGAAGGGGGTAATATAGCTAGATTCTGCTCCTCTGTCTGATGGAACCCCTTCCTAAGCTGTAAGAAATCGTCTAGCGTTAGCAAGAATAATATACAAAAGACGGCATATTGCTGACAGAGTTACTATAATCGTCATGATCCACCTGGAGTAATCTTAAAATCGCATTGAACGAGACAATTGGCCCATTCGGCACCGTTTTATACGTCCATAAGGGAAGGGGTTTCATTGTTATGGTTGTAATTATTCTCGTACCGTATCCGGGATTATTCTAATAGTTACCCAGCTCATTCGTTTCATTCGTTTCATTCGTTTCATTCGTTTCATTTGTTTCATTCGTTTCATTCGTTTCATTCGTTTCATTTGTTTCATTCGTTTCATTCGTTTCATTCGTTTCATTCGTTTTCACAAGTGTTGAGTTTTTATAGACAGATATATTATTGGGATTCAGAATGTTATTGTATCATTTTCCCTTGCTGAAGTATTTTGATCTGTGTCCTTGTTTGTATTTATTGTGTACTGAATATTTATACATACCTCTCTCGCTTGATCGTTTTCTATTAAGGGGGGTGACCTGCTTTTTGTTATTTCTGTCCTTTTCTCTCTTTCTCTGGCTTGTATCCATTCGGCCCCATTCAGCCAACTATTTTAAGACGTTTATCCCCATCTAGGTGTCGATTTCTTCCTGGCGAGCGATAGCGAGCCAGCATTATATGAAGAAATCCGGCTTCGCCGGAGAAATGATTCTATCGAAAAATGTACAAATTTAGTCTGCTGTCAAACAAAAATAAAAAATATGTTGGCTCGCTACCGCTCATCAGTAAAAATTTGACACCTGGATGGGGATAAACGTCTTAAAACAGTAGGCTGAATGGGGCCAAATGGATACAAGCCAGAGAAAGAAAGATAGAAAAGGACAGAACCAAAACAGGTCACCCCCCTTAAGATGAGGGAAGGAGTGTTATTGATATGGTTGCTATTATTCCCGTACTCCCGTTGTAATTATTGCTGTTCTTATTGTTACGGTTACCCAGACTCTTGTTTGCTATTGTTTACATTATTCGGAATATGTACTTGTTTTTCCGACCTCTTGTTTATATTATTCATATTCCACATAGTTATATTATGTTTTAGAGTTATTTAATATCCTATACACAATCAAATCAACTATATATATATATATATATATATATTTTTTTTTTTTTTTTTTTTTTTTTTTTTTGTAGTAGATAGGTATTGTACATCCTGTAGGTGGATAGGTAGATATATAGATACATGGATGGATACGAATGTTAATAGCGAGATATAAATGAATGGATGGATGGGTATGTTAATAGATAGATAGATAAATGTGATTCAGGTGAGGTCAGGTCAGTTGACAGGGTGTCGGATTGCGCGCGCGTGTGTGTTTGTGAGAGAGAGAGAGAGAAGAAGTGTGTGTGTGTGTGTTAGGTCAGGTCATGTGGCGGGGTTCTGATAGCGTGTTGGGCTAATGTTGGGGCCCAAAATATAGCCCAATTTCCCGCCCAGGCTTCTTCCTTCCTTCTGAACGTGTGTGTGTGTGTGTGTGTGTGTGTGTGAGAGAGAGAGAGAGAGAGAGTAAACAAAATACTATACCCTGTTCCAAATAAGTAGAACCGAACTCTTGACCACTAACCTTTATAACTCACACTCGACTAGAATAATTGAGCCAATATTTCTACCATTTGGGAAGGGTCAGCCAAGGAATGGGTGTGGAGATTTACAGTCCATTTGCTCTAGCCCTTGGTGAGTCATAGAAGTTAGGGTTCCTACCTATGTGCAACAGGGTATGGTATAGTAAAATATAGAATAGTAAAGCATACACAAAAAGATATATATATATATATATATATATATATATATATATATAAGAGAGAGAGAGAGAGAGAGAGAGAGAGAGAGAGAGAGAGAGAGAGAGAGAGCCTGCATTTAGCTGTACAACGAAAACGGAAAATTTAAGAGGAGAGAAAATAAGAAACGGCGAAAAAAAGAGGAAACTAAAAAAATAAACCTGGCTATACTAACAGCGTTGGGCGTGTATTTTTCTCTATTTTTTTAAGGGGGCTTTTTGGGCGCGGTATATATATATTGGAAAATTTGGCGGATAGGGCCATACGGGGTGCAGCGTTATGGAAAAAGTGTAGCAAGGGGTTTTGTTGTGGTTTTTGGAGAATGGGAACGAGCTTGGTTTGTGTCCGGGGGAGTATGTGAACTAGCCTTGGTGTGTGTGTGTGTGTGTGTGCGTGTGCGTGTGCGTGTGCCCTTTTTAATGGGTGACTTTTTAAAGTTTTATGTATATGTGGATATGTGTACTTATGGGGGTGAAACGTCTTAAGAAATCCAAAGTAATGGAGCTAAATAGGGGAGGTAACAAATTATCCTTCCCCGGACCAAATAGCGCTAACTATTTGTTGTATAGCATAAAATAAGACCCTGGACCAGTTGGACATCTCTGACGGCATACCAAGTGTGGTAATCAGGATAATAATATACACTATACCATGTTTATATTCAGCTGACGGTAAATTTCAATATCCTCTTCTTAATTACTCAGCTCTTACTAAGATTCTGTAGCGAAATATGTTGTTTAGTATGAACACTTAGTATTAATATGAGGCAGATACATAATATAAGTTTCATATTTTTCTATTGCAGAATCGAAAAATCAGCTACTAAAAATATATATATACTATCATCTGGAACTAAAATATACTATAGTCCCAGTGTACCAGGCTAGGTAACTCACCTACCACAGGCTCCTTTATAACATTAGGTGAAGGATCAGCAGCCCTTCTTTGGATTCCCGCATATTAATATTCTTCACTTAGTCATATCACAGTACCATTCAATTTATTACATGAATACACTTGACTCAGAAATTGTACCAGCTTAGAAAACAATCGTTTGGTAGGATAGATGATATAAATTGTTATCGGTCTGAATGAGTTGACATATTAGAAACGATAAATAAATTAATATATTTTGCACAAGATACCGAACATTTAAATTGCTACGTATCTTGAACATAATGTTCGACCCTGTATAATATAATTATGTTCTATGTTTAGCCTTGTAAATAATCGAACTTATGAATATACTGTATACCGCTATCACACGTACACCAGCATTAAATGTAATGTATGTTACATTTTCACAGAAAACGGTGTTGCGCGCCAAGTGGCTGTTTTGGCGCCTAGCTTAGGCGACATGTCAAATGAGCTTATTATTAAAACATTAAAATTAATGTTTGTTGATTGTTAGCTATACATATATGATTTACTAATATGAATATATATTACTGTTAGTATACTGTATGTGGTTTTTAGACAACGTATACATTTTTATTTCGAATTAGGGTCCAAGAGGAATACTATAGGCTCTCGCTTGCCTGAGGAGAGAGGCGGCAGTCGCTCAAGACGCTCTGAATATTCCCTACGTTATTTTTGCTTTTTGTGCAGGTCATTGATAAGATGGAGGGGCCGACATGCACTCCGGCTACTGCTGACGATGGGCGGACAGGTTGGCAGGAGAAGAGGGGGTGAATATGCCGAAATAAAGGTAAGAATGAAGATATATAGTGATGGTGTTTCTGATATTTGGTGCCAGGCGATTATGTAAACTTGATTTCGCTATATGTCCACTTCTACCCCCTTCTCCCTCAGTTGAAGGGAGTATTGAGGTGACCTACTTGGTGCATTTGACTGAGCTGTGGAGTTAGTAGACTGAAGTTGATGAACATAATGTTGACTGACTTCATAAATTGATAGAATGTAGATTTTTCTTACGGAGCGGAGTGGAGTAAATTAATGAATTATATAGTTTTTGAATTGAGCGAGTTCATGGAGTTCCCGTAGAGTTGACTGATATGCTAAAATTGACTGCTTTGGCGAAGTTGACTGAGTTGGAGTTGAAAAGTTAGATATATTTAACTTGTTAGAGTCGATGAAGTGTGGCATTGGCTGACTTGGTGGAGTTGACTGACTTGGTGCAGTTAACTGACTTGGTGGAGTTAACTGACTTGGTGGAGTTGACTGACTTGGTGGAGTTGACTGACTTGGTGGAGTTAACTGACTTGGAGTTAACTGACTTGGTGGAGTTGACTGATTTGGTGGAGTTGACTGACTTGAAGTTAACTGACTTGGTGTAGTTGACTGATTTGATGGAGTTAACTGACTTGGTGGAGTTGACTGACTTGGTGGAGTTGACTGACTTGGTGGAGTTGACTGACTTGGTTGAGTTGACTGATTTGGTTGAGTTGACTGATTTGATGGAGTTGACTGACTTGGTGGAGTTAACTGACTTGGTGGAGTTGACTGACTAGGTGGAGTTGACTGACTTGGTGGATTGACTGACTTGGTGGAGTTAACTGACTTGGTGGAGTTGACTGACTTGGTGGAGTTGACTGACTTGGTGGAGTTGACTGACTTGGTGGAGTAGACTGACTTGGTGAAGTTTGTGTTTTCAGGTTGCTGTAAAGACAAGAGGTAATATTTGTATTTATCTAGTTATTTATCTATACATTTATCGTTTAAATATAATTGCATTGATATTCTCGGTGCGCTCCTGTACGTTGATTTTTGGTGACGTGTTAAATGTCGTGTTTATGTTTCTTTATGTGTAACTTTGAATGTACAGGTGTTGGTTTGTGCAGTATTTGTTCGTTTATTGTTGTCTGACTGTGTATTTGTGTTTGCATATACTGTACAGTACGCTCTTTACCTACAGTATTTATTGGTAGTTATCGAACAAATATACTGTATACTCGTGTGGCTTGAAAGTGGTGTCACACGAACGTTTTCTTCCGGCTAATTCGATGAGTAACTATATTATGGAAGTATATCGGGGATATCTGGTATTGGTATTATACACTAGATTGGATTTATACCATTTTCCGAGGCCGAATTCATATCATACTTAGTTACTTTCTGTATATCTTAAAACTGGTAGAAAATATTTGCTGAAAAATAATGCCGGAAACAACACTCGTGTGCTTCAGATTTTACTGACCCTAGCAGTGACGCTTGCAGTGCGCGCCATTTAGTTGTATTGACGGGAATCGTTAGGCGACATATCAAATCAGGCTTTCATTGGGAGGAGGTTTGGTGTTGGGAGTGAAATGAATACATTAGATTACAACTATTTTTTTAATATCGCTTTTTATGCTAATTATGAACAATTAATACGTTAATTCAAATGTTCATCATTGCAGTCATTGAGAATTTAAAACCATATAATATTAGATCAGGTAGAATAACATTCTCAATTGACTAATGATGGTAGGGGACATCTTTTCATAACAAACAATAAAATAATAATATATATATATATATATATATATATATATATATAATAAACAAAATAAATAAATAAACATAATAATAATAGTAATAGTATGTTTATTTTTTTCGGTTAGGAATTTATTGCTCTTTGATAATAAGATTATATATTTTTATCTTAGTGCAACTGGTATAATAATATATAATTCCATTGTCGTGTGTGTGTGTGTGTGTGTGTGTGTGTGTTTGTGTTTGTGTGTATGAGAGAGAGAGAGAGAGAGAGAGAGAGAGAGAGAGAGAGAGCGAGAGCGAGCGAGAGAGAGAGGAAAAATGCACACGATCGAGAAACATAAGTTGAACCATTAAACCACGAAATAGAATAATTTATTTGCCATGTCGCTCACAGAATTGAGGTTAAGAATGTGAGAGAGTGGGTACGAATAGAAGAAAGGGAGACACAGTGAGTCAGAAAGTAAGGGAGGTGAACGAACATGTAAGAAAGTAAAATATTGTATGGAGAGTCAATGTAATTAATGTTTGTAGAGTATATACCGATATACGTACATATATATAAATATATATATTCATTGTGGTGTTTTAATGTTTTCATTGTGGTAATTGTGTTTATGGTAGAAAGTATATATGCGAAGGAATGCATATGCGAAGGAATGCATAGACACACATACATATGCATAGGCCTACATAGATTAAGTAAAGGGTAAAGGTGTAATATTTTCATTTCTTTCTAGGAATTGTAATTAATTATCTAATGAACAAAACATGCATACATGATAGACTTACATAGTTACAATACATATATACAGAAATTCAAACACATCCATATTTCCATAAACTTGGTAGCATTTTTTTTTTTTTTTTTTTATTATTATTATTTTCGGTTACTTAGTGAGCAAGGGAGAGCTGTCTGCCTTCACCATTTCTTTCCTTCATGCCTTCCTTCATCTTCCCTTCCTTCCTCCCTCTTCCTTCTTTCTTCCCTTCCTCATCCTCCTTCCTTCCTTTTTCCTCCTTTCTTCTGTCCTTTCTCCCTTCCTCCTCCCCCTTCATTCATTCTTCTCCCTTCCTTCCTTCTTCCCCCTCCTCCCTTCCTGTCCTCTCCCTCCTTCCCCCTTCCCTTTCACTCCCTTATTCTCCCCCCTCCCCTCCTTCTTTCTTTCCTCCTCCCTTCCTTCTTTCTTTCCTCCTCCCTTCCTTCTTTCTTCCTCCTTCCTCCTCTCTTCCTTCTTTCTTCCCTTCCTCATCCTCCTTCCTTCCTTTTTCCTCCTTTCTTCTGTCCTTCCTCCCTTCCTCCTCCCCCTTCATTCATTCTTCTCCATTCCTTCCTTCTTCCCCCTCCTCCCTTCCTGTCTTCTCCCTCCTCCCTCTTTCCCCTATTCTCCCCCTCCCCTCCTTCTTTCTTTCCTCCTCCCTTCCTTCTTTCTTCCTTCCCTGTCAAGAGCGATTAAAGAAAATAGGATTACTCGAGTTTCCTTCTCCCTCTCTTTAACTCGCGCACGCTCTCTCTCACACAATTTTTTTTCGTTCTCTCTCTCTCTATCTATCTATCTATTTATTTTTATTTGTGCCTGTCTGTCTGTCTATTTATTTATCTATCATGTTATATAATTTTTTTCTCTCTCTCTCTCTCTCTCTCTCTCTCTCTCTCTCTCTCTCTCTCTCTCTCTCTCTCTCTCCCTGGTGAGATTCAATCCTGGTGCCCTTATTACCAAAAAGATATAAACAAGCTAGAACGAGTTCAACGTAGAGTTACCAAAATGATACCTAGCCTAAAGAACAAACCATACGAAGAGCGTCTTAGAGAATTAAATATATTTCCTTTAACCCAGCGCAGATTAGAGGTGACTTAATTCAAGTGTTCAAAATCATCAAAGGCATCGACAATATGAACTATAGTAAGTACTTCACTATCGACCAATCTAATTACACGCGGGGAAACGGTTGCAAAATTATTGGTAAATTTTTTAACTCACACGAATCGAAGAATTTCTTCTTCAATCAAGTTGTCAACTTGTGGAATGGGCTTCCCCGAGACGTTATAGACTGCAGCACCGTTGATTCATTTAAACTCCGCTTAGACAAATATCTTGCATCCCGCGACTGACTGCGTTTGTAAATTAATAACTTTATTTTATCCCCCCTCAGTTACTAACCCATCTGTCCCCTACTAACTTCCTAATCCTGCCACGGACATTAGTTCCAGGGCAGTAGTTCCCTTTCCAATGTTCCCTTACCCACTCTAAACCACTGTTTGGACACTTGATCCTCAGTGTTTTGGAGGACAAGCAGCCTAAAAGGGTCACTAGATATGTTGTTGCTTGATTTCCTTTGTACTCCTTTGTACTCCCCTGGCCACTTATTCTCACCCTATTAACAGCTTAATAACTCTCCTCCACTTCTCTCTCTCTCTCTCTCTCTCTTTCTCTCTCACCTGCCTACCTTCCAATTTTCTTAAAGACTCTCCTATCGTTTCTTAATGTTCATGTTCTTACTATATATTGGGGCTTGCTTTCGGTGGCAGTTGTTGCTTTTCTAGTTATTATATTCTAGTTTTATCCATCATAATCATGTTTATCATTGTCGTCATTATATATTATAATTATTAGCGTCAACATAATCATAACTATCATATTTTCATCCTCATATTTAGCATAATCATTATCATTATAGTAATCTATTTTCTTCATTGTTGTATTTCTATCATAATGTAATACAGGTCAAACTCCTTTCCCAGAATGTATATATTTGTATTTATATATTTAATGATATTACTATTCTTTTAATTATGTTTATCAATCTATGGCATTCCCTATAATCTATTAATACATTGTTTTTTCAACCTCTTCTACTTTTCATGTTTATTTTTATAGTCTATTCATTATAATTAGGCCAGAAACCTCGACCACTAACCTCTATAATTATATAACGAGTAGAGTAATCGAGCAAATATGTCTACCATTTGGGAAGGGTCAGCCAGGGAATAGGCTTAGACACTTATAGCCCATTTAGCTCTAGCCCTTTTTGAGTTATATAGGATAGAGGTCAAGATGTCTGGCCTACATATAATGAATATATTGGAGTTTATGCTAATGTGTAATTTATATCCATCACAATGATCAAGGGATAATTATTCACAGTTGTTTACCATCACTCATTTATCTGTACCTGTTAATATGAAGATATTTCCCATTTCACTATTTAACCCTATTTGATACGATTTTTTTTTTTTTTTGGAGCTCCCCTGTTTGGCTCCGTTTCTTTTTGAGATTTTAAAGCGTTTCACCACTTAGGTGTCGATTTTTTCTGGCTGGGTGATAGACCTTCGGCTTGGACATTTTTCTATCGAATTTTTTTAGACTACAAAGTTATCTTGTTTTTCCAAGATTTAAGGAAGTCTGTGAAGAAGTTTTTGTTAGCATGGGAGGCAAAATAAAATACATTGCTCGAACATGGTAAAAACACGCAAAATCCCCAATAATTATTAACCTAATTGACCACTTGCGAGTTTCATTCTGTAAGGAAGTTGGAGCTGTAGACAACAATATTTAACAGAATTTACAACTAAAATACGATCGTAGTACATATATAAATACATAAAACCCAATTCAACATGCCATTTATCCATCAGAAACGTACATTAGTTTTGAATTTCTGTTTAATATCGATGTTCATGGCTCCAACTTCCTTATAGAACGAAACTAGCAAGTGACCAATTATCAAAATAGCCCACAGAGCCTCGGAGTAGATAGTTTTAAGTGTAGCATAAATTCTTCAACTTTTGAAACACCTTTACAAGTATTTAAATCGTTAATTAGTAAACTATTTAGATCTGCAAACTAACCATTTCAATTAACATTATTCTACACATTTGCTAAGTACCACCTTATTATTTTTATAGTATTTCTGTTTTCATAATTTGATAGGGTTCTAAATCAGACTCCACATAGTTTTCATATATTATTTATTGTGAAGCAACTATTATTTGAAAACCCCAATAAAAACAAACGACTAAACATATACATGACTCTGCTCTCAGCTAATGATTCCCTTTACACTCATCCCAAACACCAAATACTGTTTACCCTCACACATACTGACAGCCAAGTAATTTCCTATGATCGCCATTCATATATACTTTATTAATGAAAGCCAACTACAACATTCACTTCCCTACCAATACCCATTTTTGTACCCTTTCTTACTAATTAGGAGCTAAATGCTTCAGTAAGTAGTATACTGTCCCATCAATGTCCCTTCTCAACACCAATACATTTTCATTTGCTGCTAACTTGCAAATATTCCTCTTACAACCCCAATCACTAACTACTCCTTAATCTTCCATTAATTCACTTTTATGTTCACACAACAAACTATTAGGTCCTCTGATTACACCCCAACCAACACCCTTTCCTTCTTAATCAGCATAATAACTTCTTAATCTTCCACTAATTCACTTTTATGCACCAACAACAAACTACTAGGTACTCTGATTACACCCCAACCAACACCTTTTCCTTCTTAATCAGCATAATCACTCCTTAATCCTTCATCAATTCTCTTTTATGCACTAACAACAAACTACTAGGTACTCTGATTACACCCCAACCAACATCCATTCCTTCTTAATCACTCAGCCCTCTTCTGACAGCCAATCACTCCTTACACACACCCTTACCGCCACCCACTTAACCACTCCTTTCATTCTTCCCCCATCAGCAACCACCCCTCGTGTATCTCCACTCATCAACTAATAACCAGCCTCTTCTCCCCTTCCTCCTCCTCTTCTTCTTCTTCTTCCTCCTCCTCCTCCTCCTCCTAATACTTACTCAACCAATCTTGCCGAGCCTAAATGCAGCATCTCCTCTCCCCTCCTTGTCCTTCCCCCTTCCTCTTCTTCTTGCTCCTCTCTTCCCTCCTTCACTTCCCTTCGGTGTATAATTATCGAGGAGAGAGCGCCGGGCAATCTGAGAGTAATTCAATCTTAGCGTGCCACAATAACCTCGGGCAAATCGTCCGTGTTAGCAGATTACCAGACTCGACCCGCTGCTAAAAACTACTTTCCACACCATGCCGGAAAAGGGGACCTAAACGGGGCGCTCAAACTCGGGGTGCTGAATCGACCCTATGCCACTGGACTCCAAGGGCTGAAATCCTGTTGTTTTCCAGTGCTTTGAGGGTTACGTGCTTGATCCCCAGGCTCTATCCCGCTGAGCTTTCTTTGCCCGGCCAAAACTCATTGCGCCGCGGTCGTAAATCAAGTATTTCTACGAGACAGGAAGGATGGCGGCCAGCGGCGGTTTTCCCAACGAGCGGTAATCATTATCGGACCCTTCACGCCCTCCAGGTCCGCTCTTAAGGGTCGCTCCCCTGGCCTCCGCTACCTTAGAGGTCGACCTTAAGGATCTCGGGTGTCTGAGCCTTATTGCGGGACTAAATGGTTTTGAGGCGGAATGGCGAGATTCATAATGGTTCGAGAGGGAGGGTTTGTTGTGTTTGGGGTTCACGGGTTCGGGTTCACTATGCTGTTACCTGGTTAAATGAGTATACCTGTGTGTGT
>CM064514.1:60590962-60595962 GCA_032716605.1 Paralithodes platypus
GGTTAAGGGGAGATTTCCACTTGAGGGATTTTTTTCTGGACCCCTTTCTCCATCATGTTTAGCCCCATTGCTTTTGAGATTTTAAGACGTTCGCCCTATTAGTTTGGACATTTTAAGACATTTTGCCCCATTTCTGTCAATTTTAAGACCTTTCGTGCCATTAAGGTGTAATTTAAGAGCAATCGGCCTGCGGCCGGGACATTTTTCTACCGAAAAATGTACAAATTTATCTTGAAAGGGGGTCTAGGGGGTGTAATTTTAAGCTTGATGAAAACGTAGGAAACAAACTAAATCTATCTATCTATCTATTGCCTGACGCCGTGATCCCCGAAGGGGTGGCCACGAACGCTAAACAAAATACCTCCCCTTAAACGAGAGGAAAGAATATGTTATAGGGCACAGATCACATAATTATGACCGACCTCGCTACTAAATATTCCTGCACCTATTGATAATCTCATTTGATTAATTCCACCCTCAACACCAAATAAATAAGGTGCAATGAAATATACTGGAAAGAGAAGGTTGAAATGCTACTGAAAACGTGTATATGAATATGCTGATCACGAAAGGACGAATTAGGTGTAATGAAATATAATGAAAATAGAAGGTTAAAATTATACTAAGGCGTTTATGTGTAAGTGGGTTAGACAAATGGAACAGCTGGTCACGAAAGACGAAACAAGAGGCAATGCAATATAATGAAACGAGGTTAAAATGATACTATATGTGAGCAGATAAGAGTCGTTTAGAATAATAAGACATGCGTAGATTGTCCAGAAAGAGAACAAAGAATAAGAGAAGAAACGACGTAGAATGAGAGGGAAAGATGAGAGGAGAAAAGAGGAATGATAAGAGGATATAGAGTAAAAGAAGAAGCAAAGAAAGTAAAGAAGGGAAGAAGGGACAAAGAGTGGGTAAGTGATGAAGAGGAAGAAAGGTAAGAAGGAAGAAAGGAAGAGAGATAGAAAGGGAGGAAGACAGGAAGGAAGGGAGCAAGAAAGGGAAGAAGAGATGAAGGAAGGGAGAGGAGGTAAGAAGGAAGAGAGGGAGGGAAGAAGGAAGGGAGGGAGGGAGAGAAGTAAGGGGGTAAGGAGGAAGGGGAAAAAAAGGAAGGGAGGGAGGGAGGTAGAGAAGGAGGTAAGGAGACACCTAACTGAGGAACTTTTCTCACACAGGTAATGAGGTATAAGGAGAGCGAGAGAGAGAGAGAGATAGATAGAGAGAGAGAGAGAGAGAGAGCGAGAGCGAGCGTTACATACATACTACATAAACTGAAACGATTTTGAAGTTTGTTGAAGACATTCCTGACTTAATTTTAATGAATGTAGACATTACTGAATAGAAAAATACAAGGATTACATTGCAAAATACACTCTCCTCACCCACCAATTCCTCCGATTAGATGATCGATATGATGTATAGTATATTATTATAAGAGACAGAGCCTCAACGAGATTATAGAAAAGCTACTGGTATATCTACAGTATATGAAAACAGTTGAAGAGTAAAATATTATACTAAGTTTAAAATGCCATGTACGTCCCAGGTTACAATTGTATAAATATTCATAGCCATTTTGGTACATTATTCCAAAGATCCACAGCAATAAATTGGAATACTTTTGTGTTGTAACAATATTCGCCCTCTATTAATTTATATATTTGTTCACTTTCTTGGATAAATGACTCTTTTAGCGATTGCCTTTAAATCAATATTATCGAAACCCTTTAAGAGTTTAAATACTGTACTTTGAAGCACTCACTAAGCTGTTCCAAGTCTCCTCTTCGTATGCGGAAGAAAATTGTACTCGTAATATTCTATCATGTGCTATCATTCTGATTGTTGGGGCTAGTTTGATTGCTCGGTGCTGTATTTATTTGTTATCTTCTTTGTCTTTACTTATATAGGGAACCAGAACTAGACAGCATATTCCAGGGGGGGGGGGGGGGTGATTTAATACAAATATTTAGTTGCAATTTGACGTTGTCTTTCGTAAATTTAAATATTTAATGAATTACAGAGCTTTGTTTATTATCCCAATATGTCTGAAAGGAAAATGCTAAGGACACAAAAAAGCAAGACATGTACAAATAGATACGGAGTAATATATAGATAAATAGACAGGTAACTAATTCGATAGAGAGAAAGTAATTACCTCACAAGAAAGAGCAAGGGTGGATGATTGTAAAATAACAGGCACTAAGACATTAAATCTCACCTCTCATAAACCCAGGGCCAGATTAACACGAAGATGGATAATGGCAGGAGGGGACGGTAATAACACACAAGGAGAACAGGAGGAAGAGGAGGAAGAGGAGGAGGAGGAGGAGGAGGTGAAGGTGGTGGAGGAGGAGGAGGTGGTGGTGGAGGAGGAGGAGGAGGAGGAGGAGGAATAGGAAGAGGATGTGAAGGAGGTGGAGGTGGAGGAAGAGTAATACAAAGGAGTACAAAGGAGTACAAAGGAAATCAAGCAACAACAGATTTATGCTCAAATTACCTGCCTATAAAGCCAATTATTTTGTTTGCCTTCTTAACAACTTCTGAACATTGTTGACTCGGTTTTAGATTACTCGATATTGTTACTCCCAGATCGGTTTCTCTGTTTACATTCTTAAGCTGAGTGCCATTCATCGAATAGTTTGCTTTCTCATTTAGGTATCCGATATGTAGTACTTTACATTATCCGCATTGAAACTCATTTGCCAAATTTGGGCCCAACATGTCAATTTATCTAGATTGTGTTGCATATCGTCAACTTGTTCTTTTGAGAGTACGCTATTTGCAATTTTTGTATCGTCAGCAAATTTTGAGATTGTACAGGTGAGGCCCTCATCTATGTCGTTGATGTAAATTAGAAAGATAATTGGTCCTAGTACCGATCCCTGGGGTACCCCGCTACTTACATTGGTCCATTTAGATGCCTTACCGTTTATGACTACTCTTTGCTTTCTGTCGCTGAGCCAATTTTCTATCCATTTCAACACACCGTCTTGTATTCCATGCGCTTTTAGTTTTAGCAGTAAACGTTTGTGGGGAACTTTGTCAAAGGACAATGAACTTACAAATTGAAATGGACTTATTGGTGCTTACGGGGCAGTTTGGATATCTACACTGCTAAGCTACTAACTACTAGGTAAGCAAAACAGATAGTAAAGCAGAAGGAGGAGGAGGAGGAGGAGGAAGAGGAGGAGGAGGAGGAGGAGGGGGAGGGAACGGACTGATAAAGAGAACAGTGTGGAGATCCCTTATGAATATCGAAATCAGACAACTTTTACCCAACTCCAAAATATAGTACAACATAATTTCAGACAGCGAAACACCACTGGGATCCAACTGAGATCCTTCCAAATCCCTATATAGCATTAAGGGAGCCCACCGCGCTTGTTTTCTCTTTCTCTCCCTCTCTCTTTGGCTCTTTGGCTCCTGGCGAGTGGTATCGAGCCAGCATATATATATTTTTGTTTTGACAGCAAGCTAAATTTGTAAATTTTTCGATAGAAAAATTTCTCCGGCGAAGCCGGATTTCTCCATACAATGCTGGCTCGCTATCGCTCGCCAGGAAGAAATCGACACTTGAATGGGGATAAACGTCTTAAAACAGTTGACTGAATGGGGCCGAATGGATACAAGCCAGGGAAAGAGAGAAAAGGAGAGAAAGATAAAAACAAAAACGGTGACCCCCCTTAATGATTGCCTGATCATACAGCCATCCTTAGAGGGTGACCGAACAATTCAACCAGTAGACTATTTCAACCAGTAGCTCCCAACCAGTACCAGCGCAACCGGTACTGACAGGATAAGTTATGTTTTGGAAATGTATGGCACTGGTTTAGTCGGCTCTGGCTGATATGACACTGGTTGAGATCTACTAGTTGAAATGGTCTACTGGTTGAGTTGTTCGGGAACTATGGATTGAAGGTGGATATAAGGGAACGAATGCGATAGTAGGATAAGATTGAACACGAAAAACAACAACAACAACAACAACAACAACAACGAATTGGCGAAAAACATTTGACAGAATTGAAGGTGAAGTACACTATAACAATTGTGTGTTCTAATGTAACAAAGGTGATACACATAACAAGACGTGTTCTAACCGTTTATGTGTTCATAATAGTACACATGAGCGATTGAAACACGTGTTATGTGTTTCTGTGTTGTTACAAATAACTGTTCTGTTATGATTAGATTAATATCCAGTATTCGAGAATGGATAATAAGTCGTTGGCTTGTGCATACACCTGTAACTGTCTTGATGGTGTAATGGTTAGAGTGTTTAAAAATCTCTGTGTGGTAACCCAGGTTCGAGTCCCGGTGGATCACATGCTTTCATTAATTTTATTTAAGGTGTTTGGTGTTGGAGTTAATTTGATAACAATAGATTATCATTAGGTTTAGGGATATTTCGTAGCGAGGTCGGTCTATATGATCTGTGCCCCATGAATATTATTTCCTCTTACTTAACCATTAGGCTACCATAGTGCAGATGGGAATATGTACATGATTAGATTAATATCCAGTATTCGAGAATGGATAATGAGTCGTAGGCTTGTGCATAAACCTGTAACTGTCTTGATCATGTAATGGTCAGAGTATTTAAAAATATATGTGTGGTAACCCAGGTTCGAATCCCGGTGGATCATTATGCTTTAATTCATTTCATTGGAGGTGTTTGGTGTTGGAGTGAAATTAATAACAATAGATTACCGTGTAGAGAGACAGAGAAAGGTAAAGGAGAGAGAATGGAGAAGGAAAACAGAATGTATGATTCTCGATAAGCTTTTAACCCTGCCGCCATTTAACACTATCTGGTGCAACGTCTTTGGGGGTTCTTATGATATTTTGCCTATTTATTATTTTGCCTTTTTCGAACAATGTTTTTTTAGTTTAGTTTAGACTTAGGAAGGCGCATTTCCAGACTACCTTCAAACTAAATATTCTTCCCCCAAACCCCCTTGAAGCTAAGTTTGTACATTTTTCGGTAGACAAATTTC
>CM064514.1:60605962-60608522 GCA_032716605.1 Paralithodes platypus
AATCCATGAATATTTATGAGTGGGCTAAGGACTAAGGCATCGGAGTGTACACTGTGAATAATGTCTGAGTGTTGTTTATAGCGTCCCATATTACTTCTATACCCTCCTTCTCCCTCCCTCCTAAGTCTCTCTCCTTGTCTCTTCACACCCGCGTCTCCCTCATGTTTAGCCCCTATTCTTCTGCTACCTCCTTCTCCCTCCCTCCTAAGTCTCTCTCCCTGTCTCTTCACACCTGCGTCTCCCCTATCTTTCACTCCCCCCCTTCCTTCCTCCTCTTCCATCCTTCTTGTTCTCCCCTCCATCCCTCTCCCGGCTGTCTCTTCCTTCCGTCCCTCCTTCACTCTCCATCACCCCTCACCGCATCTCCATCCTTCTTCCCACCTCCCTCCTCCTCCTCCTCTCTCATGATGCCCTACAGTATGCCTAAACGAACTCCATCATTTGTCGGCGGTCATTACGATAGTTTTTGCCGTATTCTTAGCTCAATAGTCAATATGATACGCTAGTTTGTTTTCTTTAAGGGGGGATGAGCCGGTTTTCTGGACCACTTTCTCCCTCTTGTTTAGCCCCATTAGTTTTCAGATGTTAAGATGTTTGCCCCATTAGTTAGTCGATTTTAAGACCTTTCGCCCCTTTTCTTCGTCAATATTTAGACCTTTCGTGCTATTTAGGTGTCGTTTTTTTCCCTGGCGAACGATAGTGAGCCTGTAATGTTGGAAGAACCGGCCTTCGGCCGGGAAATTTTTCTGCCGAAAAATGTTCAAATTAATCTAGAAGGGGGATCAAATGGATGTTTTTTTTTAAATTTGATGGAGGTCTAGGGAGGAAACTAGACAAATAATGGATACATGCAAAACTCACCCAAATAGTGAACCATCTCCCCTTAAGCCGGAGTTATAATCGGTACCATGTTAAGGAATAATAATTATAATTTACCAAAACACTGATCGTATTATTGTAGATATGTTATGTCGTTCTGATAACCGTTGACAATGAGTATCTATATCATCTAGTGTACGTTTATTATAGAATATGCTGGAAATGTGCTCCCTTTGGATAGTACCGACTCGTAAAATTGTATCCCATTGACTAATAAGGAAACTGAACTACTGTCAAAATGATGTGCCGATGACTGAAAAGCACGTCTGGTTTTCTATACGTAGCGCCAGTGAACTTGACAATTATCTTGACCCCTTAACTTCTTATAACTCGAAATGAATGAAAGCAATCGGGCTGACATTTCTATCATTTGGGAAGAGTCCACCAGGAAATAGGTGTGGATATTATTTTACAGCCAGTTTGATCTAGGCCCTTTTGAGTTACAGAGAGGTCAGGGATTAAGTTCGTTGGCGCTACCTATAGTAGATCAGTGTATTATTTAGAACACGTTGGAAAGTTAACGTTGACAATGAGAGCAATAGGTGTAAGGGATTGTGACCCGGGCCACTCAACCAGAAGACCATATGGACAAGTAGGTCACATCCTCCGCCAGCACAACCAATAGTGTTAAGGGGGAGGTAGTTGCTTTTTATCCCTCATGTTCAGTCCCATAAATATTTTAAGACGTTCGTTCCATTAGTTTGGCAATTTTAAGACCTTTCTCCCCATTTCTTAGTTTCGTGCAATTTAAGTGTCGAGTTTTTTTTTCCTGGCGAGCGATAGCGAGCCTATACATCTAGGAAAAACCGGCCTTGGGCCGGTACATTTTTCTATCAAAAAATGTACACATTTATCTTGAAGGGGGGTCTAGGGGGTGTTTTTTAAGGGGACATGGGCCGGTTTTCTGGACAACTTTCTCCCTCGTGATTAGCCCCATTAGTTTTGATATTTTAAGACATTTGGCCCATTATTTTGACGATTTTAACACCTTTCGCTCCATTTCGCAGTCAATATTTAGACCTTTCGTGCTATTTAGGTGTCGATTTTTTCCCTGGCGAACGATAGTGAGCCTGTAATGTTGGAAGAACCGGCCTTCGGCCGCGCCTTCGGCCGGGAAAAATTTCTACCGAAAAATGTACAAATTAATCTAGAAAGGGGATCTAATGGATGTTTTTTTTTTTATTTGATGGAGGTCTAGGGAGGAAACTAGAAACATGATGAATACATGCCAAAATCGCCCAAAAAGTGAACCATCCCCCCTTAAAGCTTGATAGAGATCTAGCGAAGAAACTATAACATAGATAAGTAGAAAAATAGACCACACCATAGCCACTACCCTCTTGAGTTAGGTTGTTTAGGATAGCACATTTAAGTTGGCCCTGGTTGAGATGGCATGGGTCGAGAACTACTGGTCAAAAGAGTATACTGGTTGAGTTTATGTGGAACCGAAAATTCTTGGTCACCCAGAGCGATATGGTAATTCCTACGTGTGTGCTCGGGTCTTCGTTAACCCCGTCTGTACCGCTGCCGTCCTTTTAACTTTATGCTGGCTACTATTAGACGATTTTATGCAGTTTATAAAGGATCTCCACCAATTAACAGGCTTCGAACTATCCCATTTAAAAAAAAATACTACCACAGATCCTTCATAAATTACAAAACAATATATAAATATAGATTG
>CM064514.1:60608622-60631122 GCA_032716605.1 Paralithodes platypus
GACTGGACAAGAAGTTATTGTTAATGGAGTAAATGAGAGAGACTTAAGTAAATAACCTATATTTACCATCCCCACAGAATAGATACGGGCAGAAGACCATAATTATTCATTTCGATACAATAATATTTGTGGTACAATAGGTCAGCTATAATTGGACTCAGAATGTCAATATCTTGGCCATGTGCAATATGAGCCTATTTTACTATAATCATAACATCAGTAATGTGATACAATAATTCAAGAGAGAGAGAGAGAGAGAGATAGAGTGAGAGAGAGATAGAGTACTGGGCAGCCTGGAGCACTCCGTAATGACACTGTGGCACACCATTCCCCCCCCCCCCCCCCCCCTCTCTCTCCTCTTCTCTCTCTCTCTCTCCTTTCTCTCTCTTCTCGCTCTCTCTCCTCTTCCATCTCTCTCTTCTCACATCTTCTCTCTCTCTCTCTCTCTCTCCCTTCATCTCCTCTCTTCTCTCTCTCCATTCCTCCTCCCTCCTCTCTCCTCTTCAATCACTCCCCTCTCCTCTCCCTCGTCTCTCTCTCTCTCCAACCTCTTAGCCGTTTCGCATCTGCAACTTTGACCTGGTTGTTTTTTTAATCTCATATTTTTAGACTATCACTCCAAGATCTTTCACATTGTCTTTACGTTCTATTAATAGGCTAGGTAGTTTAGATATAAACAGCTTCACAAGGATAAGTAGATCTGTTGTTGCTTGCTTTCATTTGTACTCCTTTGTATGTTGCATAGAAGTAATTCATGTTATGAATTATGCCATTGAATCTGATTCTATGTATATGAATATATTCTCCTTGGTCATCTCTCTCTCCTCTCTCTCGTCTACCTTCTCCTCTGCTCTCTCCCCTCTCTCAATCCGTCCGCTCCCATCGTCCTCGCCCTCAGTCTCTCTAGCTCTATCTCCTCCCTCTGTCACTCGCTTCCATCTCAAATCACTCACCTCTCCCCCCCCTCTCTCCTCCTCCCTCTCCTCCTCTCCCACATCTCTCTCCCTCTCCCTCCCTCCCTTCCCCCCTCTCCCTCCCCCTCTCCCTCTCCATCTCTCCCGCTCCTCTCACCTTCGCTCTCACTCATCCTCTCCTCCAGATTCACTCTCGCCTCCCTCTCTCCTCATCCTCTCCTCTCTCTCCCATAATGACAGTTGTGGTTGCCCTCTTGTCGCCCACTTGCCTAACCACCACCACCATTACCACCACAACCACCACCACCATTACCACCACCAGAAAACCTTGGGGCCGAGAGAGACAGAGAGAGAGAGAGAGAGACTAATGGGTAAGCACATATAGGCATGATTAACTGACATGAACACAGTCGTACAGATATACGCTATACGTAAGTTTATCACAGAGAGAGAGAGAGAGAGAGAGAGAGAGAGAGACAGTAAACAATGAAAAATTAGAATAAATGAGAAAAAAAGAAAAAGACGAAAATGAGAGAGAGAGAGAGAGAGAGAGAGAGAGAGAGAGAGAGAGATTAAATACACCGAGCTTGTGTATGTGTCAAAGGTGTATTCAACTTTCAATGTATCTGTTGCTCATTAAACTGCAAATAATAAAGGAATACAATTATAAATACTCCAGCAATCTCCAAATTAACCTTATATATCCCGAAGGTGGTCTTTTTGGACCACACCTAGCCTAATAGAGTGAGGATATGTTTTCGTGCTAATAATAACTGTATAATGTGTGTGTGTGTGTGTGTGTGTGTGTGTGTGTGTGTGTGTGTGTGTGTGTGTGTGTGTGTGTGTGTGTGTGTGTGTATGCGTGTGGGTATTGGTGTGTGTGTGTGTGTGTGTGTGTGTATGTGTGTGGATATTGGTGTGTGTGTGTGTGTGTGTGTGTGGTGTGTGTGGTGTGTGTGTGTGTGTGTGTGATTTTCAGGTGCGAGTGTGTGTGTGTTTTCTGTGAGTGAATTTGCATGTGCGAATTTGTATGTATGCATGTGTGTGACTGTGTGTTGAGTGTGTCTGCTTTTGTGTGTGTGTGTATCTCTGTGTGTGTGTATCTCTCTCTCTGTGTGAGTGAGTGTGTGTGTATGCCTAGGCCTGCAGGTATTTGTCTGTGGAAGTGTTGGAGGCGACATCACAGGTGTGAGTTAATCGATGGTTTGGGACATTTATGTTTAAGTGGGATTATTTCCTACTATAGCCTCTTCCAAATAGGTAAGCCAAAACTCTTGAACATTAACCTCTATAATTCACAAACGACTCGAGTAAACGAGCAAATATTTCTACCATTTGGGAAGGGTCAGCCAGGGAATGGGTGTGGAAATTTAAAGCCCATTCGTTTTAGCCCTTTTGGAGTTACAGAAGATAGGGTTCACGATTGCTGGCACGCACACACACACACACACACACACACACACACACACACACACACACACACACACACACACACACACACACACACACACACACACACACACACACACACACACACACACACACGAAAGACAATCAATAAGTTATAGACACAATGCAAATCGTGTTAAAGAAACAACCTGAAAAGATAAGACCAAGAATACACTCAAACAGACAGGAGAAAGTGTCGCCACCACTAAAAATATAAAAAAATAGTAAGAGAGAGATAGAAAAAAGAAACTTACGTGCCCACTGCCAGGCCGTGCCCACAATCACGCAGGCCCCCCGGCGATTTGTGGCATTTTCGTCCTTATAGTTCCCGGCATTAAGGGTGATAATTTCGGTTTGTGTTATGTAAGGTCGTTATGTTAAGCTAGACAATTTTCGTCCTTATGATCCCTGTCGCTAGAGGTGATAATTGGCGTTATTGGCTTGTGGGACGCCTTAATGTGGGACTTTCATTCTAAAAGTAAGCCATTTTCGTTCTTTTGATCTATATCGTTAGAGGTGGAAATCGATTCCTCGTGGTCTGTGAGATGGTTATGTTAAAAGTAAGCCAATTTTGTTCTTATATTCACCGATTTTAGATGTGAAAATTGGGGTTGAGACTGGTGAAATTTCTTGATTTGCGGACGCCCCAAGAAAGTAAGCAATTTTCGCATCTATAAGCCTTGGCGTTAGAGGTGAATATTGTGACTTCTTGGCGGTGGTCATTTTTAATACGGGGCTATCTCCAGAAAAATTAAACTTAATACAGTATTACCGGATTAATTCCTCAATTCTAAAGATTTAAAAGATTATCCTTAAAGATACTCAAACACAGATAGAAAATAAAAATCACCCTTGCAGTCATATACCATAAGGTTTAAAATGCTTGTTAGAGGTGCCAATCTAACTCTTAAACTATCGTCTTTATCCCTCTAAGTATACGATGATGCATTTCTTCATTATTTTCTGACTATTATAAGTCAATTTTATGCAGTTTTGGAAGGATCTCTTTTGAATGAAAGAGGTTAAAACTCGATCAACCCTCTGTCTTCCAAAATGCCTTCCTAAACTTAATAAAATTGTTCCAAAATGAATGGAAGAAACGCGTCCCGTTAATATTGAAAGGTTTAAACTTAATTTCCGTAAAGGTCTTGAATGGTTATTAAATTGGCTAAATCGTAACTCTGAATTATCGACCTTATAGCCAGATAAAATAAAGGTTAGATTGGCTCCTAGTACTGCCTACCTTAGGGCACCTATTTGCCGACTGTATTGTACTTTGATACAATGATGAAAATTGATTTAGCGGGGACAGTAATTTGAATACCTACCGACCAATTATATGTATACACGCAAACTTCCACTTCACTGCTTCCTGGGAAATGAACGATTTTGCCATGTCATTTTATTTTTCATTTAACACAATTTCTGACAAATCACACAATTCATTCTGAAATTGTGTAATTTGTTTCTTATTTCAAAATGACAAGAGAGACATAAATTTACCCTTTGAGGATCATGAAGAGCTTTAGCAGTTAGACGATTTTATACAGCTTAGGAAGGATATGTGGGAATGCAAAAGGTAAAGACTGACCTCACTTGCCCCTCTGATTCCCATATACTCTACGTAATCTGAAGAAAATCGTCTAATAATGGCCAGAATAAACTGTCAAAGCGCGTCATCAGATATTGAAAGGGTTTAACATCGATCAAAGAAGGACACCTCCAAAAGAACATAATAACATAAGAAAAATGGAAATCTGCAGAAGGCCTATTGGCCCAAACGAGGCAGACCCCTTCTTCCCTACGTCCCTATTTGTTCATTTACACCGTTATACCTCACACTACATCTCCAACCTATACCCCCTGCACTACGTATATCCCCTACAGTACAGTCGCGCTAATAAGTGATGACTCGGCACCAAGTGTGTTATGATCAATAATGGTATCAGTCATATATAAGCTTCATTTCTTTATATCGAGTGAAATATACAGCCATGTTCCTACACTTACCCACCCTATTCAACATCTGACAGACATTAATACAGCACAGAGCGAGCCAAGCGTAATGATAGCTGGGACATGACTTAGTAGCGCGACCGTACATCTATCTTATAGCTATCTAAGAACATCTCTCACTACAACCAATATCCACTACACCACATCTTTCTTATAGCTACCTAAGAACTGGTGGTAACAAAGTCGAAATACCCAATGGTAGCGCCAACCCAATCAACACGCTTGTATGGTTGAATGCACTGGCTCTAGACTACTCTTATATCCACAGCAATTTCCATAACAACAACATCTCTTAAGCACCACTTACGGTACATACAACCTTGCCAAGTCGTATGAAGCCACCAGGTGAGACACAAGTGGTTAATGCATAATTAGACTAATATTAGATAATGGTTTTAAAGACTTTACTAATACACGTTAATGAGGTATTTTAATGTTCTTTGTATTATTATTATTTTTTTTATTATTATTATTATTATTATGTATTATTATTATTATTATTATTATTATTATTATTATTATTATTATTATTATTTTATATATATTTTCTGATCATTCCCTAAATAAATACTGTCAGTCTTGTCACAAAACTACATCAATGAAAATATGACGTAATCACTTGTTCATAGAGACTACAATCGACCAACTGACGGAGGTGCAGTCAATCGCAAAACACGAGACGCAAGATGCATTATATATATATATATATATATATATACCGGGTATATATATTTATATATATTTATATATATATATATATATATATATATATATATATATAATTTTTGTTTCTTTTTCTTTCTTTTTTGTTTTGCTCCTGTCATTAATATTAAATGTTTGTTCAATTAGCCTTTTCATTCGTATTACGTCTTCTCATTAGGATTCTAATTATCGTCAGAAGGCAAACAAAAAAAAGGTCCTCAGAATTTTAAGATGAATTATCGAAATCAGTCATATGTGTTCAACTGTTAAACTCATTCAATGCCACGGCCTTTTTTTCAACTACAGTATATCTGGCCAACACTTAATTTTAGACCAATATAATCAGAATAAAAAGGGGGGGGGGTTTATGCTGATTGAAATTGTCTAATGTCAGCCAGATTAAAATTAACCCCTTCTGTACCGGCGACGTCTTTTTAACTATATTCTGGCTGCTATTCGACGATTATATATTATACATATTATTATTATTTTTATTTTTGTCCATATCATTCAGAAAAAAGTTTGCTTGCTCCTCAATGAAAAATTGTCAGAACACAGACTTTCCCGGCAGCAATAACTCGATAAAGGTATTGGATAACTTGGTGAACCTGAGAGGAGGGGCCCTGCTAGTTTTTCCCGGCTTGGTGGTGAGGCGGGCAAAAAACGTGAGCACATCATATATACGGAAGCACAAGCACGGGAGGGTATACACACAAGCATACTCACACGCACGGCATACTCACAAACACGCATATATACTCATAAATACGCATCTACACGCATACTCACATACAGGCGCAAATACCCCCACAAAAAAAAAAAAAAACACACACACGCATACTTGACACACATTTCTCAAACACACACACGTAGCCTAAGAAGCACACACATTCATGAAGGTACACAATCTCATACACATACACATATACATACACAATTTCTGTACATAGGAAACACATAACGTCTTATATATTTGTAGGAAAGTGAGCGCGCGCACACCAACACAATACATGCAATCAATACTAAGCCCACACACAAACACACATTCACAATCACAAACTAAACACTAAAAGACACACGACACACAAAAGAACAATCGATACTAACACAACATTAACACACACACACACACACACACACACACACACACACACACACACACACACACACACACACACGTAACACAAATTTAGAAAGCTACGGCAAGACGGAAAAAATAAGAAAATAAAATGAACAACTGAAAAAAATAATGCCAGACCAAGAGAGTGACTGACGAGCTAAACATACAATGAAAAAAAAAAGTTAAAAATAAAAAATAAAAGGAAGAACTGGCTTCCAAACAGCACCTTGGAGAATATAATATTAAAGTGAACAGAGGGTTTCACAGTTTGCTTAGGCCATTTTTCATCGCAACCACTGTAGAGTCTTCGCTTAAGTTAATTTCTGCATTATATATATTGTGTCTTTATATAATGCTGTACACACACACAAATTCACACACACACACACACATACAAATATATATATATATATATATATAATTTTTATTTATTTATTTAGTTTATAGTTTTTTATATATACTTTATACTTCTATATTATATGCATTAAATCGAGCAGCTATAACTATTCCTGATGTGTGCAATCGCCGACATAGGTAGCTGGTCCATTTACCAAACCAGGAACCTAAGGCTGATTCTATGGAGACCGGGGGTCCGGATACACAAGGTGTTTACGGTACCTTATCTGATATTTCCCTCTGACTGTCATATCCTAAATGCCGACATCGTAATTCTAGCGTTAGTACTACTTAAAACAAGTCATATCTGTCTATTGTAAATTATGATAGTCTAGTTTTCCCGAGTATGAGCAAATTGCGACATTTCAAACAAGGAAATAGTTAATATTTAATTTGCCTGTTATGGCTCTGAAGCGTCTTAGCTTACGGTATGTTAGAGTACCCGGGACCTGGCTGTTTTTACCCATCATAATGGATTAATGCAGAGTAGTAACCCCTTCAGCACGATGGTGCCGTTTGACCTCTGATTCTGGCTAAAATTAAACGATTATATGCAGCTTAAGAAGGACCTATGTTACGTACAGTATATTGCAAGTCGTGTTTACCCCCCTGAGTCCTAGAGAATAAATGTTCTACTTGTACCAGAATATAGTGGAATTTACTTCATCTATTATTCTGTCTTGTGCTTATTTTCTGGTTTTATCAATTTGTCTGTTTTGCAAGTATAGATAATTTTATTGTCAGTAGTGTATGTCATATTTTTGTCAGTAAACTTCTCTCAATCAGTATAAGAACATAAACACAAGAAAACAGGAGTCTGCAGAGAGCACGATTGGCCCAGATAAGGCAGATTCCTTTCACATCCAACCCATCTCGCCCATATGTCCATCTTACTTTATCTTGAAGGTCTCTATCGTTCTTGATCCTACTATAGCACTAGGTAGCCTATTCCACATATCTTCAACTCTGTTGCCAGACCAATATTTGCCTACATTCTTTCTGAAAATAAATTGATCTAATTTGAAACCATTTGTTCGAGTTCTTTCGTCGCTATCACTGAGCTTCAGTACATATTCCAGGTCCCTTTTATTAATCCCACTAACCCACTTTTGAACCTCTCTATCATATCCCCTCCATTTCTGCGTCTCTCTAACGAATATAGGCCTAAGCCTAATGTCTTCGACCTTTCTTCAGAGGGAAGATTTCTAATATTATGGATCATTTATGTCATTCTTCGTTGTACTCTCTCCAAGGAATCTATTTCCATTGTCTGTTTCTGTCTTATGTATCTATTTATATCGGCTTATTCTGTCTGTACGCCTCTTACAAGTCTGTTTCTCTCTTTGATGTATCTATTTCTGTCTGTCTTGTATGTATCTATTTATATCTGCTTATTATGTCTGTACGCCTCTATACCAGTCTGATTCTGTCTAATTTTATCTATCAGTTTACCTGTCTGTTTCTGTCATTTATGTATCTATTTATGTTTGGATGTTCTGTCTACTCCTCTTACCAGTCTGTTTATGTCTGCTATGTATATATTTCTGTCACGTTATTATGTCTGTACGTTTCTGTCTACCTGTCTGTCTGTCTGTCTGTCAGCCTGCCTTCGTAAGCGGCAAAGACTAGCAATCAAATCAATGGGTAGAGTACCAAGAGGAGGCTGGGCGTAGTGGTGTAGCAGGCTGGGAGAGACGGTGGCTATATATTAATTAAACCGGTTCGTAAGTATATTCATTGGTCGGTAAGTAGGTAGACTAACGAGTAGGTAGGTAAGGGGATGAGTTATGTGGTAGGTGGTAGGTAGGAGTTACGAGCCTGTGAGTATTATTTGGTGAGTGATTGGGGCTCTATATATTTAGAAGGCTTAGGAGGTAAATTCGTTTGTTTACAGGGAGTATTTTTTTGTTTTTCCTGGCCCCCATTTCTCCATGTTTAGCTCCAATAGCTTGATCATTTAAGATATTCGCCCCATTAGGCTCAATGTATTTAGAATATTTATAAGGTAACTTGGTTTGTTTTAGCCCTTGAGGATTATTTCACGTTCTCACAGTATATTCTGGCTATCATTAGACGATTTTTTACAGCTCGGGAAGGAATTGTGGGAGTCAGAAGGTTAATTGAGATAGACTTTCCCCTTCGATTCCTAGGCTTCCAAACCTGAGTAGAATCGTTTAATGATAGCCAGAATAAACTGTTGTAATGCGTCAAAATCCTGAAGGGGTTAACTTAATCGTATGGCTACCGTTCCCAGAAGTGTGAATTATTTTGATGTTAGTTATACTAGTCGCATAGATACAGACCACACAGATGAGTTGGCCCCAATTAGGAGATCCGGCCTTAAAAACTACTGGCAATTAATTATTTCTCATACCGGTATTTAATTAGTGAAAAGACGAAAAAGGAAAAGACTTGGTACTGATGGTAGCAGACAAAAGAACGCCTATAGTCTGTCCATTATAATTAGGCCAACAAACTTAACCACTACCCTCTGTAACTCAAAAAGTGACTTGAATAATCGAGGTAATATTTCGTATCATTTGAGAAGAGTCAGCCAGGGAAGAGGTGTGGAAATGTACAGCTCAACATTTTTGTTCTCGTCCTTTTTGAGTTAGAGGGTAGGATTTACCATTCTTGGCCTACTTCTAATAAATGGACTGTACACAATAACAAAATAATATACGGCCCCACTATCGTCAGAAGTATTAGTCTGTCAGTCAGTAGCCAACCCTTACTCCCACAAGGGGTAGGGAGGATCAGCAAGAGACACGAGAAAGGAAAAAGAGGTGACGGGAGAAGAACACGTAACAGTTCGCTCATGAAAAACAAGCACACAAACATTCAGAATCACCAATCACTCATCAGCCCCCGAAATCAATGGCTTCACCTCTGATGTTTTTATAAAAATATGTATAGGCTAATTGCCCTATTACCCACACCTGATATTTATAATTGCCCTATTACCCACACCTGATATTTATAATTGCCCTATTACCCACACCTGCTATTTATAATTTCCCTATTACCCACACCTGATATTTATAATTGCCCTATTACACACACCTGATATTTATAATTACCCTATTACCCACACCTGATATTTATAATTACCCTATTACACACACCTGATATTTATAATTACCCTATTACACACACCTGATATTTATAATTACCCTATTACACACACCTGATATTTATAATTACCCTATTACACACACCTGATATTTATAATTACCCTATTACCCACACCTGATATTTATAATTACCCTATTGCACACACCTGATATTTATAATTACCCTATTACCCACACCTGATATTTATAATTACCCTATTACCCACACCTGATATTTATAATTACCCTATTACACACACCTGCTATTTTATACCAAACCTGTGCATCTATTCAATTATACCTAAGCCTCAATTATACCTAAGCCTCAATTATACCTAAGCCTCAATTTACTAAGAAGTGGGTGAGGGGCAGGTTTGAAATAAGCATGCAGTGTTCGCTCTAGTCAGTACGTGCAATTTATGAGTTAACCCTTTCAAGCTCCAATACGCGTTTCTGTTCGGTTTTCTGGCTACTATTAGACGATTTTATTCAGATTAGTAACGGTATATGGAAGTCAAAGGGTTGATTGAGATAGTATTTACCCTTTTAATACCCACAGCTGAATAAAATCGTCTAATGATAGCCAAAATAAACTGCTAAAACGCGTCAGAGCTTCAAGGGGTTAAAATATGCGCCAATATATGTACGGAATATAGTTTCAAGTGAGTTGATTCTACAGTCATATTTGCATAATTCAAATTCGAAGGTCAAAGGATTATTGTGGATGACAGTCATAATACAATATTATGTTGTTAAAGGAGGTAGCTAGAGATCAGTTAGTTGTATAGCTCTTTTCTTAAAGATATTTATCCTAATCTTTCATAATATATTTTAGCCATGTGAAATAAAAATACATCTACTTTTCTAAATACGATAACACACATAGCCATGGCAATTTATTTTGGCCATATCGTAAAACAATGTCACGCAACATAAACAAAACTAACTAAGAAGAGTAAATCCGTGTATATTTAACGTAAGGTTTACATACATACATAAAATTTTAAGACTGAGTGTTCCACACATAAGTGCAGTTTCAGTCTCTTGTCCTAATGGCGGCGTTCCAGGCAACCCTGTTAAGGGCTGCTTCACTTGTCAAGTTCTTGGATTTGAGATCGGCGCATATAGTCCGATCCCAGGTCTTCCTCGGTCCACCCCTTGGTGCAGCTCCCTCCACAATCACAGACCTGCATTTTTTCACCCAATTTTGTTCATCCATTCTCTCCACATGTCCATACCATCCCAGTCTACTTGTACGCATCACCTCGCTAATACTCATTATACCTAAACGTCTCCTCAGCTCAACATTTGTTATTCTATCCTGTAGCCTGGCCCCACACATCCATCTCACCATTCTCATCTCATTACGCTCCATTCTGTTGACATCCTCTATTTTAACGGCGCATGTTTCTGAGGCATACGTCATTGCACTTCTAACACATGAGGCATACACCTTTCCCTTCAGGGGGAGAGGCATTCTTTTCATGGTCAGGATTGGCATCAATTCTCTGAACTTCCCCCAGCCACACCTAATTCTAGCAACAGTGGCAGCCTCGGCCCCACCACCGGCAGAGATGGTATCTCCTAGGTAACAAAACTTGTTCACCAGCTCCAAAGACTCATTTCCAAAATTCACAGCCACAGGATTATCACTTAACACAAGCTCGCCTTTGCACACTATGCACTCAAATTTCTCTATTTCTGACTTATCCTTCGGCAGGGGCCCCTTTATTCTACTACAGCGCTTACTCCCATGGTGTACCCAACATCGACAGATGCTACATTGAATTGAGTTAACGCCCACTCCCTTTCCACACACTGCACATGGGTATGCACCGCTCTTTTCCACATTGCCTCGTCTCAATCTACAATGCATAACCTTGGTTTTGTTAATATTGACTCTTACGCCCTTGCTTGCCATGCCCTCTCTCCACTCTCTGAATTTGGCCTCAGCATCCTGCATACTGTCAGCTATTAGGACTAAATCGTCTGCATAAAATAGTTCTAATGTAAAAGATTTGGTTGTAAAGTAAGATCCCTGATCACTGACGCCTATCACGATGAGATATGCTTAGTTTGTCTATAAAAAAACGCTTCACCCCATTATTTTATTTTTTATGGGAGAGCGATAGCGAGCCTGTACCATAGAAAAAAATCAACCTTTGGGTAGGACATTTTTCTATCGAAAAATTTACAAATTTAGCTTGAATGGGGTCTGGGTAAGCATTTCTTTAGTTTGAAGGAAGTCTGGGAAGGCGTTTTGGTTAGTCTAGGCGGCAAACTAAAATACATTTTTCGAAGATGGCAAAAAGCAAGTACAAAATCTGTAATAATAATTAAACACAATACCATAATAACCCCCAAGACGTCTGGCCACCTAGCGCTAACCAGAAGATACACGGGAAGAATAAATCCGTGTATATTTACCGAAAAAGTCTGCAAGCCAAGTAAGAAATTGAGTTATAATCTTATAATATAGTGTCTCTGATCACTGGCGCCTATCAGGATAATATAGTGTCTCTGATCACTGGCGCCTATCAGGATAATATAGTGTCTCTGATCACTGGCGCCTATCAGGATAATGTAGTGTCTCTGATCACTGGCGCCTATCAGGATAATGTAGTGTCTCTGATCACTGGCGCCTATCAGGATAATATAGTGTCTCTGATCACTGGCGCCTATCAGGATAAGATACGCTTGGCCAATTGTGATAATACGCCTCTCATCTTCTCTAGTTAGCTATTTGCCTGTTTTTGGGAACGCCATATTGATACTTAGGGTTGTGTGTGTGTGTGTGTGTGTGTGTGTGTGTGTGTGTGTGTGTGTGTGTGTGTGTGTGTGTGTGTGTGTGTGTGTGTGTTCCTGTTTTGTACAGTTGGCCAAATAAGTCCTGCAACAGCTAATAGTATTTTTTATTTCTTTTCATTAAGCTGATGTAATTGAATTTTACTATATTCGAATATGTATTGTACAGGTACATTTTGAATCATCTTATTATATATACCGTATCTGGAAAACATAATGCTAATTATATTATGGTTTAATTGGCCGACTAGTTGAAGTTGCCACTATTTTTTACTTCAACACAGTATTGGCGGCAACCATACTGTATATATATATATATATATATATATATATATATATATATAACACCTGGTGTAATTTTCTTATCGAAAGGGTCTTGGCGCTACGATATTGTCCAAATGTAGATTTAAGTGAAATATTGTTTCCTACCTTCATAGTTTCAATTCTAATTATCTCGGGCAAAAATATAATAGTAATAATAGTCTTCTAATACACATAACGAAAACTGTTATACAAGCATGTTTTCGTATTTTTGGGAAGGTAAGCAACGACTTTTGATAGTGACTGTACACACAAATGTTATCCCTTTGAGGATTATTAAGTGTTTTAGCATATTATTTTTGTTAACATTAAAATATTTTGTTCGGCTTAGGAGAGATATGTGGGGGCTTCAGGGACATAATTGGGTTGGCTTAGACTCTTTATATTCCAAGAGGTCCTTTCTAAGCTACATAAAATCGTCTAATGATAGCCAGAATAAAGTGAAGATTACTGAAAGTGTTAAGACTATGACGGGTTTGTAGAGAAGTTGGCACCTTCACCGGCAGTTCTTCTACAGTCGGTATCAAAAATTGTGCAACATACTGACAATTTCATCTTCAACCCCTTCATCGCGATGACGTAATTTACGTCTTATTTTGGTTACCATTAGACGATTTTATTTGGCTTATAATCTATCTCTAGGACTGAAAGGGGTAAATATGATCTCGATATATCATTGTATTACGGTAGGAGGCGACAAACATGTAGTGCTGCCTTTACTATAATTTCCCAATAGTTTTCGTATTTCTAGGAATATTGAACCATTAACGAGTATGACGCATTTTGACAGTTTATTCTGCCTATCATTAGGCGATTTTATACAATTTTGGAAGGATCTGAGGAAATTATAACGGTAAAGACTCTCTCAACCCTCTGACTTCATATGCCCATCTTAATATGAATGTAATCGTCAAATAATAGCTAGAGAACAGAACATATATGTCATCGTATCTTCCATGGGTTTAGACAATAGTGTCAATGGTTTTTGTGCAGGTACAGTAACTCAGAACATTGTTGGACATTTTACATTGTTCCTAACACATATTGCTCTATTGACACAAATGTTGATGCAATTGTAACTATACAATAAAAATGTATTTGCCTTTCAGTGCAAAATATGTCTTAGTAATCAGTTCAGTATGTGATTTTTTTTTTGTTTTGTTTTTATATATTATTCAGTTGAGGGGGGGGGGGGGTTGGAGTCAAACGGTTAACGAAGATGAGTGGTATAATTTGGATGTTTAGAGATCTGTCCTAAGCTGTATAAAATTGTCTGGGTATGACCAAAATATAATGTAAATGCCTCTTCGCATACTGTACAGGTTACATCCACTGGATTTATTGACAATGAGAAGTGTGAGCTATTCATGAATACAACTTTTGATTCTGACTGTAAACCTCTTCAACCGTGGCCGCTGAATCGCCCCATAAACGTAGGCAAAAGACCAGTTGGGGCCGGATTAGCTGGATGATTGGCCGGCCGCTGATTGGAATAGAAGAGTGGATTTGAGGCCGGTAGTTGTTGCTCCGGATTACCTGGGATTACCTGGGTCTCAATGGCCGATAACTACACTGGGTCACACGTCATTAAACCAGGTAATCGGGGGCTAGAAGGGGTGATGCGGTAGGGTTAGCTTCAGGAGCTAGTCATTGTGGTTTTGATGGGATGTTGTGTGTTTTCTGTCGGTATGTTCATCCCTTGATCCAGGCTTCATATAAAAGGGGCTATCTTTCAACTACTTACTTATCTTAAACTAATACTCAATGTTATAAAGACTTGCAGGTTATACCAATTTAATGCAGTGCCCAAGGGAGGCCACATAGCCACACGATAAGGAGTTGCTGAACTCTCTTTCAATTGTCTGGCTTCCCCCACTGTTTCTATTGGTGCCTCAACTACACAGAGAGTAATCCAGCTAACGCTCGGACACACTTTCTCCTCCTATTCATTACACTACACTTGACAAGCACACCACACTTCTTTCCAACACACCTTAATTTCCTCTAACGTACCTTGATTTTGATTCTCTATCACTCTTGCAACCTTATAATGGGGGGGGGGGGGTCGGCACTTGTTACAGGCAGCTTTGCCTTTTGCCTCCTTCATTCACATAGAACAAATACATCTGACATTCACAAACCTTACAACAGTGAGATCCTCCGTGTTGGTAATCGCAACATGTCTAATTAAATTGTTATCTAAAGATGCTCAATTAAATTAAAGTCATAAATATATTAACACTCAGTTCTTACTCTCCATTCGATATTTGACAGGCAACATCTAAGGCACATGTTTAAGACTAAAGCCATTAATCTGAAACTCGCCATTAACTAATCAACATTAGCCAACCGAGCGTGTTATTGTGGACGTTGTTTGATTAATTGTCTCGTTTTTGTGTGTGGACTTGTGCAGCTTTTATCTCACTATCTGTCTGCACGGTTGAGTTGCAGGGGGATCATTGCTGTATCATGATTGGAGGGACGGTGCCAAATTGATTCGCTCGGGGGTGCAAATTGTCGGACGTGGCACAGGTTTTTTTTTCGTATCGTGTTTGTGTTTGGCAGGTAGGTGTGTGGCTATGTCGTCTGCATTTCCGGTGGGTCACGGTCACTTCGCCCACAAGTCGTTTCGCCCCATGTCGTTTCGCCCCCATGCAGTCGTTTTGGCACACCTAGCTCACCCCTCCCTAATATTGTTAAAACATAAAGTATTTTAGCACAACATGACATCAAAGTGTGAACGAATAATAAGAAAACAAACGTCCGATTTTTTTTTGGCCGATAAGACATGATCAAAATTAATTGTTCTCGAGTTCCTTAAGATAATCTGAGTTTTTCCCCGATTCTCTCTGCAAAATCAAGCTGGGTGGAATCACATACTGTTAGCAGTATACTGTATATATATTCATCAGGCAAGAGAGCCTTCGACGTGGTGCATTTTATTTTTCACATAAACTATATCTCGTTTGTAGATTTACCTACTAAATTATCATTTTAAGGGAACAATATAAATTGTGTATTAATGCTTTAGATGATTGTATTGTCAAAACAATCATTATCAAGTCTGTTGTTGACTAGAGGATAGCTGTAAATAGCGACTAAATCGAACAGTCGTCAACAGCCTATCACGATCCCCGAAGGTTCAGTGTTGCCATACAGGCCTGGTCAGATTAATTGGTCCCAACTATAGTAAGTGGGATTACCCTCTGGTTCAATCCTACTTAAGTACCAAGGATAACTTAGTCAGAATTTGTTTATATGGCTCATCTAACAGCACTATTTTGTATATATATAAATTATGTATTGTTAAAAATACATAAATACATAATAATTATTTTAGTAATATTGACTATATAATTAAATATAAATCAAATAATTCTTTGTTGGTCAATTGTACAATCCCCGGCTAATGAAACTGATACACCTTTGTATTTAAAAGCTCAGACACGCTGATGAAATAGTGTTCAGACTTTCAATGTTAACACATGCTTGAGTCAGTGTTTCCCCTCAAGCAATGTTCACTGTTTCAATTCTATCACATAGCAGTGTACCAGGTACTTTTGTAGTCGGTTGTACGTACATGAGTACCACAACAACACCACCGTTCTTTACACAAGCAGCCAATGACGCCGGGTATTTTATAAGGCAGGGTCTATTGTGGGCAGCAGTCATTATTGCCACACACAACAGCCAATTTAATCTAAGAGGCTGGGGTGAAAGCGGCTCTATACACAACTCCCAGACACGACAAGTTGCAGGAGAGTTGGTTTGGAAATGGATGGAGTGTGATAAATTGTTGATATATAGAAAGATAGCTAGCTAGATAGATAGATAGATAGATAGATAGATAGATACATGCATACATACATAGATGCATACATATTTATAAGACATTTTGTTTAGATAAACCGTAACATGATGATAAAGATAACACACTGAAGATCTTATTGAACGTATAATTTATAACTTTAATAAATACTTTGCATCTTCTTATAACGCAACAAATATAGATATGGAAATATATTAGCATGGTGGTCAAAATATATATATCGCTCATCCGGCGGTGGTTATTTCTGACCACCCTTATACCTCCCCCCACCCCATCCCCCCCATCCCCCTTAAAGGAACAGGGCCTATACCCCCTAGTTATACACTAAACGAATTTATTAAACTCGACAACTTCAAATTATTATTATTATATGAGATGACGAAGTCTCCAACCAGGGTGCAGAAACACCATCAAGATGAATCCACACAAAACACCCGGAGGCACTGGAGAGAGACTATGGCAACTTAGGAAAAAATAAAAACATATACTGTATACTGTACTGTACATATACACATATACTGTATACTGTACTGTACATATACACATATTAAACACAGATAACATATTATGCAGTGGAGGATATCAAATATAAATATAATACAATAAAATATAATAAATTAAGTTTAAAAATTAGAATTAATGCTGCAAAAAAGCATTAACTCCAGACTTAAACATGGAGATATTAGCTGAATTGACTAGCTCATTTGGCAACTTATTCCACAAGTCAACCATGGCCGGCACAAAACACCGTGAAAACTGTGTAGTAGAAAAATTAACACGGCTCATGGCAAGATCATTAAGATTGCTTGTGAATCTAGTTGCACGAGCCCGGACGTAGGGCCCAGGCAGAACCCCATGTAAGGGATGCTGAGGGTTGTTAAAAACTTTAAATAAAAGACTAAGGGCACCAACTTTACGTCGATGACACAGATCAAGAGACAAATGAGGTAGAATAAAACTGATGGAATTTAGCGACCTGTCAAGCAACTTGAGATGGCAGTCAGCTGCTGACAACCAGACAGGTGAGCAGTACTCGAAATGTGGCAAAATAAAAGCATAAAAAGACTTGATAACTGTGGCGTCACAAGCAAATGTTTTATAAACCTTGCGAAGCAGACCAATGTTTTGGGAAATGGAAGAGGAGAAAGAACGAATATGCTTTTCAAAAGTAAGTTTGGGATCCAGAGTAACTCTTAACAAACGCAGAGTATCCATATTCTCAATTTGCTCGCCAGAAACTTGTAGATAAGGATGGGGAGGATCCAAGGTACGAGATCTGCTGATGATAATGGAGTGTGTTTTACTAGCATTAAGTTTCATGCCCCAAAGTTCACACCATGATGTAATTTTGGCTAAATCCCTATTCAGAGCAGTAGCAATTACGTGTCGATCTATTGGTGATGGAATTGACGCATATCAAGTTGTATCATCAGTATAGGAGATTAGTTTATTTTCAAGCTCGGAACACAGGTCAGCAGTAAAAATAATAAAAAGCAAAGGCCCAAGGACACTGTCTTGTGGAACACCAGAAACAACAGTAACAGAAGGGGAATGACACCCATCAATGACCACAGACTGAGATTTTTTCGTCAAAAAAATCTTCAAAGATCCTTAAAAAATGGCCACCAATACCGATGAGCTGTAACTTAAACAGAAGTGCTTTATGGTTGACTAAATCAAAAGCAGAACTAAAGTCAATAGCCACGACACGAGACTCATGTCCCTGGTCCAATGAAGATTGCAAGTCATGTCTTAACATAAGTAATACACAGATGTGTGACGGTAACCCATGTCTATTGCTGCCATTTAAGGGGAGGTTTTTAGTTGATTCCCTAGACTTCCATCAAGCTTAAAATTACTCCCCTAGACCCCCTTTAAAGATAAATTTGTACATTTTTCGGTAGAAAAATTTCCCGGCCTAAGGCCGGTTCCCCTTAAATTACAGGCTCGCTATCGGTCGCCAGGAAAAAATCGACACCTAAATGTCACGAATGGACTTAAAATTGACAGAAATGGGACGATTTTTTTTTAAAATCGCCAAACTAATAGGGCGAACGTCTTAAAATCTCAAAAACAATGGGGCTAAACATGAGGGAGAAAGGGATCCACAAAAAAATCCTCCGGGTGGAAATCTCCCCTTAAGTGTAGGTTACTCTCGGGAGCTTGGTCTTATTACACTCATATTAGGCAAATCATATGCATTTTGTTTGTCAGTGTGTGCATATAAGTGGAAGGCCGAGACATTAGGTCATTTATGTGAGACCTGATGGTTGTTTGCATAGAATAAAAACATGATTGACCTTTCTGATACTGGCTAGGATTAACAAGGACGTATGGTGGAGTATTCTTCTCGTATACTAAATGAAACTAATGGTGTTTTAGTTATAGAACACAAATTAATCCTTATGCGGATTTCCTGATGTACAATCGGGGGTATTAAGTGTTGTCATAGATTCCAGTGGTTTTCGCTCAACAAGTGTTATTGGTATCTTTATAGTTACTGGGAAAAGTGCGTATCCCTCAGAGTATTAGTCAGTGTCCGAAACTTTGTGAAATATCTGACAACACTTATTTACCTCGACCGTACAATGATTCTGAAATATGCTTCAATAAATGGTAAAAGAACACCTACAGTGAAGGGTGGTACATATTATATAAAACGATTCTAATACGCTGGTGATATGCGTTTATTCATCTTTTAAGTACTTGCCCGAACCCAGATGTTTCCCTTATTCAATGTTAATTATCTCAAATTCATCATAAAATAGTGGGCTATCTGTTTATGCATGCGAGTGTACAGTCTTCTAGTGTATAATACTGAACAACAATGGTAGGCCTATGATTTATTTAAATGCGAACCTTGGTATGCAGTCGTGAATTAATATAATTAGTATCAGACTAATCTCTTTACTCAACCACGCTCATTTCTTCACTTCTATGTTCCACATATTCAAAAATAGAACTTTTGTAGGAAACTGTAAACTCTATTAGTGTTTCATTTAGTCACACGAGTAGAATCTTATACAACGATGATTCGAACCCAGTACATCAGGACTTACTGTTCAACTGCATTACGGGGAGATGGTTCACTTTTTGGGCGATTTTTGCATGTATTCATAATTTTTCTAGTTTCCTCCCTAGACCTCCATCAAATTTAAAAAAACATCCATCAGATCCCCCTTCTAGATTAATTTGTATATTTTGCGGTAGAAAAATTTCCCGGCCGAAGGCCGGTTCTTCCAACATTACAGGCTCACTATCGTTCGCCAGGGAAAAAATCGACACCTAAATAGCACGAAAGGTCTAAATATTGACGACGAAATGGGTCGGAAGGAATTAAAATCGACTAACTAATGGGGCTAACATCTGAAAACTAATGGGACTAAACATGAGGGAGAAAGTGGTCGAGAAAACCGGGCCATCCCCCCCTTAAAGCACTCCAAATTTGGCTACATAAGAACATGCCCAACAAGTAACCAGTCAATGTTTTTAGTGGATTCGAAGGATAAGAGCATAGAATTTACAATATGTGTGAATCTTGTTGATAAAGGTACTAAATGGTCGACAAACTATACTCTGTTCATTATACGTAGGCCAAAACCCGTGATCTCTAACCTCTTATAACACAAAAGGACTAGAACAAATGGGCTGTACATTTCTACACCTATTCCCTAGCTGAGTTTTCCCAATTGGTAGAAAAACGAACTCGATTACTATAGTCCTTTTTGAGTTACTGAGGTCGAGTCAAGATTTCTCACCTACCTTTTCACTTGCATATATGCTGTACAATAATGCCTATTTTTCCAGAAAGAGGATAATCTCGAGTTTGCAATACTCTCAAAAGGGTCAGCCAGCCTGAACAATTTTCTTTGTAATAGAAGACGTTGACAAAAGCACACATTATGTTGGTAGTATTTGGGGAGGTGTGGCGGAGTGGTCTTTCCACTGGACTGGTAATCCAATGAACCCGGGTTCGAATCCCAATATGTCAATGGGAAGATATTATTGGGATGGAATTTGTGCTGTACCTAGTATCAGTGCATTACCACAGCACACCGAAATGCCCCCCAAAAATACCCTCATTGTTCCCTGATTAAATAGCATTGTATGAATATTCCCATATTAAAAAAAATATGCTGCAGGGGGGCAATGCCTAGTGAGTTCAATAGGTGACGTTCTGAGAGTGAGGGTCCGAGTGTGGGGAATGAGACTGTGAAGCGCAGAGGCAAGGCGGCTTCAGAGATGGGATTGCTCACTCCCTAGACTGGAGCAAGACCTCACGGGCCTCACCGTGTTCAGCAGTAGAGTGTAAAGGCTATCAGCCTATGCCCGAGAGGGAGTAGTTGGAATATAGAGAACAAAAACCAAAAACAAAGGTATGATAGGACGGCAGATTCACAGTATTATTAGCGTGGATATAATTATCTCATTAAAGATAATTGTCGTTGTTGCATCATATATTTGACAAACTATGCAGTTGACCTGATAAGTGGATAGTGTTGAGAATATATATATTAAAGTCCAGCATTCCTCCGAAGATTTATGTAGATAATAACAGTCTTTTCTGTAGTCCATTATTGAAGCCGGGGTTTTTCCGGTCAGGTCATGTAGTACATAATTTGATACCACATCAAATACTATTTATATTATATAATCTATAGCGATTAAGTGTTGAAATACAGCTACTTGGAATTTGGTAATATTGACACTAATTATTGTCCGCGTAAACCATTAACGCAGAAGTTTTGATAATAGTGTATTTGTGAGTACTATGCTTAATATTAAAATAAATTAATACCCCTCTGTCTACTACAGGATCTCTAACAAGCTGTAGCACATTCTCCCATAAACAAAATACATACATTAAAAGCATAAATAAAACTAAAATAAGTCTTGGTGAATAAAACAAGAATTATCAATAAGAGATACTGTCCCTTTGTCTAATACACGTCCCTTAGTAAGCTGTAGCATATTTCGTGCTTCCTATAAATACAAAACACTGGGTAGAAATTAGCCTTGGTGAATATTACAACGATTTATAAAGGAGACATATTGTGCTTCCGTCTCCTGCAGGTCCTATAGCAAGCAGTAGCCTATTTATGTGCTTCTGCCAAATGTAAATCCTGGTTTGAAATTAGTCTTGGTGAAGCTTAAAAGGAAATATAAATGAGAAATGCTGTCCTTTTATCAACTGCAGGTCCTCCAACAAGCAGTAGCATATCCCCAGGCTTCCCATAAAAAAAAAAAAAAAAAAAAAAAAAAAAAAAAAAAAATACATTAAAAAAAAAAACACACATAAACACCCCTGGCCTGACTCAGCACCTGCAGCCCTCAATAGGTACCGCAGCGACAAAAGGAAATAATAACACCGGTAATTACGGGTTGTGTCGCGGCGCCGAATGAGGAGCAACGTTAAGGGTGCCCACCTCGCTTTTTTTCTCTTTCTCTCCCTCTTTCTTTGGCTTGTATCCATTCGGCCCCATTCAGCCTACTTTATTAAAACATTTACCCCCATACATGTGTCAATATTTTCCTGGCGAACGATAGCGATCCAACATATATATATTTTTATTTTGACAGCAAGCTAAATTTGTAAATTTTTCGATAGAAAAATTCTCCGGCGAAGCCGGATTTCTCCATACAATGCTGGCTCGCTATCGCTCGCCAGAAAGAAATCGACACCTGGATGGGGATAAACGTCTTAAAACAGTAGACTGAATGGGGCCGAATGGATACAAGCCTGGGAAAGAGAGAAAAGGTGAAAAAGATAAAAAGAAAACCCGGTGACCCCCTTAAAGTATGAGGAAAATGATGGCGCAGAACAATGGGAAAGAA
>CM064514.1:60636122-60663622 GCA_032716605.1 Paralithodes platypus
CTTTGATGATTTTGAACACTTGAATTAAGTCGCCTCTTAATCTGCGCTGGGTTAAAGGAAATAGATTTAATTCTCTAAGACGCTCTTCGTATGGTTTGTTCTTTAGGCTAGGTATCATTTTGGTAACTCTACGTTGAACTCGTTCTAGCTTGTTTATATCTTTTTGGTAATAAGGACACCAGGATTGAACGCAGTATTCCAGAAGAGGGCGGACTAAGGAATTGTAAAGGGTTAGGATAACTTCTTTGGATTTATGCTCAAATGACCTGCCTATAAAGCCAATTATTTTGTTTGCCTTCTTAACAACTTCTGAACATTGTTGACTCGGTTTTAGGTTACTCGATATTGTTACTCCCAGATCAGTTTCTCTGTTTACATTCTTAAGCTGAGTGCCATTCATCGAATAGTTTGCTTTCTCATTTAGGTATCCGACATGTAGTACTTTACATTTATCCGCATTGAAACTCATTTGCCAAATTTGGGCCCAACATGACAATTTATCTAGATTGTGTTGCATATCGTCAACTTGTTCTTTTGAGAGTACGCTATTTGCAATTTTTGTATCGTCAGCAAATTTTGAGATTGTGCAGGTGAGACCCTCATCTATGTCGTTGATGTAAATTAGAAAGAGAATTGGTCCTAGTACCGATCCCTGGGGTACCCCGCTACTTACATTGGTCCATTTAGATGCCTTACCGTTTATGACTACCCTTTGCTTTCTGTTGCTGAGCCAATTTTCTATCCATTTCAACACACCGTCTTGTATTCCATGCGCTTTTAGTTTTAGCAGTAAACGTTTGTGGGGAACTTTGTCAAAGGCCTTTTGAAAATCAAGGTATATAATATCTACAGCTTTACTCTCATCGTAGAGGTTGAGGATATCGTGGAAGAAGTCTAAGAGGTTTGTTAAACAGGAACGTTTTTTACGAAAGCCGTGTTGAGTATCTTTAAGTATGTTATTTTCCTCCAAGTGATTTACGAGTCTGTCTCGTATGACCGTTTCTAGCATTTTACATACAACTGAGGTTAAGCTAATTGGACGATAGTTACGGGGTAGGGATTTGCTGCCTTTTTTGAATATCGGTGTTACGTTGGCTAGCTTCCACTGATCAGGCATAGTTCCAGACTGCAAGGATTTATTGAATAGTAATGTCAGTGGTTTGGAGAGCTCATTCTTAGCTTCCTTTAGAACTCTAGGCGAGATTGTATCAGGTCCTGGCGTTTTATTTACCTTAAGTTTATCTAAACAATTCAATACTTCTCTCTCTGTAACGGTGATATTGCTTAGAACATCTGAATTATCAATCTGAATCGGCGATGGTGTAGGGATATCACTGAGGTCTTCTGTTGTAAAAACTGATGCAAAGAAGGTATTGAGGGCATTACTCATTTGTACTTCGTCTTTGGTGTATTCTCCATTTTCATCGACTAACGGTCCAACAGTTGAAGTAACTACTTTTTTCTTTCTGATATAACTATAGAATTCTTTCGGGTTTGTTTTACTTTGATTCGCAATATGTAACTCTAAGGTCTTTTTACTTTGCTTAATTAACTTTTTGGCTTTGCGTCGTAGCTCTACAAATTTCACCCGTTCTTCGTCATTTTGTGAGGATTTTAATCTATCATTAGCAAATTTTTTAGCAAGCAGGCAGTTTGAAATATCTTTATTCCACCATTTGGGCTTATTATTATGGCCTGGACGCCGTATTTTCGATGGTATGCAGTCTTGCACTGCTTTTAGGTAAGTGGTTTCGAATAACTTCCAAGATGTATTTATGTCGTTATTGTTAATTAAAAAGCTCCAGTCAGTTTCTTTAAACATAGCTCTAAGTTTATGGAAGTTTGCTTTCTTGAAATTAGGGACTTTTTCGATGCTACTATTTGGTTCGTTACTAGTAAACTTTAAAGTGAAAGTTATCGTACGATGGTCGCTGTTACTGAATTCATCACCAACATTCAAATTCTCTATCAATTCTTCTTTTGTTGCAAGTACAATGTCAAGAACGTTATTACCACGGGTCGGCATTCGAACAAATTGATAAAGCGAACTCTCTTGCAAGTTCGTATACAAGTCATGTCCGGAGTGTGAAGTAAGAGTATCGCCCCACTTGGTCACAGGTAAATTAAAGTCGCCAAAAATTACGGTATCTTGTAAGTTACTTACATCTTCAATTTGTTCGTAAATTTCTCGGTCAGTTTGCACTGATTGAGCTGGAGGTCTGTATATTAACGCAAGTATTATTTTTGTACCTTTATTATTCTTTATTAGCACAAAAGATGTGTCGACGTTCACAATTTGAGGTTTTGACACGAGGGTCGGGTTAAGACTTTCTTTGATATAAAATAAAACGCCACCTCCATTTTTATTTATTCGGCTGTTCTCAAACATTACATAACCGGGAAGTGAATACTCTGCTAAAAAGTCTCTATCTTGTGTATTGAGCCAAGATTCTGTTATGCCAATCACATCATAATTTTCTGTAAACACTAGTTCCTCTAAATCTGAAAATTTATTGCGTATGCTACGAGCGTTTGCATAGAAAACATTCAAAGTTTTGGATTTGGAATTCAAGGAACGGTCTTTATTCAAATTATTGGTTCTGGTCGGATCTACATTTACATTCATGGCTGTCCTCGGTCTTCGGTCGTTATCCCTGACGGTTTTGAATTTGGGTCGTGTTGGTGGAGCTTTATCCAAATTCGCGGAGGAGAGGGATAAGAGGAGGAAGAAAGACAAAGGAGGAGGAAGATTGGGATAGTAAAAGAGGAGAGGGATAAGATGAGGAAGAAAGACAAAGGAGGAGGAAGATTGGGATAGTAATAGATAAGAGGGATAGGAGGAGGAAGAAAGAAAGAGGAGGGAGAGAGTGGAATGACAAGGTAAAGTAATAGAGTGATAAAGACGTAAACAAGAAGAGGAGGAAGAAAGAAGAGGAGGAATATCGGGAAATGACAAGGTAAAGGAGAGGGAGGAGTAATAGAGTGAAAAAGAAATAGAAATGGCGGAAGAAAAGGAAAGCATCATCATCATCATCAACTGAGTCCGCTATTTGAGTCACACACACCATTATAGCTCTATATAGGGAACTGGGACATATTGACAGAGGACACGGTATATACCTGCTCTGCCTGGGTTGGAGGAGGAGTAAGAAGGAGGACATGGATGGCTATGAGGGTTAGGAGAAGGAAGGCACAGACAAACAGAATAGAAGAACGAGGAGAGGTTGAATTAGAGCAAAGGTGTGGGGGGAGAGAGAGAGAGATGAATAAGAGGAACAGAATAGAAGAACGAGGAGAGGTGATTATGGAGCAGGAAATGTGTGTGTGTTGGAGGGGTGGGGGGGGCGGGGATGAACAGGAGGAACAGATGAACAGAATAGGATAACGAAGAGAGGTGAAAATGGAGCAGGTGGAGAAGGGGGGGGGGGGATAGGAATACGATGATGGAGAAGAGATAATTGTGGAAGGGGGGTGGGGGACATTAGTAAGTAAAGAGGGTAAGGATGAAATGAAATGGAGCAGACTTGCATTGTGAAAAGGAACTTAGGGAGGAAGTGGCACATTCATATGATGATAATTTGATGAGTAGTGACTATAATGAGACAGATGGAAATAGGCCTATATGGAAGGTATACAGTCAACTCGTTTAATCCACAGAGTCTCAGAATATTGTTTAGGCTTATTAGAAGCTTAAAAGTTAACGTACATAATATATATGCAACATACAAAAGGAAAAGGGATGAATGAAGACATAATGTAACTGATGCTGTTTCCTACAACATTCTGAATTATTTGTATTACATAACTACAATTTCTGAGAATAGATTAAACGAGTTACCTGAACAATGGGATGCCTTACTCTCTAGCCCACTCATAAGATTTCATAGACCCCCATGATATTATTTATGTAATGTTGATTATCTGGATTTATTTTTGGATATAACATGTTTTTCAATAAATAGTATAGATAGTTTTGTAGTTGATGTAAAATTATATTCATAAATTCTTTTCCAGATATATACATCCATAATTAAAATAAGTGAAGTCCACGAATACTTATAAGTTGGCTGGAGACTATGGAATCTGAGTGTACAATAGGAATGAAAGACTAGCAAAGAAGAGGAGATACGAGTTCAGGAAAAAAAAGGAAGATTAGATGTACATTTAGGTAGCGGAAGTGTAAGGGAAGAGGAGAGAAAACGTAGAAATTATAGGGTGTGTTAGGTGTGGTACTTTAGCTTGGATGAAAGGAGAACAACATGATATATACGGAGATACGAAGGTACGATTGGCCAAATAAGTCGTGTCTCCGCTGTCATTACGTTTTGCTCGCTGTGTGCTGTATTAATGTCTGTCAGATGTTGAATAGGGTGTGTAAAGATAGGAACATGTTTGTATATCTCACTCGAAACGAATAGTGTATGCTTAGGTAGTGTTGAGACCAATTATTGATCGATTTTTTTTTTTTTTTTTTTTTTTTTTTTTTCTTCTATATTCCAACTTACTTCTTCTCGGGCATAGGCTGAGAGCCTTAACATTCACCGCTTTACAATGAACAGTGAAGCCCGTGAGGTCTTGTTCCAGTCTAGGGAGTGAGACATGTGAAGCACGTAGAGTACAACGAGCACCTGCCATTTTGCCTTCACATGAGGCACGGTGCTCACTCATGGCCCGAAACGACCCCATCTCTGAAGCCACCTCGTTCCCGTGCTTCACTGTCTCACCACCTACACTCGGACTCTCACACTTACACACACACAACGCCACCTGTTGAGCAGATAACTCACCAGGCATTGCACCCCTATTGCATATTTTGAATATGGGAATATTCATACAGTGCTATTTAATCAGGGAACAATGAGGGTATTTTATTGACGTTTCGGTGGGCTTGTGGTAATGCACTGATACTAGGTACAGCACAAATTCCATCCCAATAATATCTTCCCATTGATACATCGGGATTTGAACCCGGGACCTTTGGATTACCAGGCCAGTGGCAAGACCAAAGAAGTTGAATTCATCAACCTCTGGGACAACTTCTACAACCAGCCTACTCTGTTCCGCAAGGATGGCACTCATCTAAACTCTGTGGGTTCAGCACGCATGGGTCGTCTCCTACACGAAGCAGTCCGCAGCCATGGATCAAAAAACGCCATCAGAGAAGAAGCAGCAGTGACATAAATCATCCAACGCCAAGAAAAAAACAGAGGCAACCGAGGACCACCAGCGATAAGGACCGAAGACAGCGAGGACCGAGGACAGCCATGAACATAAATGTAGATCCGACAAGAACCAAAAATATTATTAAAGAGCGTTCCGGGAGTTCTAAAATAACAAATTTAAAGGTTTTCTATGCAAACGCTCGTAGCATACGCAATAAATTTTCAGATTTAGAGGAGCTAGTGTTTACAGAAAATTATGATGTGATTGGCATAACAGAATCTTGGCTCAATACAGAAGATAGAGACTTTTTAGCAGAGTATTCACTTCCCGGTTATGTAATGTTTGAGAAAAGCCGAATAAATCGAAATGGAGGTGGCGTTTTACTTTATATCAAAGACAGTCTTAACCCTACCCTCTTGTCAAAACCTCAAATTGTGAACGTCGACGCATCTTTTGTGCTAATAAAGAATAATAAAGGTACAAAATAATACTTGCATTAATATACAGACCTCCAGCTCAATCAGTGCAAACTGACCGAGAAATTTACGAACAAATTGCAGATGTAAGTAACTCACAAGATACCGTAATTTTTGGCGACTTTAATTTACCTGTGACCAAGTGGGGCGATACTCTTACTTCACACTCCGGACATGACTTGTATACGAACTTGCAAGAGAGTTCGCTTTATCAATTTGTTCGAACGCCGACCCGTGGTAATAACGTTCTTGACATTGTACTTTCAACAAAAGAAGAATTAATAGAGAATTTGAATGTTGGTGATGAATTCAGTAACAGCGACCATCGTACGATAACTTTCACTTTAAAGTTTACTAGTAACGAACCAAATAGTAGCATCGAAAAAGTCCCTAATTTCAAGAAAGCAAACTTCCATAAACTTAGAGCTATGTTTAAAGAAACTGACTGGAGCTTTTTAATTAACAATAAAGACATAAATACATCTTGGAAGTTATTCGAAACCACTTACCTAAAAGCAGTGCAAGACTGCATACCATCGAAAATAAGGCGTCCAGGCCATAATAATAAGCCCAAATGGTGGAATAAAGATATTTCAAACTGCCTGCTTGCTAAAAAATTTGCTAATGATAGATTAAAATCCTCACAAAATGACGAAGAACGGGTGAAATTTGTAGAGCTACGACGCAAAGCCAAAAAGTTAATTAAGCAAAGTAAAAAGACCCTAGAGTTACATATTGCGAATCAAAGTAAAACAAACCCGAAAGAATTCTATAGTTATATCAGAAAGAAAAAAGTAGTTACTTCAACTGTTGGACCGTTAGTCGATGAAAATGGAGAATACACCAAAGACGAAGTACAAATGAGTAATGCCCTCAATACCTTCTTTGCATCAGTTTTTACAACAGAAGACCTCTGTGATACCCCTACACCATCGCCGATTCAGATTGATAATTCAGACGTTCTAAGCAATATCACCGTTACAGAGAGAGAAGTATCGAATTGTTTAGATAAACTCAAGGTAAATAAAACGCCTGGACCTGATACAATCTCGCCTAGAGTTCTGAAGGAAGCTAAGGATGAGCTCTCCAAACCACTGACATTGCTATTCAATAAATCCTTGCAGTCTGGAACTATGCCTGATCAGTGGAAGCTAGCCAACGTAACACCGATATTCAAAAAAGGCAGCAAATCCCTACCCAGTAACTATCGTCCAATTAGCTTAACCTCAGTTGTATGTAAAATGCTAGAAACGGTCATACGAGACAGACTCGTAAATCACTTAGAGGAAAATAACATACTTAAAGATACTCAACACGGCTTTCGTAAAAAACGTTCCTGTTTAACAAACCTCTTAGACTTCTTCCACGATATCCTCAACCTCTACGATGAGAGTAAAGCTGTAGATATTATATACCTTGATTTTCAAAAGGCCTTTGACAAAGTTCCCCACAAACGTTTACTGCTAAAACTAAAAGCGCATGGAATACAAGACGGTGTGTTGAAATGGATAGAAAATTGGCTCAGCGACAGAAAGCAAAGAGTAGTCATAAACGGTAAGGCATCTAAATGGACCAATGTAAGTAGCGGGGTACCCCAGGGATCGGTACTAGGACCAATTCTCTTTCTAATTTACATCAACGACATAGATGAGGGCCTCACCTGTACAATCTCAAAATTTGCTGACGATACAAAAATTGCAAATAGCGTACTCTCAAAAGAACAAGTTGACGATATGCAACACAATCTAGATAAATTGTCATGTTGGGCCCAAATTTGGCAAATGAGTTTCAATGCGGATAAATGTAAAGTACTACATATCGGATACCTAAATGAGAAAGCAAACTATTCGATGAATGGCACTCAGCTTAAGAATGTAAACAGAGAAACCGATCTGGGAGTAACAATATCGAGTAACCTAAAACCGAGTCAACAATGTTCAGAAGTTGTTAAGAAGGCAAACAAAATAATTGGCTTTATAGGCAGGTCATTTGAGCATAAATCCAAAGAAGTTATCCTAACCCTTTACAATTCCTTAGTCCGCCCTCTTCTGGAATACTGCGTTCAATCCTGGTGCCCTTATTACCAAAAAGATATAAACAAGCTAGAACGAGTTCAACGTAGAGTTACCAAAATGATACCTAGCCTAAAGAACAAACCATACGAAGAGCGTCTTAGAGAATTAAATCTATTTCCTTTAACCCAGCGCAGATTAAGAGGTGACTTAATTCAAGTGTTCAAAATCATCAAAGGCATCGACAATATGAACTGTAGTAAGTACTTCACTATCGACCAATCTAATTACACGCGGGGAAAACGGTTGCAAAATTATTGGTAAATCTTTTAACTCACACGAATCTAAGAATTTCTTCTTCAATCGAGTTGTCAACTTGTGGAATGGGCTTCCCCGAAACGTTATAGACTGCATCACCGTTGATTCATTTAAACTCCGCCTAGACAAATATCTCGCTTCAAACCCGCGACTGACTGCGTTTGTAAATGAATAACTTTATTTTTACCCCCCCTCAGTTACTAACCCATCTGTCCCCTACTAACTTCCTAATCCTGCCACGGATATTAGTTCCAGGGCAGTAATTCCCTTTCCAATGTTCCCTTACCCACTCTAAACCACTGTTTGGACACTTGATCCTCAGTGTTTTGGAGGACAAGCAACCTAGAAGGGTCACTAGATCTGTTGTTGCTTGATTTCCTTTGTACTCCTTTGTACCACTCCACCACACCTCCCCTTGGTTTCGCGACATCACTTATTTGGCCAACTGTACTACTCACAGAGAGATATATAGAAGACGGCAGGAGGAAGATGTATATAACAAGACAGAAATAGACAGTAGGATAACGATATGTTATAAGCAATTTATATATTTACTATTATATGTCATGTATCCTATATCCATATCATACATTGTTTGCGAGTATAAAATGGTCACGTTTTCAATATATTCTGGCAACTATTAGATTTGTTTCGGCTTAGGAAGGACTTCAAGGACTTCTAACAATTATAAGGCTACAGACTCATTCCTTTGAGCTAAGACAAATCCTTCCTATCTGAACAAAAACTTCTAATAACGTACAGAATCGGATGAAAAGGACGTCACCGGTACCGAAAGGGTTAAGATGATTAATAGCCGACACAAATGAAGGACAATAGCCAGACACACAGACAAACACAAACCCGCGAGAGAAGAAAGAACGAACCCACCCGGCCAACCCAGGAAGGGGGGGGGTGGGGAAACAAAGCCCACACGTTAGACAAAGCCAGAGCCGGATAAAAGCCCGGCCATAAGAGATACATAAGCAAACCCCCAGGTGTGACAAGGAGGTAAACAAGGATAATGTATGAAGGGTTATTAGGGGGGGGGGGGGGGGTCGTCGGCGCCACCTCCGTCACCGCCTTCGTCATCATAGGGAGGTCGTGGTGGGTGCGGGGGAATTGATATAGCAGACTAAAGTGAACTATAGATAAAGGTAGTACCGAGGAATACAAAGGAAGGCAAGTGACAACAGCTATAATGATCCTTTCTATTCTGCTAGTAGAGAAAATAACTCAAGTGTGACAAGGCTGAGCTCTGGAACTCTCTCCCAGAATCAGTCTTTCCCTCTTCCTATGACTTAAATTGCTTCAAACTCCGTGTGTCCAGGCATTTTGGCTCGAACGTCCCTTGATTTTGGCCCTGTCACTCTTTCAACTATGGGGGAGGCACTCGTTATAGGCAGTTCTGCCTTTTACATAGAAATAAAAAAAGGGGGGGGGGGAGATTTTATACCATTGGAAGGGAAATATAGATAAAGGTAGACATTATATAGCAAAGTACAGGTAAATCAGAACAAAAGTAAAATTAATATAGCATGGGAAAGCTAGGGCATGTCAGGCAAAGGTAGTACAGAGGAATAAGAAGGAAGACTAACAACAACAGATACATTGGTCCTTTCTAAGCTGCTTGTTGGGAAAAAATCATAAGTGTGACAAGGGGACAGACAGAGATAGTACAAAGTACAAAGGAGTACAAAGGAAATCAAGCAACAACAGGTCTAGTGACCCTTCTAGGCTGCTTGTCCTCCAAAACACTGAGGATCAAGTGTCCAAACAGTGGTTTAGAGTGGGTAAGGGAACATTGGAAAGGGAACTACTGCCCTGGAACTAATGTCCTTGGCAGGATTAGGAAGTTAGTAGGGGACATATGGGTTAGTAACTGAGGGGAGGATAAAATAAAGTTATTCATTTACAAACGCAGTCAGTCGCGGGTTTGATGCGAGATATTTGTCTAAGCGGAGTTTAAATGAATCAACGGTGCTGCAGTCTATAACGTCTCGGGGAAGCCCATTCCACAAGTTGACAACTCGATTGAAGAAGAAATTCTTAGATTCATGTGAGTTAAAAGATTTACCAATAATTTTGCAACCGTTTCCCCGCGTGTAATTAGATTGGTCGATAGTGAAGTACTTACTACAGTTCATATTGTCGATGCCTTTGATGATTTTGAACACTTGAATTAAGTCACCTCTTAATCTGCGCTGGGTTAAAGGAAATAGATTTAATTCTCTAAGACGCTCTTCGTATGGTTTGTTCTTTAGGCTAGGTATCATTTTGGTAACTCTACGTTGAACTCGTTCTAGCTTGTTTATGTCTTTTTGGTAATATGGGCACCAGCATTGAACGCAGTATTCCAGAAGAGGGCGGACTAAGGATTTGTAAAGGGTTAGGATAACGTCTTTGGATTTATGCTCAAATGACCTGCCTATAAAGCCAATTATTTTGTTTGCCTTCTTAACAACTTCTGAACATTGTTGACTGGGTTTTAGGTTGCTCGATATTGTTACTCCCAGATCGGTTTCTCTGTTTACATTCTTAAGCTGAGTGCCATTCATCGAATAGTTTGCTTTCTCATTTAGGTATCCGATATGTAGTACTTTACATTTATCCGCATTGAAACTCATTTGCCAAATTTGGGCCCAATGTGACAATTTATCTAGATTGTGTTGCATATCGTCAACTTGATCTTTTGAGAGTACGCTTATTTGCAATTTGTGTATCGTCAGCAAATTTTGAGATTGTACAGGTGAGTGTATGAAGGGTTATTAGGACGGCCCCACCTTCGTCGCCTTCGTCGTCGTCGTGTAGGGAGGTGGAGTTACATGGTGCTTGGGAAAATAATATGACTTCTAAAAATATATTATAGGTAAAGACAGTGCAATGGGATACATGGAAGGCAAGTAACTAAGGTATATAGATTCTTTCTTAAGGGGCCTTCACACAGTCAGGAGTGCGAGCTAGTGGGAGTCTAACAGGAGTCACCAGGAGTCGCTAGAGTCAATAGGAGTTTTCGATCTTCACCGCGAGCGAGTGGGAGTCTAACAGAAGTCGCTAGGAGTCGCTAGAGTCACTAGGAGTCATCGATTTTCACCGTAAATATGCCCGCGAGTCCGAATTGTCCCCTACTCCTACTGACTCTAGCTCGCATTCCTGACTGTGTGATTTTTTTTTTTGTTTTTTTTTTTTTTTTCTATATTCCAACTACTCCCTCTCGGGCATAGGCTGAGAGCCTGTACATTCCACCGCCCAACACGGTGAAGCCCGTGAGGTCTTGTTCCAGTCTGGGGAGTGAGACATGCGAAGCATCCATCATGGCTCGAAGCAGCTCCATCTCTGAAGCGGCCGGTTGCTTCGCTCAAGTGCTTCACCGTCTCACCCTCCAGACTCAGACCCTCACTCTCAGAACGCCACCTATTGAGCAGTGAACTCACTAGGCATTGTCCCCCTGTAACATATTTTGAATATGGGAATATTCATACAGTGTTATTTAATCAGGGAACAACGAGGGTATTTTTTTGGCATTTCGGTGGGCTTTGTGGTAATGCACTGATACTAGGTACAGCACAAATTCAATCCCAATAATATCTTCCCATTGACATATCGGGATTTGAACCCGGGTCCATTGGATTACCAATCCAGTGGCATGACCACTCCACCACACCTCCCCTTTAGGCTTTGTGTGGATAGAACTATTGGTAATAGTCCTAAGCATAGCTGCTTCCACACAGCTTACCCCTAACACACACACACACACACACATAATACACATACATGCACAGACATATTCAATAATTCACTCACACTTACTCACTCGTTTTCTACTCTATAGAGAGCGAGAGCGAGAGACCAAAACCAAGAGAGAGAGAGAGAGAGAGAGACCCCCCCCCCCCCCCCGAGGTAAACATTAAGGTCTCGGTGTGATAGAGGTGCAAACACCACTAATTTATGGCGCATCAAAGAAAGGGCGGCGGTCCTGTCTTTATTAGGGGGTCTGGTCGTGTTCATCTTCACCGCTCTCGACACCACCACCACCTCCACCTCCTCTAGGGGACTACGGCATAACATACCCACCTTCCGGGAGATGGGGAGGAATAGAGAGAATCGATAGGAAGGATATAAATGGAGTGGACAGAATTTCGCAGGGGTGGAGTTCTATAAATAGCTCCACTCTTACCCCCCCCCCCCTCCATTCCGCCACACTCCCCCAAGTGAAAACCTCACACACACACACACACACATGTAGTACGTGTGTGTGTGTGTGTGTGTGTGTGTGAGGTTCTCACATCAAACGTGTATACAAACAATGTGCGTGTACTTGTTATGTACACGCACATTCATTATATACGTGTGTGTGTGTGTGTGTGTGTGTGTTTTATACAAGTACTCCAGTAAAAATCAAGTCTCTTCTCTCTAGCCATACAATACAGTATGCCCCGACCTGCTACTCTTTGGCGTCTCGCAGGAAACCTATAAAAGATCGTCCTCCATAACATAACAAACAAAAATTACTGCATTACTATGGAATTTAGGCTTTCTTGACAGTATGCCTTAAGGGGAGGTTTTTAGTGTGTTTCCTAGACTTCCATCAGGCTTGAAATTACACTCCCTTGACCCCCTTTCAAGATAAATTTGTAAATTTTTCGGTAGAAAAATGTACCGGCCGAAGGCCGGTTCCTCTTAAATTACAGGCTCGCTATCGCTCGCCAGGAAAAAATTGACACCTAAATGGGACAAAAGGTCTTAAAAGTGACATAAATGGGGTGAAGCTTCTTAAAATCGCCAAACTAATGGGGCGAACGTCTTAAAACTTCAAAAGCAATGGGGCTAAACATAGGGGAGAAAGGGGTAAAGAAAATAATCCCTCAAGTGGAAATCTCCCCTTAAATAGAAATCCAGGAATTGCTAACATGATAAAGTGATGGGAGATGACACACGATGATTTGGAAGTACTTAAGATCCGGCTGCCTATAAAGCTCCACAAATATGGGTATTTATGGTATGATAATCGCTTTTACAATTACTAAACCAATACTCTTGAAGATCCAACGTGCTACAGGTGTTTAATTGAAGTTTACAGATCAGATATCATTCAAGAGAGGCATCTATTTATTGAAATGTATGCGTACTTGTATTTATAGAAAACAAAGATTATTTTTGATTTAAGAATGATAACGAAGACGATATAATCCAGCATCAATATAAAAGACCTGAACGTTGAATTGCAATGCTATCTTATATTGAATGAAGTGTTAACCAGAGACATATATGCACACATCATAATTATTGTGCAAACCTCTTCAGTGCTATGTTGACTTTTTGTCTTTATATATTTTTGTATTTATAGATGTTTTTATTTTGCTTAGATTATACAACTGTGTTAAGTTTAGGAAAGACCTTCCATGGCTCGCTGATCCATGTGACAAACCTGAAAGGTCTTTATCCCAGATGTTGATGTGAAGAGACCTTGACCGGAAATATAATAACATCTGAGCTGAAGCCACTGATTTCGAGGGCTGATGAGTGATTGGTGCTTCTGAATGTTTGTGTGCTTGATTTTTGTGGGCGAACTGTTACGTGTTCTGTCACCATGTTTTCCTTTATCGATGCTTTTGTTGATCCTCCTTACCCCTTGTGGGAGTAAGGGCTGGTTAGTGACTGACTGAGGACAGACCTTTGGGAGTCTAAGGATTAAATGCGATATGCTTTACCTTTTTATACATAGAGATCCAATATAAGCTTTGTAATATTGTCTGATGTTAGCCAGAATGAAATAAGAATGAAGCCATCGTTTCGTAAGGGTGAATGGAAGCTACAGTAAAAAACTGATACTGCTGATAGGAACCGCACATGCACACTCGCCTCATAATTTAATTCTGAACACTTTTTCTGATATTTTCTGAACACTTTTTGAGATTTGCAATGTGAAATGATCCCTGTGAAGCTACTGAACCCTTTTAAACCTATCTGAAAATCATTCGATTTGTCTAGGTCAGTATCCAGTGAAGGCAATTGTACAGTTGCAAGTCATAGTGTTTAACTAACCTGTTATTTTCATCTAAAATATAATTAATTACTATCGGATTATACTTCGTCGGTAGTTTTACAGTAATTTATGAAAGTGATGCTAATTAAACAATAAATAGCAAACGAAACAGATACAAATAGTCGAGGGTGATTATATAAGAATCAATATCGATCACTTTATTATCAAATCAACAAGGTAGACACAAACTTTAGACTCTAAATTTACCTGCACAAGTAGCTGGTGCACAAAAACAAAGAACGCAAAAACAAAAAGCGAGAAAGTGGACATTGACTGAGGGAAAACAATGATCCGACATGTGTTTAACCCCGTCTGTACCGGCGACGTCTTTTTAATTGTATTCTAGCTATATATAGACGATTTTGTGCAGCTTAAGACGGATCTGTGGTAGTAAGTAAAGTTTAGTGATATAGGTCGAAGCCTGTTAATTGCTGGACGCCTGTTTTAACCTGAAAATAATCGTCTGATAGTAGCCAGAATAAAATTATAAGCATGCCATTGGTACAGAAGGGGTTAAAGGGACTGTTTTTAATATGGCATTAACGTTTCACAATTGTTTAAAAAAATGTGTACCTCTTCTATCTGTTGGCGATTGTACTGTACATACTACCATCATGCACCATGCAACTAAAAGGGAATACACAAACTATGGCTCTAGACTGTACCGAACATGTAAAGTTGCTCACATAAGTTCTGTTCCACGTCGTAATCTGATGCATTTAAAGAATAATAAGTATGAATGAAATGCAAGTGTTTAGGCTAATTATCAGAAGACTAGTCAGATGAGTCAACCACTGCCTAAGAAACTACTCTCGTAATTCAATCATGCGCATTATATTTCTATGCGCACAGGAACGGAACTTATGTGGGCAACTGTACATAACACCGTCCAGCTAAAAGGGGTAGACACAAACTAAGGCTCTGGATTGTACCGAACATGCACACTCTTCCTCTCCCAAGCCCGGGCCAGGGTTACCAAATCAAGTCCGCTAGATAGTAAATATATGTCGAAAATCGCTAGAATAATGCCACAATCTCTGCTAAATCGCAAAAAATTTGCATAAATCTCCTGAATATCGCTCAAAAATGTCTTAAATCTCCTGAATATCGCTCAAAAATGTCTTAAATCTCTTGAATGTCGCTAGAATTCATGTTGCTAGATGTCAAAATTAGCCTCTAGATCGAAGGAAATACCTCTAGATTTAGCGGGAAAAGTGGCTAAATTGGCAACACTGCAAGCCCCCGCGCATGATGTAAATAAATAAATATAGCCCTGGGACTGAGTACTTCGTGTCGGCCGTGAGTCTGTCTTTCTATGTATGGCAAAACTAATATACTTTCGAGTTTTCACAGCCGATCCAAAAAAGGCAGGTCTATTTCTTAACCGAATCAATTTAGAAAACATGTCCAGGGTGTGTCTCTTTTTTATATAGTGCTCTCTTTCTCGCTTTCTCCCTCTCTCTCTCTCTCTCTCTCTCTCTCTCTCTCTCTCTCTCTCTCTCTCTCTCTCTCTCTCTCTCTCTCTCTCTCTCTCTCTCTCTCTGTGTCTCTCCCCGATTGTTTTAATATATTTGGAGGTATTAGAATGGACCGTGTTAAGAAGTTGCTAAGAAGGAGATCAAGACAAGGTGTTTTTTATGGTCGTTTTGTAAATTGACTAGAGAGAGAGAGAGAGAGAGAGAGATTTGATTTTGCCCCGAGGGGCGAGTTTATTGAGCAGCGCCCCCCATCCTGTGAGGGGACAACCACTAGTAAGGCGATACATACTGCTCAAAGAGCCATTATTCCACTGAAACAACAGCATCGTCGTCTGGTTACATTCATATTTGTGTTTGTAAGTCAGGTTGGCATTATTCAGATGTGTTATTATAGTTTCCTCATTTAATTGTCACATGGTCTGTATAAAAAAAAAAAAAAAAAAAAAAAAAAAACAAGCAAGCTTGTAGTGACTGAATTATTAATTGACAGGTTGTAAATAATAGCACTACAGAACTAGTGCAATCGTATGAGGAGACTATTCATATTTTCATTACATCAATGATTATTGAGATCATAGTTAGCTGAATACAATTATTACAAAATAGGCAATAATTGTATTCAGCTAACTATGATTATTGAGAGAGAGAGAGAGAGAGAGAGCGAGAGCGAGAGAGGGGGAGGGGGAGGGAGGTGGGGGGGGGGATGGTCTATTTAGTCATAACAGCCACGACCAGCACCTGTATATAGAAAGGAATAATGGCTGTTTGTGTATGTGTGTAGATGTGTGTGTGTGTGTGTGTGTGTGTGTGTATAGGAGTGTGTGTGTGTGTGTGTGTGTGTATATATTTGTATAGGATTGTGTGTGTAGATGTGTGTGTGTGTATAGATTTGTGCGAATATGTGTATATGTAGATGCGTGTGTGCCTAAGTATGTAGTTGAAGGAACGTATTTATGCAATGGTATTTAATATGGATTTTGAATATGCCAGTGCAAGTAAATACATATTGAGTATGTACAGTATGTTTGGCTATTATATGTGGGAATATTTATATGTGTAGCCTATGTGTGTATATCCAGTGTGTATGTTTTGTTTTTATTGGTGGGAATATGTGTCTTTCACCGTATCATTTGGCAAGTTTAAGGGAGTCCACCTCGCTTTTTTTTTTCTTCTATCTTTCTCACCCTCTCTCTTTGGCTTGTATCCATTCGGCCCCATTCAGCCTACTGTTTTAAGACGTTTATCTCCATCCAGGTGTCAATATTTTCCTGGCGAGCGGTAGCGAGCCAGCATATATATATTTTTGTTTTGACAGCAAGCTAAATTTGTACCGGTACATTTGTCGATAGAAAAATGTCTCTGGCAAAGCCGGATTTCTCCATACAATGCTGGCTCGCTTTCGCTCGCCAGAAAGATATCGACACCTGAATGGGGATAAACGTCTTAAAACAGTTGGCTGAATGGGGCCGAATTGATACAAGACAAAGAGAGAAAGAAAAAAAAAACAGGTGACCCCCCTTAAATACCCGTGTGTGTATATATAATTATGTGTGTGTGAGGGTGTTTGTGAGTGCGTCCACATGTGCGTTTGCGTTGTGTTTGCCTGAGTGACAGCGAGAAAGTGTGAGAAAAGAAAATGAGAGACTAAAGTTCTGTGTTCGCTTGATGGAATGGGCTTGTGTGTGATTATGTCCGTTTGTGTGTGTGTGTGGTGTGATTATGTCCGTTTGTGTGTGTGGTGTGATTATGTCAGTTTGTTAGTGTGTGTGTGTGTGTGTGATTATGTCCGTTTGTGTGTGTGTGGTGTGATTATGTCCGTTTGTGTGTGTGTGGTGTGATTATGTCCGTTTGTGTGTGTGTGGTGTGATTATGTCCGTTTGTTAGTGTGTGTGTGTGGTGTGATTATGTCCGTTTGTGTGTGTGTGTTTGTGTGGTGTGATTATGTCCGTTTGTTAGTGTGTGTGTGTGGTGTGATTATGTCCGTTTGTTAGTGTGTGTGTGTGGTGTGATTATGTCCGTTTGTGTGTGTGTGGTGTGATTATGTCCGTTTGTGTGTGTGGTGTGATTATGTCCGTTTGTTAGTGTGTGTGTGTGTGGTGTGATTATGTCCGTTTGTTAGTGTGTGTGTGTGTGGTGTGATTATGTCCGTTTGTGTGTGTGTGTGTGTGTGGTGTGATTATGTCCGTTTGTGTGTGTGTGGTGTGATTATGTCCGTTTGTTAGTGTGTGTATGTGGTGTGATTATGTCCGTTTGTGTGTGTGTGTGTGTGGTGTGATTATGTCCGTTTGTTTGTGTGTGTGTGAGGTGTGATTATGTCCGTTTGTGTGTGGTGTGTGATTATGTCCGTTTGTTAGTGTGTGTGTGTGGTGTGATTATGTCCGTTTGTGTGTGTGTGGTGTGATTATGTCCGTGTGTGTGTGTGTGGTGTGATTATGTCCGTTTGTGTGTGTGGTGTGATTATGTCCGTTTGTTTGTGAGGTGTGATTATGTCCGTTTGTGTGTGGTGTGTGATTATGTCCGTTTGTTAGTGTGTGTGTGGTGTGATTATGTCCGTTTGTGTGTGTGTGGTGTGATTATGTCCGTTTGTGTGTGTGTGGTGTGATTATGTCCGTTTGTTTGTGTGTGTGTGAGGTGTGATTATGTCCGTGTGTGTGTGTGTGTGGTGTGATTATGTCCGTTTGTGTGTGTGTGGTGTGATTATGTCCGTTTGTGTGTGTGTGGTGTGATTATGTCCGTTTGTGTGTGTGTGGTGTGATTATGTCCGTGTGTGTGTGTGTGGTGTGATTATGTCCGTTTGTGTGTGTGTGGTGTGATTATGTCCGTTTGTTTGTGTGTGTGTGTGGTGTGTGTGTTTGTGTAGTGTGTGTGTACATTGAGTGTGGGTGACTGCAGTGCGCTCATGGATCTCACCCCTAACCGTGAACATTTAAGACGTTCGCCATGTAAGTTTTGAGATTTTAAGACATTCGCCTCATTAGTTTTGAAATTTTATGACAATCGCCTCATTAATTTGGCGATTTTAAGACCTTTCGTGCCAGTTATGTGTCGATTTTCCCTGGCGAGAGACAACGAGCCTGCAATTTAGGAGGAACAGGCTTTTGGCCAGGAAATGTTTCTACCGATAAATTCACAAATGTATCTCAAAGGGGGCAGGTGGGGGGGGGGGGGGGGGGCGCTTGGTGTTATGTTTGGTTCTGTTGATGGAGGTTTAAGGAGGGAACTAATGAACATATAAATATGTAAACAAAAGATTTATATAATAATAATAATACAGACAAATAATAATAACCCCTTAAATTGCCATATCTCTACCTAGTATTACCCCTATTCATACCGACGCTATTTTCTATTACATTCTGACTCTCGGTAGCCAATTTTATGCAGTTTAGCTGAAACAAAATCGTTTGATGCTAGCCAGCCGAAAATGGAAATGAGGCCATCATACTGTGAGGGTTAAGGGGAGTCACCGTTTTTTTTTTATCTTTCTCTCCTTTTCTCTCTTTATCTGGCTTGTATCCATTCGGCCCCATTCAGCCAACTGTTTTAAGACATGTATCCCCATCCAGGTGTCGATATCTTACTGGCGAGCGATAACGAGCCATCATTGTATGGAGAAATCCGGCTTCGCCGGAGACATTTTTCTATCGAAAAATGTATAAATTTAGCTTGCTCTCAAAACAAAAACATATATATGCTTGCTCGCTACCGCTCACCAGGAAAATATTTACACCTAGATGGGGGTAAGCGTCTTAAAACAGTAGGCTGAATGGGGCCGAATGGATACAAGCCAAAGAGAGAGGGAGAGCAAGAGAAAAAAAGCGAGGTGGGCTCCCTTAAAAATAATTTAACCCCTTGAGGATTATGACACATTATGACAATTTAGTTTGGCTGTCATTAAATTATTTTATACAGCTTAGAAAAGATCTTTGGGGATTAAAAGGGTAAAGGCCATCTCAAATAACTTTCTGACTTACACCTGTCTTTCCTAATCTGAATATAATCGTCTCATAATTACCAGAATAAACTGTGACAATGCGCCAAAATCCTCAATGAGTTGATATTATATTGTCCATCTTAAATTGTATTAATGTCTGCCATTTTAGCTAATTTAGAACCTCTCTCCTCTCTCCAACAGTAAGATGGACAGCGACATGAACTTCGTGTCGATGCTGAAATTACCGAAGACGTTGCTGAAGAAGTTACAAAGAAGTTGCAGTAGTTACAAGGAAGTTATCATACAAGTTACGAAGTTACTTGGAAGTTATCGTTGAATTTACCAAAGGAGTTGCAGAAACTACAAAGAATTTACCAAGACAAGTTCCCGAAGAACTTGCAGAATGAACCACGAAGAAGTTATCGTAGATGTTATCGAAGAACTTGTAGAATAAGCTACTGAGAAGATATCCTAAACGTTTACCGAAGGAGTTGCAGAATAAGCTACTGAGAAGATATCATAAACGTTTACCGAAGGAGTTGCAGAATAAGCCACTGAGAAGATATCATAAACGTTTACCGAAGGAGTTGCAGAATAAGCTACTGAGAAGATATCATAAACGTTTACCGAAGGAGTTGCAGAATAAGCCACTGAGAAGATATCATAAACGTTTACCGAAGGAGTTGCAGAATAAGCTACTGAGAAGATATCATAAACGTTTACCGAAGGAGTTGCAGAATAAGCTACTGAGAAGATATCCTAAACGTTTACCGAAGGAGTTGCAGAATAAGCTACTGAGAAGATATCCTAAACGTTTACCGAAGGAGTTGAAGAATAAGCCACTGAGAAGATATCATAAACGTTTACCGAAGGAGTTGCAGAATAAGCTACTGAGAAGATATCATAAACGTTTTCCTAAAGTCGTCGGCAAAGGAGATACCATACCGAAGAAGCTAGCCGAAAAACGTCACTTAAATTGTTATCGAAGAAGACGCAGACATTATTTAATAAGTCGACGTAAAAGTGACCAAACAAGTTGTCATTCCTTTACCAGAGTTGGAAACAAATATAATAACACAAATAAAAAAAAAATATATAATAATAATAATAATAGTATACAAATAAGTAAAATAATATAAACATAAATATAAAGTAAAATAGATAAAATTATATAAATATAATTATACATAAATATAATTATACATAAATATGAATAAATACAATTAATAAATAATATAAAATACATAATATAAAAGGCAAGAATATTTACCTGGTCATGTTACAAAGAATATTACATAGTATTACAAAACAGTGGCCAACAAAGATTTAGAGGTTGCCAAAGAGAAGTTTCTGAAAATGTGACCAGAGCAGTTACCGAATAACTAATAGTATTATAATTAGAAAAGTTATCAACGAAGTCCTGAGAAAACTTGCAAAGACGATGTCAGTCAGTAGCCAGCCCTTACTCCCACAAGGGGTAGGGAGGATCAGCAAGAGACACGAATAAGGAAAAAGAGTTGACAGGAGAAAAAAGCACAACAGTTCGCCCACAAAAAACAAGCACACAAGCATTCTGAAGCATCAATCACTCATCAGCCCCCGAAAGCAATGACTTCACCTCAGACGATGTAACATATCAAAATGCTGAAGAAGTGGCGGAAGAAGACATTGTGATGAAGAAAGTGGCGAAGAAAAAGTTCAGAAGTTGCTTCAATTTCCGTCGAAGAAGTGGCCACAATTGCCCTAGAAAGTGGCGAAGAACGTGCTGAAGAAAGTGTCGAAGGTGATGAAAAAGTGTTGATGAAGATGCTGAAGAAAATGCTGAATACAGTGCCTAATGGTGTGCTGAAGAAGATGCTGAAGAAAATGCTGAATACAGTGCCTAATGGTGTGCTGAAGAAAATCCTGAAGAAAATCCCGAAGAGATGGCGAAGAAGGTTCGAACGATGGGGATTAAGAAGGGACCCAAAATCCCCGAGGAGCGAGATGGTTTCTGCCCTACACCTTCGAATATATTCAAGGTAGGCCTATGTGTGTGTAATAATAATAGTATAATAACGTGTGTGTGTGTGTGTGTGTGTGTGGGGGGGGGGGGGATGTGACTTTAATATTTGAGAAACTGTATGCCTAAGATTTATCTCATTTGTGCTGATGCATCATTCTTGGAATATTATTGTATCTAATATTGCTGTATTTAATGTTTCAGAAGAGAAAGGTATTTATATTTCTGTGTATCAGTATGTTTGTCTATGCTTGGGCGAAGTTGTGTGTACATAATCAATATAGTAGGTGTTTTATGATATAGTGTGTGTGTGTTTATGTGTGTGTGTGTGTGTGTGTGCACATTACTTGTATTACGTTTTTTCTTCAGTATGTACAGTACATGACATACATTTTTTAAATGTTAAAATGTTACCAAGATTTTTAAGTTAACCTTCGTTTGAAATTGAGTGCTATACTGCATTGTGCAGTATAGCCATTATGTATTTGTTATAATTGTGTTTATTTATGTTGTATTTCTTTTAACAGTGTTGTATTTTGCTGTGTTTAATAATAATATATGAGTTTTCTTCGAACGCTAGTTATTATTATTATTGTTATTATTACTATTATTATTGTTATTATTATTACTATTATTATTGTTATTTCTATTATTATTATTATTATTATTATTATTATTATTATTATTATTAATATTTGTATTGCTATTATTGTTATTATTAGTAGTATTGTTATTATCATTGTTATTAAATTGTACTGCGCGGATGATATGGTTTCTTCAGAGGTTCATATTCGTGGCTTAGGGGACATCAAGCCTTGATCAACATTTAATATTATTGATTAAGGGGGGATGGGCTCATTTATTTGCTTGTTTATTTATAATTCTATAATTTGTTTTAGTTTCCTCCCTAGACCTCCATCAAGCTAAACAAAATTGTAAATTTTTCGATAGAAAAATTTCCCGGCCAAAGGCCGGTTCCTATTAAGTTAAAGGCTGGCTTTCGCTCGCCAGGAAAAAAAAAAAAATACACCTAAATGACAGTGTCTAAATATTGACAAAGAAATGGTGCAAAGGTCTTAAAATCGCTAAACTAATGGGCCAAACGTCTTAAAATCTGAAAACTAATGAGGCTAAACACGAGGAAGAAGAGGGACCAGAAAAGCGACCCATCTTCCCTTAATGTCCCAATAAATGATTCCTTGATTTCCGTCAAGGCTCCTTCTGAGCTTTGCATATAGCTATAATATTGGCAGACAGACGTTCAGATAATAGCCTATGCCTCCTATGCCTGCATGTATATTTACATGTTGTATATATATGCATACATTTATTCATACATTCGTTAAATACCCGTTTATGCCAGGTTCTAAAGCATTTAGGCTAAACTAAATCACTGTATTGTCTCGTTTGCGTTCGATACTAATTCAAATGGGTGTGTCACCATTTATGCTCTTTACTTATCTATCTATCTATCTGTCCAACTATCTATCTGTCTATCTATAGAAATACAGACAGAAAACCTGACAGGCAAGTATTCAATAGTCAAAGCATGAATTATCTCTATTATCACTGGTAGCGATGTCAATACAGAAATGTGTGCGTATTCTGTCTGTAGGCAAACACTAAAGTACACTCTAGGACATAATATATCTTGGGCAAACATGAACCCTGAAACAGCAAACCGAAACTCCATCATGTAAATATTAGGTAAATAATTAATGAGAAGATTCGATTCAGTTCGGGACAGCATCGAAACTTTACGCCACGATTTATGTCCTCTGGTGTACGTATGTTGGTAGAGATGTACGTCATTATAGAAGCGTGTGCGTATTCTGTAAACTTTACGCCACGATTTATGTCCTCTGGTGTACGTATGCTGGTAGAGATGTACGTCATTATAGAAACGTGTGCGTATTCTGTCTGTATGTAAACACTAATGCACGTATGCAAACGACCTGGCAATTTTCACAGCCTTCCTCTCTCTTACAAACAATTCCGGGAGCCCAGACAGTACCGCCATAAATGATAACGTCCACAGTATTAACATTATATTGCCAGCGTTTAAAGTACCTGCTAAATCGCTGTTGATTGTATATATATAAGTTTTACGAGCGTGCAGGAATGTGGGGGAGCTGATAATTGAGAGGGAAATTTGTTACAAGGACAGCCAGTAAAGTTGCAGAAATTGTATATATATATATTTTGTTTTTGGGTAATTGAATGGATGGGTTAAATTGTTGGAAAATTGATAATTCCATCAGGTTTTGTTTCTCTCTCTCTGTACTTGTGTGTGATATACATAGATTTACATAGATACACGGGCACCACAGACCTTGCGATCCAATCGAGATAGCCGGCGCTTGATTCCAGTTGAGGTTGCAGACCCTCAAATGAAGCCAAGAGAAAGAAAAGAATATCACGAGAGAAACGTTGTTACAAATTCTTCAATATTATTTTGCAATGTGCAGCCTGATATACAGTAGAAGTTAAGGTATGTTTAGTTTAGTTTACTCCCTAGATCTCTATCAAGCTTAATAAAACAACCCTCTTCCTCGAGATAAATTTTTAATTTTCGGTAAAAAAATTACATGCTCGCTATCGTTCGCCTGATAACAATCGCCACCTAATTATCACGAAAGTTTTACTATTGGCAAAAGGGGTGAAAGGTCTTACTATCTCCAAACTCATTGGGCGAACGTCTTAAAATCGCAAAACAAATGGGGCTAAACATGAGGCAGAAGGGGTCCAGATATAAGCAAAAAACCTCCCCTGAATATAGGTGCACACTAGACATAGCTAGACACTTAATCCAAAACCGTTGCGAAAGTTTAGAGATGCGTATTGCGAAAATGGGAGAAAGCGAGAGAGAACCACTTAATTGTAAAGCGAATGTGATGGAAAAAAAAAAAAAAAAACAAAAAAAACAATGACACCCACAAACGACCAAATGACAAGTGACAATAGGTACCCAATTTAATTCCACGAGAGAGAGAGGGAGATACGTAGAGTTACATAAATACAGATTGTACAGACCTTGCGGTCCCTACTAGGCAGTCCGGACTCTTAGTAAAACACAAAGTTGAGAATCATTGTATGCTACACTTAACCCCATCCGTTGTCATATATATATATATATATATATATATATAGAGAGAGAGACCTATCAAATTTAGAAAAGCACCCCCAAGACCCCCTTTCGAGATAAATTTGTACGTTTTACGGTAGAAAAACGTCCTGGCCGAAGGCTGGTTCTTGCTAAAATGCCAGGAACAAATTGACAACTAAATGCCATGGAAGATCTTATATTGACAAAGAAATGGGGCGAAGGGACTTAAAATCGACAAACTAATGGGGCGAACGTCTTAAAATATCATAACCAATTGGGCTAAACATGAGGGAGAAGGGGGTCCAGAATAACCAAATACCTCCCTTTCCTGAATGAAGGTCTTGGTAAATCAAGGTTTGGTAGGCTTATATAGTCTATTCATTTTAAGGGGGGATGGTTCACTTTTTGGGCGATGTTTGCATGTTTTCATTATTGTTCTGGTTTCCTCCCTAGACCTCCATCAAATTTAAAAAACATCCATTAGATCCCCCTTCTAGATTAATTTGTACATATTTCGGTAGTTCTTCCAACATTACAGGCTCACTATCGTTCGCTGTGGGGGCACTCGGTTGTGGCCTTGGCCTTGCTCGGGGCCTTGGGGCTGTTCGGCCAGGCAGCTTGGGGAACAACAACAACAACAACTAAACAAAAACGACGAGTGCAATTTAGCTAATGTTTCTCCCATTTGGGAAGAGTCATAGCTCATTTGGGAAGAGTCATAGCTCATTTGCTCTAGCCACGCTTTCTGCCCTACATATAATAAATGAACTATAGTGTGTTGTATATCATGTTTATTTATTTAATTATTATTATTATTATTATTATTATTATTATTATTATTATTATTTGTTGATTTTGTATTATATTTTGTGTAAGCAATTGAACACAATAAGTAGTATAAATCTGAATATGGATTGAGAGCGTAAGATATATTGACTAAACGAGGCATTATATTATGTCACCCAACGATCAATTCGAGGGAGCTATTGGGTGTTACAACCTATAGTCCATTCAGTGTAACTAGGCTGGATAGCTTAACCCCAAATCTTTATAACTCCAAAGGGCTAGAGCAAATGGGATGTAAATTGCCACAGATGTTCCCTGGCTGACTCCTCCTAAATGGTGATACAGATAGAGAGGTGAAACAAGAAAGAGGGAGGTGAAACAGAGAAAGAGAGAGAGGATAAAGAAAGATTAAGTTTAAACGAAGATAGAGGGGGGTAGGGTTCAACACGAGAGAGAGAGAGAGAGAGAGAGAGAGAGAGAGAGAGAGAGAGAGAGAGAGAGGTGAAAAAGAAAGAGAAAGTATGAAAAAAGAGGGAGAAAGCTCAAGCCCTGACTCACCCCTTTACACACACACACACACACACACACACACACACACACACACACACACACACACACACACACACACACACATTACCTGAGGCTACCTAGGTAATACGCAGGTGTCCAGACGTCATTAGTCTATATAAGGCATTGGGAGAGTCCACGAGCCAGCGAATGAGAGAGAGAGAGAGAGAGAGAGAGAGAGAGAGAGAAGGGGGGGGGATTAAAGGTGGGAGAGAATATGAATCAGAATACTTTACTGCATTTGAAAAAGAACAACAATCTTATGTATACAGTAGATCTAATAGCATGGGATTAATAATTACATTATAATGTAGACTAACATTTTATGTTACGAAACTATTGTATAGTCTACTGTATGCAATTGACCACTGGCGAGTTTCAGGCTGTAAGGAAGTTATAGGTATACACATCGATGTTTAGCACAATTAACCCCTTGAAGCTCTGACGCGTTTTAGCAGTTTATTTTTGCTATCATTAGACTATTTTATGCAGCTTAGGAAGGATATGTGGGTATTAAAAGGGTAAACACTATCTCAATCAACCCTTTGACTTCCGTATACCGTTACTAATCTGAATAAAATCGTCTAATAATAGCCAGAAAACAGAACAGAAACGCGTATTGGAGCTTGAAAGGGTTAATAACTGTAACACGGTCGTATTACACTTATAATTACATAACACCAAATTGATCCTACGTTCTATCCATCATCGATATCCATTAGTATTGCATTTATATAATGTTTCGAAGTTTGCTGCTCCAACGTCCTTTTAGCCTGAAGCTTGCAAGTGGTTAATTAAGAAGTATCTGTTACAATTACATCACGACAAAACAATTACATCACGACAAAATGCAGCATACAATCTGTGTGCATACGAAATGTCCCGATTATACATAAGTCTGTGCTTCCATCAAACGTAATTGTCAGGCTATACTGATTACCATGAGACCATTTTCTTTAGCTTGTAATCCACCTCTAGGACTCAAAGTGGTAAATGCGAGCTCAATGAACCCTCTGAATCACATAGGTCCTTCTTAAACTGCATATAATCGTCTAATGTTTGCTAGAATCATAGGTAATAAGGCATAATCGAACTGAAGGAGTTAAGGGGACTGTGGCTGTTTGTTTGGTCTATTAATTAATTTATTCATATTTTTGTTAGTTTCCTCCCTAGACCTCCATCAAGCTTAAAAAAACACCCCCTTCAAGATAGATTTGTACATTTTTCGGTAGAAAAATGTCCCGGCCAAAGGCCGATCCTTCCTAAAATTACAGGCTCGCTATCGCTCGCCTAAATGGTACAAAGGGTCCTAATATTGACAAATAAATGAGGTGAAAGGTCATAAAATCCCCAAACTAATGGAACCAACGTCTTAAAATCTCAGAACTAGTGGGACTAAACATTAGGGAGAAAGGGGTCCAGAAAAACGGTCTTTCTCCCCTTAAGTAATGCTAGTGTTTCTCTGGTAGTAATGACAGGTGTTGTTTCCCAGATGGTATGCTCTAGTGCCAACAGTCCACCGCCTCTACCACAATTACTGTCGCTCCGTGGGTACAGGCACGAAAAAAAAACAAAAACACGTAGACCTCCTGTGGGTTCATTATGCAAATATAGC
>CM064514.1:60668622-60734620 GCA_032716605.1 Paralithodes platypus
AAGGAGACAAGAGGCAGGCTATGTGTAACGAGGGGCACCCTTTCACGCACACATACGTGATTTGCGCTCTTTCTGGGATACTTAAAAGTCTTTGTGACCATCAGGGGTGTTTAGAATCTTTTAGTTTCGCTTAGTTACTTCAACCTCTGCAGTTGTCTTTGAGCAAGCTATGAGCAGACCACTAATTTGAAAGTGGTAATTATGAGATTGAGATAATTCTATTTCTGAATACGAAGCGGCAACCCCCGGGGTAATGTAATGATTAATACCGCCAACAGGTGACTCTCTGGCTCCATTTCATCTGGGCGGAATACTCGATTGGTTACGCTGTGATTTGGGCGCCAGTTTACCATATAATGTGTGTGACAACATATAAACTCTTACTATATGTTAACCAGAATAAGAACAGAACGGCACTTACACTAGCCTAACCTAATCTAATCTAACATTGAAGGTCTTACTGCGCTTATATAATATTCATTAAGTGTAGGTGGTGAAACTTAGTTTGATTTTCTCGTCAAGTAGCTTATCATGACTAAAAGAAATTAAGACTGACAGGTAGCGGGTATGATTTTCGCCCCAATGAAGTGTCGAATACCGGTACGTAATAATGGAGGTTAATTTGCCGCCCTGATGAAGAGATAACTGGAGCTCAAATTATGATTTTTTTTTTTTTTTTTTTTTTTTGCGTCCAACCGAAGTGCTTATTCGGCCAAATGAAATGCACCAGACTCCTTAATGGGCGCGATTGAAGCGAGGGTTGTTACCAGCCGCAAGCAGAGACAAGAAAGTAACTTAGAATATCTACAAACAAGTTATTCGCGTTTAGTAGAGCCGTTTACAGGATGATTGTTGAGCCATTAAGGGGACAGTGGTTAATTTTTGGGGTCTATATACAGTATATATAAATCTAGGCCTATTAATTTGTTAGTTAGTTAACTCGCTAGCCCTCTATCAAGCTTAAAAAATCACACCCTAGACCCCCCCCTTTAAGATCAATTTGTACATTTGTTTCGGCCCTCTTAAAATCGACACCTAAATGGCACGCGAGGTCTTAAAATTGACAACGAAATAGGCAGACAGGTGTTAAAATCGCTAAACTGATGGGCCGAACGTCTTAAAATCTCAAAGCTAATGGCACTAATCACTAGGAAAAAGAGGGTCCAGAAAAACGACCCGTCTCCCCTTCATACAATCGCTTGCTAAAATCCAGAATACAATAAATCAAGACACCCTATACACAATGTAGATAGTATTAGCGTCTAGACTATGATAAGTGGAGAGTTGATAGAGCATGATGGAGTCACGAGGGCCGAGCTGTTCCCGACAATAATAGACCCCGATAGTAAACGCCGACACGCCTGCCTGATCTGACCACACTGATAGAATTATTCGATACCGCGGGGAGGTGAGGCGGAAGAAATCTGTCTGGAAAGAGCTGAAGTGTGACACGGTCTTAACCTCTTCGTACCGGCGCCGTCCTTTTAACTTTACCTGGCTATTAATTAAACTATTTTATTCAGTGTATTTTTTTTTTTCTGTGTGAGTGAGGGAGACAAAAGTCAGAACTGCCTGTATCGAGTGCCTCCCCCAGATTTGAAAAAGTGACAGGGCCAAAATCAAGGGACGTTCGAGCCAAAATGCCTGGACACACGGAGTTCGAAACTATTTAAGTCATAGGAAGAGGGAAATACTGATTCTGGGAGAGAGTTCCAGAACTCAGCAGTTGAATAGGAGAAAGATTGAAAATAACGTTTCACTCTTGTGTTGGAGAGTTGCACAGAGTAGTGGTGGGATTGTGTTGCAAGATGGGTACTACATACCCTACGTAGAGGAGTTGGTATACACTGGGAAAGCTCTGAGGAACATTGATTATTGCGATAGAATAGCGAGAGAGATGCAACATTGCGGCTAAGAGAGAGAGAGACATTGCAGAGAGTTGGTGAGTGGATGGGAGTTAATGATACGAAAGGCTTTCCTCTCTACTTTGTCTAGGAGTGCGGTGTGAGAGGATCCTCCCCACACATGTGAACAATACTCAATACAAGGACGCACTGTGCCCCTGTACAGAGCAAGAAGCTGTGCAGGGTTAAAGAACCCCTTGAGGCGGTTGAGCACACCCAGCTTCTGGGAGGCTGCCTTAGCAAGACTGGTAATATGGTCCTTCCAAGTGAGAGCAGAAGAAAAAGAAACACCGAGAGTATTGAGAGAAGATGAAGGGTTGATTTTTGTATTGTTGAAGTGTAAGGGATAGTCCTCTGGGAGTTCCGGACGGGTACTAAGATGAAGAAATTGGGTTTTGAAGCATGAAAGACAACAAGGTTTTCTCTGCCCCAATTGGAAGTAGTAGTTAGATCAGAAAATAAATGTTGCATAGCTTCATTACGTTTGTTTTTGAGGGATTCCTGGCTGGGGCTTTCAGGAAAACTAATTGTGTAGTGTAAGGTAGAGTCGTCTGTGTATGAATGGATGGGACTGGAGGTACAGTTGAGAAGATAATTTATAAAAATTAGAAAGAGAATGGGAGATAAGACAGAACCCTGAGGAACACCAGAGTTGATAGGATGAGGAAGTGAGCGATGGCCGTCCACAACCACAGCTATGGAACGGCCGTAAAGGAAATTAGAGACAAAGGCACAGATGGAGGGCCTCCAGTAATGAACAGGCTTCGAACTATCTGACTTAACCCTTTTTACTACCACAGATCCTTCCTAAGCTTCACAGAACCGCCTTATTATAGCTAGAATGAAATTATATAGACGTCGCCGGTACAGAAGGGGATGATATAGCCAGTTCCTTATGTTTTGTTTTACCATTATGTATCATCTCGACACTCTTTACATTTCCAGTCGTTATGCTACCTCATTTTCCCCTGTCTCTCCTACCGCATGTTCTGAATACAACCACATACTATGCATACAGCCACATATCCTCTAACTACTCCTACTGCATACAGCCACATATCCTCTAACTACTCCTACTGCATACTCCCACAACCACATCCTACCTCATACTTCTATCTCTCTTACCACATACTCTGCATACTCTCGTACCGCATACAACCACATACTCCTATCTCCCGTACCGCATACTCCCACAACCACACACTACGCATACAACCACATACTTTTCTAACTCTTCCTACCGCATACTCTTCACACACTCCCTCAACTCTTCCTGACCCCCCCCCCCCACCTCCACATATCACACACCCTTCAACTCTTCCCGACCCCCACACTGTCCCTGACCCCCACACTGTCCCTGACCCCCACAACTCATCCTGACCCCCACATATCAGATCCCCCACAACTCATCCTGACCCCCACATATCACATCCCCACAACTCTTCCTGACCCCCACATACCACATCCCCCACAACTCTGCCTGACCCCCACATATCACATCCCCCACAACTCTTCCTGACCCCCACATACCACATCCCCCACAACTCTGCCTGACCCCCACATATCACATCCCCCACATATCACATACCCCACAACTCTTCCTGACCCCCACACATATCACATCTCCCTCAACTCTTCCTTCCCACACTACCCCCCCCCCCCCCCCCCAAGCCACTAACCCCTTCCCAAACAGCTGATAAACTAGCGACCAGTGAACATTGATGAAGGCAAAACACGGACTTCGGGTTTGGTGGCTGAAGGGAATGTTTCATATATTTCGCCAGCGTGTCAGAATCGCCCGATAACATTCATACCTACAATCACTGTCTAATATTGTGCAGTCACTCATAAAAGTTCGTGTCCAGCTACTGACAAGTTTTCGTGAGCTCGTACGATTTTCCATATGCAAATATATCCATTTAGATTGATGTTCAGATCAAGTCAGCTATATACTAATAAATGCATAATAATTATTCATCATTATATAGCTCATTTCATCTAAACATCAATCTAAATGGATATAGTGTATATCTATAAAGAAAATCCAAAGAGCTTGCGAACATTCGTCAGTAGCTGTACGGTCGAGGTTAATAAGTGTTGTCAAATATTTCACAAAGTTTCAGACACTGATTAATACTCTGAGGGATAAGCACTTTTCCCAGTAACTATAAAGATACCAATAACACTTTTTGAGCGTAAACCACTGGAATCTATGACAACACTTAATACCCCCGATTGTACATATGATTTTGTTTATGCTGATGCAACCGTCTGATATTTTTTGTGCGATTATAGTATGCTCCATAAAGCACAGTGATTACAAATCATGCTTCATACACGAAATGTTGAGAAACCGTAGATTAAGCAAGGTTTACCAACACAAGTATGCTATGTTGAACAGTTTGAGGCACCGCTTAATTTGCAACTTTATAGTAGTAGTTTATTTTAGATTACAGTAATTGGCATATATATGGTTTTAGAATGAATCCTTTCAAACTTAGATTTATCAATGACATTCTTTACAAATACTAGCACGGAGTATGTGAGGGGCCCATGATTTTTTGTCGGAGACTTTGACCCCCGCCACACACCTTCCTAGCACTAACCCACACCCACTCATTACCCCACTCACCATCCTCTCGTCCACCACTCCCCCCCCCCCCCTCTATCCCCTCTCCCCACACACTCACTCACATTTCGCTTCTTCATCCTCCCATACATCCACTCCCTTTCTTAATCCCCCCCCCTCTCCCACTCCTCTCCCTAATCCCTCACTTTCCTCCCCACTACACACACACACACACACACACACACACTCTCACTCACACTCTCTCTCTCTCTCTCTCTCTCTCTCTCTCTCTCTCTCTCTCTCTCTCTCTCTCTCTCTCTCTCTCTCTCTCTCTCTCTCTCTCTCTCTCTCTCTCTCTCTCCTCCCCTTTCCCTCCCCTCCTCTCTCCCCCCCCCTCCCCCCCCCCCCCCCCCCCCCCTCTGACCCTCACGCCCCCCTGGCTATGTGGGTTAATGTCCATCACCGTGCCTGCCCGTCAGACCACTTAAGGGGGGTCACCTGCTTTTTTTTCTCTCCTTTCCTCTCTTGCTCTGGCTTGTATCCATTTGGCCCCGTTCAGCCTACTGTTTTAAGACGTTTATCCCCATCCAGGTGTCGATTTCTTCCTGGCGAGCCATAGCGAGCCAGCATTGTATGGAAAATACACATTTAGCTTGATGTCAAAATATATATATATATATATGCTGGCTCGCTACCGCTCGCCAGGAAAATATTGACACCTGGATGGGGGTAAACGTCTTAAAACAGTAGGCTGAATGGGTCCGAATGGATACAAACTAAAGAGAGAGGGTGAGAAAGAGAAGAAAAATACGAGGTGGGCTCCCTTAATATAATGCAGAAACAACCTCCTGCTTGGGCACCACCGTAGAGATACCAGCGTACTTAATTAACCACTGCATTTTGTTGATGGCCAATGTTTTAATGTTTTGCGTCATGCTGTAGATTTTTGTTTATATATATTTTTCCTGATACAACTTACAATACTGTAGACAGGATCTTTTTGTGAGAGATCTTACAGATACTCGTTTTTTACCTTCATTGAACACTACATTGGTTGATCGCACGATTATGTTAATGTTTATTGGCACACTGTAATGTTTATTGGCACACTGTAATGTTTATTGGCACACTGTAATGTTTATTGGCACACTGGTATGTTTATTGGCACACTGTAATGTTTATTGGCACACTGTAATGTTTATTGGCACACTGTAATGTTTATTGGCACACTGTAATGTTTATTGGCACACTGTAATGTTCTAATTTTTCCCTGGGACCACTTTACTGAAAACACACTTTTGTGTTCCCTCCTCGTACAGGCTTAAAGTTTAAATTATACTTTAAATTACTTGACCAAGCGAATGTTTTAATGTTTATTGGCAAAGATGTTTTATGTAACTTTTACTTGAGACTATTTAATTTAATACAGAAAGAATCTTGTTGGGTAAGAGGTATCCTCACCAGGATTCGAACCCACTCACTCCAGGTATATTGAGGATACCTCTTACCCTCTTACTCTCAAACTTTCTTCTACTCAACAGCTGAGCTCTGGAACTCTCTCCCAGAATCAGTCTTTCCCTCTTCCTATGACTTAAATTGCTTCAAACTCTGTGTGTCCAGGCATTTTGGCTCGAACGTCCCTTGATTTTGGCCCTGTCACTCTTTCAACTATGGGGGAGGCACTCGCTATAGGCAGTAATGCCTTTTGCCTCCCTCAATCACATAAAAAAAAAAAAAAAAAAAAAAAAAAAAAACCCAACCTGTCGTACTTAATCGTACATAATTGATAACAGAATCTTGTTTTGCACCACCGTACAAGTATTCAGTTATTGTTATATATTTGTTATAACTGATCAGATCAGATGAAGGTATTGAAGGTGCCTTTACAACGGCACTTGATAGCGTAATGCGTAAGTGCGTTATATATATATATATATTATATAATATATATATATATATATTATATAATATATATATATATATATATGTTTTTTTATGTTTGTCGTGATGTTAAGTTTTGTATATAGCTCTTCTTTGAGACCACTTAATATAGTGAAGTAAAAATATTGTTTTCTTCCAGCGTAAACATATTGGCTGAGATAAACACTGCCATTACGTTGACCAAGTTATCGTTTTAATGTATATTTTCATAGATGATTTGTATAACTTTTCCCTGAGACCGCTTAATATAATTCAGAAGAAAACAAATATTGTGCACCACCTTCCATTTAGTTGTTTATTTTCTTAATTAAGGACTTTTGTATTGTTTATCGCCATCAATGTTGTTTATAACCTTTATTGGAACTCACTTCAATTAATGCAGAAAGATCCTTCTTGGGCGCAGTGTACATGTAGTCGCTTATTTTGTTATTGAAACACTAAATTGTGTTGGTTATTCTAATGTTTGAATGTTCATTGTCGTTTGTATTTTACATAATGTAAATTGCATATAACTGAGCGAAAGTTGAATGTTTATCATGTTTATATATACAGTATATACTGTTGTGTGTGTGTAAGTGTGAGAGTCCGAGTGTAGGGGGTGAGACAGTGAAGCACGGGAATGAGGTGGCTTCAGAGATGGGGTCGTTTCGGGCCATGAGTGAGCACCGTGCCTCATGTGAAGGCAAGATGGCAGGTGCTCGTTGTACTCTACGTGCTTCACATGTCTCACTCCCTAGACTGGAACAAGACCTCACAGGCTTCACTGTTCATTGTAAAGCGGTGAATGTTAAGGCTCTCAGCCTATGCCCGAGAGGAAGTAAGTTGGAATATGGAACAAAAAAAAACAAAAAAAACTATATATATATATACTGTATATATAATATATATATATATATATATATATATATATATATATATATATATATATATGTATATATTATTATATATATATATATATATATATATATATATATATATATATATATATATATATATATATATATATATAGGGTATGTATATATATATATATATACAGAGCGAGTTCTTTGACCTGAATGTTGGGTTGAAACAGGGGTGTGTGATGTCCCCGTGGTTGTTTACTGTAAATGTGGATGGAGTAATGAAAGAAATACTATCAAGAACAGTGGATGTTGGTGTATCGCTGAAAAGGGAGGGAAGTGAGTGCAAGCTACCTATACTGCTGTTTGTGGATGATACAGTTCTGATGAGTGATAATGAATGGGAGTTGCAGGGTCTGGTAAGTGAGTTTGGAACAGTGTGCGAAAAACGGAATTTGAAGGTAAATGCGGGGAAGAGCAAGGTTATGGTCTTCGAAAGGGGTGAAGTCACAGAGTGTGAGGTGAAGCTGAACGGTCAGGCTATGGAGATAGTCAACTCTTTTAAGTATCTGGGAAGTGTGTTGAGTAAAGATGGGACTATGGATGAAAAAGTGCGGGAGAGGGTACAACAGGGGAAGAGGGTTGTAGGAACGTTGAAAGCAGTAACAAGAAATAGGGTGGTCAGTATGGAAGTGAAAAAGTCCTTGCATGACAGTGTGGTAATCCCGACACTGACTTACGGAAGCGAAGCATGGACGTTGGTTGAGAGACTAAGACCAAAAGTGAGAGCAGTGGAAATGAATTACTTAAGAAGTGCGTGCGGAGTTTCATGGAGGGCTAGACAGACTGATGAGGAAGTAAGAAGGAGGTGTGGTGTGGAGGTAGATGTGCTGGAAAGTGTGAAAAGGAATAACTTGAGATGGTTCGGCCATATGGAACGTATGGAAAGCGAGAGAATGACTAAGAGTGTGTACGAGAGCGAGGTGGAGGGACAGAGAGGGAGATGTAGACCGAAAGAGAGGTGGAAGGATGGAGTGAGGAAGTATATGAACGAAGGCGGTGCTGGTTGGGGGGAGGGGCGTCAACTGACTGGGGACAGAGGTGCATGGGGGCGGTTCGTTCGTGGCCACCCCTTCGGGGATCGCGGCGTCAGGCAATAGATAAATAGATAGATATACAGTATATATATATATATATATATATACAGTATATATATACAGTATATATATACAGTATATATATATATATATATATATATATATATATATATATATATATATACATTCAACTTTCGCTCATTAAGGATATTTTCCTCATGTGACTAGAAAGGTAACCAGAGTTGATTCAACTAATTATGTTTTATGTTTACTAATTTACCGTTCCTTAATATTACATTTACTAATTTACCGTTCCTTAATATTACATTTACTTTTCTCTGGTATCACTTTAGATATACGGGGAGAATCTTGTGGTACAGTGGGCCCAATAAGTCGTGTCGCTGCTGTCATTACGTGTTGCTCTCTGTGTGGTGTATTAATGTCTGTCTAATGTTGAATAGGGTGTGTAAATATAGGAACATGAACTCTGAACGATAATTAAGCCTTAGATAGCGCTGACCACAATTATTGATCGAAATATACTTGGTGCCGCGCCATCACTTTTTGGCCAACTGTACATTAACCTCATTATATTCGCTTGTATTCTTAATTAAGTATTTGATTTGATGAGCAAGCAAGTGTCAAATCAGTCATTGTTGTGTGTGATTGCTACAACTTTTTCGTCGATTCGACTTAACTATTTAATGTATTAATATTTTACATTCATATATATATTTTTGTCCAATTAACTATTTGACAATGCGGCATCTGTCCTGAGCATACTAAAATCGATTATTGATAGCCAAACTAAAAGAAAGCCAGATATCATGGTCAGTGAGAAAAGGCTCGTTAGTTTTAAGGGGAGATGGGCTGGTTTTTATGGCCCCCTTCTCCCTCGTGTTTAGTCCCATTAGTTTTTAGATTCTATGACGTTCGACTCATTACTTTGGCGATTTTATGACTTTACACCCCATTTCTTTGTCAATATTTAGACCTTTCGTGCCATTTAGGTGTCGATTTTTTCCTGGCGAGCGATAGCGAGCCTATAATTTTAAGAACAACCAGCTTTGGGCCGGGACTTTTTTCTATCGAAAAATGTACACATTTATCTTGAAGGGGGTTCTAGGTTTTTTTCTTCACATCTTGATGGAGGTCTAGGGAGGAAACTAATAAAATAATAAAAAGATACATAAATGATCAAATAAATACGCCCATCCCCCCTTAAATAAATACGCCCATCTCCCCTTAAATAAATACGCCCATCTCCCCTTAAATAAATACGCCCATCTCCCCTTTAAATAAATACGCCCATCTCCCCTTAAATAAATACGCCCATCTCCCCTTAAATAAATACGCCCATCCCCCCTTAAATAAATACGCCCATCTCCCCTTAAATAAATACGCCCATCTCCCCTTAAATAAATACGCCCATCTCCCCTTAAATAACTACGCCCATCCCCCCTTAAATAAATACGCCCATCCCCCCTTAAATAAATACGCCCATCTCCCCTTAAATATCGTTGACCAGGAGACGGCTTCTTGAAACTTGAGAAAAGCGTCTGATGTTAGCCAGAGTAAAGTTAGTTAGAGTTAAATGAAGAACACGTCCCAATACTCAAAGGGTTAAACGACGTGGATGTTGGCTCTGTGGGGCTGAGTGAAGAGTAGTGTCTTGAACAATGAAATCTGCCGGCCCTGGTTCGAATCCCAGCCTCGGCAGCTGACACCCAACCCGACTTATCTGAAACCTCTAGTCACGTGTACTAAAGTTTGTTGTTTCTTTTCTTGATGATTTATATTTATTTATTTATTTTATTTTTTTTTCCAGCTGGCGGTAAATTGCCATGTCTCCAATTTGTTTACTCGGCTATTAGGCCTACAGTGATTATGAAGCGAATTATGTTGCTAATTATGAAAACTTAAGGGGAGGCAGACCGTTTTTCTGGACCCCCTTCTCCCTAATGTTTAGCCCCACTAGTTTTGAGATTATAAGACGTTCGGCCCATTAGCTTGGCGATTTTAACACCTTTCGCCCCATTTCGTTGTCAATTTTAAGACCTTTCGTGCCATTTAGGTGTCGATTATTTCCTGGCGAGCCATAGCGAGCCTGCAATTTTAAGAGGAACCTGCCTTCGGCCGGGACATCTTTCTACCGAAAAATGTACAAATTTATCTTGAAGGGGGGTCTAGGGGGTGTTTTTCTAAGCTTGATGGAGGTCTAGGGAGGAAACTAAAAAAAAAATATATGAATAAATTAATTAATAGACCAAAGCCTCTTCCCTCTATGATGCAGCCACACAGTAGTTCCATATTATTCCCTTAAGGGGGTAGTGCTTGGTTTTTCTCGACCCCCTTCTCCCTCACGTTTAGCATATTAGTTTTGAGATTGTAATAATAATAATAATAATCTTCAGGTTTCTTCCGTTAGTTTGGCGATTTTTGAGACCTTTCGCCTCATTTCTTTGTCAACATTTGTGTCATTTAGGTGTCGATTTCTTCCTGGCGAGCGAAAGCGAGCCTATCATTTTAGAAGGAACCGGCCTTTGGCTGGACATTATTCTACCGAAAAATGTAACAATTTATCTTGAAAGTCGGTCTAGGTGGTATGTTATTAAGCTTGATGGAGGTCTAGGTGGTATGTTATTAAGCTTGATGGAGGTCTAGGTGGTATGTTATTAAGCTTGATGGAGGTCTAGGTGGTATGTTATTAAGCTTGATGGAGGTCTAGGTGGTATGTTATTAAGCTTGATGGAGGTCTAGGTGGTATGTTTTTAAGCTTGATGGAGGTCTAGGTGGTATGTTATTAAGCTTGATGGAGGTCTTGAGAGTATGTTATTAAGCTTGATGGAGGTCTTGAGAGTATGTTATTAAGCTTGATGGAGGTCTAGGTGGTATGTTATTAAGCTTGATGGAGGTCTAGGTGGTATGTTATTAAGCTTGATGGAGGTCTAGGTGGTATGTTATTAAGCTTGATGGAGGTCTAGGTGGTATGTTATTAAGCTTGATGGAGGTCTAGGTGGTATGTTATTAAGCTTGATGGAGGTCTAGGTGGTATGTTATTAAGCTTGATGGAGGTCTAGGTGGTATGTTATTAAGCTTGATGGAGGTCTAGGTGGTATGTTATTAAGCTTGATGGAGGTCTAGGTGGTATGTTATTAAGCTTGATGGAGGTCTAGGTGGTATGTTATTAAGCTTGATGGAGGTCTAGGTGGTATGTTATTAAGCTTGATGGAGGTCTAGGTGGTATGTTATTAAGCTTGATGGAGGTCTAGGTGGTATGTTATTAAGCTTGATGGAGGTCTAGGTGGTATGTATTAAGCTTGATGGAGGTCTAGGTGGTATGTTATTAAGCTTGATGGAGGTCTAGGTGGTATGTTATTAAGCTTGATGGAGGTCTAGGTGGTATGTTATTAAGCTTGATGGAGGTCTAGGTGGTATGTTATTAAGCTTGATGGAGGTCTAGGTGGTATGTTATTAAGCTTGATGGAGGTGAAGGTGGTATGTTATTAAGCTTGATGGAGGTGTAGGTGGTATGTTATTAAGCTTGATGGAGGTCTAGCGAGGAAACTACAACATCTATATAATAATAGATTATTATATAGACCAAAATACAAGCACCTACCCCCATAAGTATCGGTATATCAGTTGCATGAAGGAGACAAATGGCAGGCTGCGAGTAACGAGTGTCTCCCACTAGGCCAAAAGAGCGAGAGAGAGCCACTTTCAAGGTTAATATTATACATTAGACTCTGTGTACCAGGTTGGGTATCACACACCATTGGCTCCACAGGGCAATGACACGGAGATGAACGCCGCGATGCAACGTTACTTAGAACACTCAACCTCACTTTTCTTTTATATTCGTTGAGTAAGTAAGGAGTACCCTAGTTAGTGGATTTAACAACATTCTACAAATTACTTAAACTATTTTATGTCCACTCTTTAAGGGAGCCCACCTCGTGTTTTTCTCCCTCTCTCTCTCTCCTCCTTGGCTTGAATCCATTCAGCCCCATTCAGCCTACTGTTTTAAGATGTTTATCCCCATTCAGGTGTTGATTTTATCCTGGCGAGCGGTAGCGAGCCAGCATATTTTTGTTGTTGTCAGCAGGCTAAATTTGTACATTTTTCGATAGAAAAATGTCAACGGCGAAGCTGGATTTCTCCATACAAAGCTGGCTCTCTATCGCTTGCCAGGAATAAATTGACACCTAGATGGGGATAAACGTCTTAAAACAGTAGGCTGAATGGGGCTGAATGGATACAAGCCAAAGAAAGAGAGAAAAGTAGAGAATAAAAAGCAGGTGACTACGGTATCAGGGTATGCTTTCGGACGACCTTTAAATATACTCAATTAAGTATCCCAATTAAATGTTAGTGTGTTTATATTGACATCGTTCTACAAATTACTCTGACGATTTTATGCCCACTCCCTTAAGGGGAGGTTTTTAGTGTGTTTCCTAGACTTCCATCAAGCTTGAAATTACACCCCCTTGACCCTCTTTCAAGATAAATTTGTACATTTTTCGGTAGAAAAATGTCCCGGCCGAAGGCCGAATCCTCTTAAATTACAGGCTCGCTATCGCTCGCCAGGAAAAAATCGTCACCTGAATGGCACGAAATGTCTTAAAATGGAGTGAAAGTTCTTAAAATCGCCAAACTAACGGGGCGAACGTTTTATATTATCAAAAGCAATGGGGCTAAACATGAGGGAGAAAGGGGTCAACAAAAAAATCCCTGAAGTGGAAATCTCCCCTTAACCCTCTCCGACATATGACGCGATTTTGAGCCTATTGGGGATACTTTAAAGCCTTTGTTACCATCAGGGGTATTTAGAAACCTTTAGTTTAGTTACTTCAACCTCTGCAGTTGTCTTTGAGTTAGCTGTGTTGAGCCTATTGGGGATACTTTAAAGCCTTTGTTAGCATCAGGGGTATTTAGAAACCTTTAGTTTAGTTACTTCAACCTCTGCAGTTGTCTTTGAGTTAGCTGTGTTGAGCCTATTGGGGATACTTTAAAGCCTTTGTTACCATTAGGAGTATTTAGAAACCTTTAGTTTAGTTACTTCAACCTCTGCAGTTGTCTTTGAGTTAGCTGTAGGCAGAAAACTAATTTTGGAGAGGTAATTATAAGAGTGAGAGAACTCTATTTATTATCGCTAATCTGGCAACCTCTGCGTCATAAATGCGTGAAAGGGTTAAGCGACTACGGTATCAGTTTACTTTCTCACGAGCTGCAAAGATACTCGTTTTAGTAGCTTCATTAAACGTTAAGGGGAGGCCACCTCGCTTTTTTGTTCTTTCTCTCCCTCTCTCGTTGGCTTGTATCCATTCGGCCCCAATCACCCTACTGTTTTAAGACGTACACCCCCATCCAGTCATCAATATTTTCCCGGCGAGCGGTAGCGAACCAGCATATATATATTTTTGTTTTGACAGCAAACTACATTTGTAAATTTTTCGATAGAAAAATGTCTCCGGCGAAGCCGGATTTCTCCCTACAATGCTGGCGAGCGATACATCGACACCTGCATGGTTATAAACATCTTAAAACAGTTGGCTGAATGGGGCCGAATGGATACAAGCCAGGGAAAGAGAAAAGGAGAGGGAAAAAAAAGCAGGTGACCCCCCTTAAATTAGTTGAGACAGCAAGTGGTAGAATGTGGATCGTTCTGTATTTTGACTACAAGTTTTTTTCTCCCGGATATAATTGTTCGTATATATATGTATGTGTTTAAGTTTAGGTATTTAACCCTTAAAAGACCTGAGGACGCACTTAATTTCTGTGTTCTGGCGATTATTAGACGATTTTATTCAGATTAAGAAGATGTGGAGGTTAGAGGTTTGATGGAGAGAGTCTTTACCTGTATTATTCCTCTATATCCTTTCTAAGCTGCATAAAATCGTCTAATGAAAGCCAGAATAAAGTGCCATAATGCGTCATAATCTTGAAAGGGTTAAAGCAGCGTCACACGGGAATTATTCGGATTATATTATTCAAAGGATTGTTCGTCATTTACGAGCTATGTTTACGTGCATTATCTTAATTAAATACATATGTTAAGCAAGCAAGCAAGTATTCAAATATGTGTCCGTGTTTGCTACATATTTTATAATGTGTTTGTGTGAGAGAGAGGAGAGAGAGAGACTGTGTGAGACTGTGTGTGAGAGAGAGAGAGAGAGAGAGAGAGTAAGGGAGAAATAATCCAGCTCTTAACCTGCCCCTCACCATAGCTCAGCCGCCCCCAACCCACCTTTGATCTAAGATTCACACTCTGACGCCCCCATCCAGTGTCCGTGTATAGGGAGAGTGATGCAAACCCCTTTGTCAGCCGCCGTCATGTTGTTTACCTTGTATTATGACCATATGTAGGGAGAGTGATGCAAACCCCATTATCGCCCGCCACCATGTTGTTTGAGAAAAGCCGAATAAATAGAAATGGAGGTGGCATTTTACTTTATATCAAAGAAAGTCTTAATCCTACCCTCTTGTCAAAGCCTCAAATTGTGAACGTCGAGATATCTTTTGTGCTAATAAAGAATAATAAAGGTACACAAATAATACTTGCGTTAATATACAGACCTCCAGCTCAATCAGTGCAAACTGACCAACAAATTTACGAACAAATTGCAGATGTAAGTAACTCACAAGATACCGTAATTTTTGGCGACTTTAATTTACCTGTGACCAAGTGGGGCGATACTCTTACGTCACACTCCGGACATGACTTGTATACGAACTTGCAAGAGAGTTCGCTTTATCAATTTGTTCGAACGCCGACCCGTGGTAATAACGTTCTTGACATTGTACTTGCAACAAAAGAAGAATTAATAGAGAATTTGAATGTTGGTGATGAATTCAGTAACAGCGACCATCGTACGATAACTTTCACTTTAAAGTTTACTAGTAACGAACCAAATAGTAGCATCGAAAAAGTCCCTAATTTCAAGAAAGCAAACTTTCATAAACTTAGAGCTATGTTTAAAGAAACTTACTGGAGCTTTTTAATTAACAATAACGACATAAATACATCTTGGAAGTTATTCGAAACCACTTACCTAAAAGCAGTGCAAGATTGCATACCATCGAAATACGGCGTCCAGGCCATAATAATAAGCCCAAATGGTGGAATAAAGATATTTCAAACTGTCTGCTTGCTAAAAAATTTGCTAATGATAGATTAAATATCCTCACAAAATGACGAAGAACGGGTGAAATTTGTAGAGCTACGACGCAAAGCCAAAAAGTTAATTAAGCAAAGTAAAAAGACCCTAGAGTTACATATTGCGAATCAAAGTAAAACAAACCCGAAAGAATTCTATAGTTATATCAGAAAGAAAAAAGTAGTTACTTCAACTGTTGGACCGTTAGTCGATGAAAATGGAGAATACACCAAAGACGAAGTACAAATGAGTAATGCCCTCAATACCTTCTTTGCATCAGTTTTTACAACAGAAGACCTCGGTGATATCCCTACACCATCGCCGATTCAGATTGATAATTCAGATGTTCTAAGTAATATCACCGTTACAGAGAGAGAAGTATTGAATTGTTTAGATAAACTCAAGGTAAATAAAATGCCTGGACCTGATACAATCTCGCCCAGAGTTCTAAAGGAAGCTAAGGATGAGCTCTCCAAACCACTGACATTACTATTCAATAAATTCTTGCAGTCTGGAACTATGCCTGATCAGTGGAAGCTAGCCAACGTAACACCGATATTAAAAAAGGCAGCAAATCCCTACCCAGTAACTATCGTCCAATTAGCTTAACCTCAGTTGTATGTAATATGCTAGAAACGGTCATAAGAGACAGACTCGTAAATCACTTAGAGGAAAATAACATACTTAAAGATACTCAACACGGCTTTCGTAAAAACGTTCCTGTTTAACAAACCTCTTAGACTTCTTCCACGATATCCTCAACCTCTACAATGAGAGTAAAGCTGTAGATATTATATACCTTGATTTTCAAAAGGCCTTTGACAAAGTTCCCCACAAACGTTTACTGCTAAAACTAAAAGCGCATGGAATACAAGACGGTGTGTTGAAATGGATAGAAAATTGGCTCAGCGACAGAAAGCAAAGAGTAGTCATAAACGGTAAGGCTTCTAAATGGACCAATGTAAGTAGCGGGGTACCCCAGGGATCGGTACTAGGATCAATTCTCTTTTTAATATACATCAACGACATAGATGAGGATCTCACCTGTACAATCTCAAAATTTGCTGACGATACAAAAATTGCAAATAGCGTACTCTCAAAAGAACAAGTTGATGATATGCAACACAATCTAGATAAATTGTCATGTTGGGCCCAAATTTGGCAAATGAGTTTCAATGCGGATAAATGTAAAGTACTACATATCGGATACCTAAATGAGAAAGCAAACTATTCGATGAATGGCACTCAGCTTAAGAATGTAAACAGAGAAACCGATCTGGGAGTAACAACATCGAGTAACCTAAAACCGAGTCAACAATGTTCAGAAGTTTGTTAAGAAGGCAAACAAAATAATTGGCTTTATAGGCAGGTCATTTGAGCATAAATCCAAATAAGTTATCCTAACCCTTTACAATTCCTTAGTCCGCCCTCTTCTGGAATACTGCGTTCAATCCTGGTGGCGCCTTATTACCAAAAAGATATAAACAAGCTAGAACGAGTTCAACGTAGAGTTACCAAAATGATACCTAGCCTAAAGAACAAACCATACGAAGAGCGTCTTAGAGAATTAAATCTATTTCCTTTAACCCAGCGCAGATTAAGAGGTGACTTAATTCAAGTGTTCAAAATCATCAAAGGCATCGACAATATGAACTGTAGTAAGTACTTCACTATCGACCAATCTAATTACACGCGGGGAAACGGTTGCAAAATTATTGGTAAATCTTTTAACTCACACGAATCTAAGAATTTCTTCTTCAATCGAGTTGTCAACTTGTGGAATGGGCTTCCCCGAGACGTTATAGACTGCAGCACCGTTGATTCATTTAAACTCCGCCTAGACAAATATCTCGCATCAAACCCGCGACTGACTGCGTTTGTAAATGAATAACTTTATTTTATCCCCCCCTCAGTTGCTAACCCATCTGTCCCCTACTAACTTCCTAATCCTGCCACGGACATTAGTTCCCTTTCCAATGTTCCCTTACCCACTCTAAATCACTGTTTGGACACTTGATCCTCAGTGTTTTGGAGGACAAGCAGCCTAGAAGGGTCACTAGACCTGTTGTTGCTTGATTTCCTTTGTACTCCTTTGTACTACGACCATATGTAGGGAGAGTGATGCCAAACTTCTCTAAAAACAGCCGTAATGTGGGTTACCTTGTGTTGTGAACCATTTATAAGGAGATTGTTGCCAAACCTCTATAAAAACAGATACCATGATGTTAACCTTACGCTGTGAACCATTTAGAGGGAAATAATACCAATTAATTGCTAATACCAGCATTGTATGAAGAAATCCGGCTTCGCCGGAGAAATATTTCTATCGAAAAATATACAAATTTAGCTTGCTGTCAAAACAACAAAATATATATGGACACCTGTATGGGGGTAAACGTCTTAAAACAGTAGGCTGAATGGGGCCGAATGGATACAAGCCAAACAGAGAGGGACAGAAAGAGAAAACAAAATTAGGTGGGCTCCCTTAAGCATTCGTCTTGTGTGTGTGTGTGTGTGTGTGGTGATTATGGTATTAGAACAACGTATATAGTGTGTAAAATGGCTTATGGAACGTGCAAAATATATGATATACAAGATCACGTATGTGGTGTGAAATATGGAGTATAAGGCATGCACAAACTCACTAGATAAACACAATGGCGCCAAGGAAAGGTATATTGAGTCCTAACCCCACTCTCCCTTCGTCACCCCAACTCTCCCCACCATCACCACCAGGGTGGTCTTGTGTGGTGCTTTGATTAGGTACTCTGCAGATCCCCTCTATGACTTGTAGGAGAGAGAGAGAGAGAGAGAGAGAGAGAGAGAGAGAGAGAGAGAGAGAGAGAGAGAGAGAGAGAGAGAGAGAGAGAGAGAGAGAGAGGAGGGAGAGAGAGAGAGAGAGAGAGGGAGGAGAGGGAGAGAGAGAGAGAGAGAGATGAGAGAGAGAGAGAGGAGAGAGAGAGCAGAGAGAGAGAGAGAGAGAGAGAGAGGAGAGAGAGAGAGAGAGAGAGAGAGAGAGAGAGAGAGAGAGAGAGAGAGAGAGAGAGAGAGAGAGAGAGAGAGAGAGAGAGAGAGAGAGAGAGGAAGAAGGAGAGAAAGAAGGAGAAAGAGAAACACAGATCCAGCTAATCAAACCCTCAGGAGGGGCCAGACAGAAAGACAAACCGACCACCTTCAATCTTTATACGTCTGTGTGTTCGTGCGTGCGTGAGTAAACGAAGGAGTCTCCCTGCGTGCACGGAGAGGGACCCTAGGAGATCAACTGGAGGGCCCGAGAGAGGAGACACGTGTGAGATAAGGGCTGGAACGCGCTAGAGGGAGAAATGCTTGGCTTTTTCTATTCTCCGCGTATTTTTCGCTCGCCTAAACAGTCTGCATAGGTCGGGGCTGCGGGGGTAAAGAAAACGGGATCTAACGGGGACGACCTTTGATGGTATTGCACATTACGTATTTTTTATGACTTTGGTGTGTGAGATATTATACATTCATATAGTGGACTTAATATACTTAATGTTATATTTGCTGGTGTATAAAACTATGTGTTCTGTATATATTTTATCGCCAGTATATTAGTATTTGTTATAATTTCCAAATATAGTAATTTCATGTTGTCGCATATCTTCATTAACGATAAAATTCCGAAAATGGTTCTGTCATAGTTAACAAAATATGAAGCATTTACATATGAATTAGCAATTTCATTAATTTTCAAAAGACATGATTGCTTGTATATTAAGAAACTAGTATTTGTTTGTATGTTATTTTAGTAGACTAGCATCACCCCACCCCATATACAGTATATATATATATATAATTATGTATGTATATGTGTGTGTGTGTATGTGTGTTATGACGATGAATACAGAGCAAGAGTTTGTGTCGGAGAGTGTCTGTGTATGTGCGTATTTGTGCATGTGTACGTATATGTGTTGAGTGTATGTGTGTGTAGGTGATGATCATGGGGGCGTGTAATGACGATCGCTCTACGAGGCAGTAATTAGAGAGGCTAATCCTGCGAGTGTGGGAGAGGGGAGGGGGTTTAGGTGCGAGTTGGGGTAGGTGGGGAAGTAGAGTGAGTGTTAAGGGGGGGAGGGGGCGAGTTGGGGGAAGGGAAGAGTGAGTGTGCAGGAGGGAGGGAAAAGAGTTGAGATAAAGGGGGTGCGAGTTGGGTGAAGGAAAGAGAGTGTGGACGATTGTGTGTGAAGGGGGGAAGGAAAGAGTTGAAGTGTGGGGTCAGGGGGGGAGGGGGGGGGGGGGGGGCGAGTTTGTGTAAAGGGGGTGGGGGGGGGGGGGAGCGGTTGAGGTGTGTGGGGGGGGGGAGTTGAGGTGGGGATTGAGTTGTGGAAAGGGAAGAGTGCGAATGAGGTCCTTCTTAAGCTGAATGAATTCGTCTTATGATATGCATAATGAAAACAAATATCGCCTGCTGAAGGGGAAATCGAGTGGGGGTGGATGGGGTAGTTTTAAAGGGATTTTTTTTATTTTATCAACTCTGCTTAAGGGGAGATGGGCCGTTTTTCTGGTCCCCTTCCTTCCTCGGGCTTATTCCCATTATTTTTGTGTTTTTAATTTTAAGACGTTATCCCCATTAGTTTGTCAAAGTTAAGATCTTTCGCCCCATTTATGTGTCAATATTAAGACCTTTCGTGCCTTTTAGGTGTCGATTTTTTTCCTGGCGAGCGAAAGCGAGCCTGTAATTGTGGAGGAACCGGCTTTCCTCGGTGATATTTTTCTATCGAAACATTTACAAATTAATTTAGTAGGGGGATATAATGGATGTATTTTTAGGTTTGATGGAGGTGTAGGGAGGAAATTTAAAAATATATGAAATATATATATATATATATATATATATATATATATATATATATATATATAAAAAGACCCCCCATAACAACCACTGTCCCCTTAAGGGGGGTGACCTGCTTTTTGTTATTTCTCTCCTTTTTTCTCTTTCTCTGGCTTGTATCCATTCGGCCCCATTCAGCCAACTATTTTAAGACGTTTATCCCCATCTAGGTGTCGATTTCTTCCTGGCGAGCGATAGCGAGCCAGCATTATATGAAGAATTCCGGCTTCGCCGGAGACACTTTTCTATCGAAAAATGTACAAATTTAGCCTGCTGTCAAACACAACTAAAAAATATGCTGGCTCGCTACCGCTCACCAGTAAAAAATTGACACCTGGATGGGGATAAACTTCTTAAAATAGTAGGCTGAATGGGGCCAAATGGATACAAACCAGAGAGAGATAGAAAAGGACAGAAATAACAAAAAGCAGGTCACCCCCCTTAAGCAGAGTGGTATCGCCCCCCAGTATACTGGTACCCTGCTGGCCGAAGTGTCTGTTGTCCGTCTATCTCTATCTGTGTTCTGTCTGTCCTGAAACACCTCATAGACCGTTCGATGGATTTTCACCAAACTTTACATGTACATTCGGTGGGTCAATGCGATAATTAGTCAAAAAATATTTTATTGAATTCGGTCAATAGTCATGGTTCCAGGTAAATGATATGGAGAGAGAGAGAGAGAGAGAGAGAATGAATTTTCTGGACCCTGGTGTGAATGAAGGAAAGGGACAATAACTTGGGAGTGGCTATATAATTCGTAATATCACCAACCCGCCAATTTACTTACAAATAAAACTAATTAGTGACATCAATGAATACGAGTTGTACTCCCGGGATTCGAACATATGCCACTCACACAGTAATAAACCTAATTAATGAAATAAATGAATTGTATGAATACAGATGGTACTCCCGAGATTCGAACCTCGGACACTCACACACAAATCAAGCGCACTAACCATTACGCTACCAAGACAATGTAAGAATACGAATGTTCTGGCGAGTTGAATAATGAGTGTCTGAGCAGAGGAATGGGATTTTTAATGATTTATTTTATAGATTTTATACATTTTATTATACATTTTAGATTAGAGGAAAAAAGTGAAAAAGGTACAGAGACAAATCAAACAGAGACGTGAAATAGCTAGCGAAAATAAGTGGGAGGTTGAGAGCCAGCGAATCACGAAGCACCCTGGCAAGACCAAAACCGAGAAGATAAACGTGGATAAGGGAAGAGACGGGAGGAGATAGTGCTCCGCGATAATCCACCACCACCACCACGGAACACAAAAGATAGTGCTCCGCGATAATCCACCACCACCACCACGGAACACAAAAGATAGTGCTCCGCGATAATCCACCACCACCACCACGGAACACAAAAGATAGTGCTCCGCGATAATCCACCACCACCACGGAACACAAAAGATAGTGCTCCGCGATAATCCACCACCACCACGGAACACAAAAGATAGTGCTCCGCGATAATCCACCACCACCACACAAGAGAACAAACAACTGCAGATGTAACGGTTCTGAGTAAGGGGTGATTTCGACTTGAGGGATGTTTTTGGGGACCCCTTTCTCCCTCATGTTTAGCCCCATTGTTTTTTTTTTGTAGATTTAAAGACGTTCGGGCCATTAGTTTGGCGATTTTAAGACTTCACGCCCCAGTTCGTTGTACATTTTATGATTTTTCGTACCATTTAGGTGTCGATTTTTTCTTGGCAAGCGATAGCGAGCCTGACATTGTTAGAGGAATCGGCCTTTGGCCGGGAAATTTTCTACCAAAAAATTTACAAATTTATCTTGAAGGGGGATCTAGGGGGTGTTTTTCTAAGCTTGATGGAGGTATAGGAAGGACACTAAGAAATATAGGAATAGATGAATTAATAGACTAAAAAAATGGCCCATCTCCCCTTAAGTCGTTTATTGTGACTCGAAGTAACCGAGGCAGCACTATGATGATACACTCTACGGGGATCACACACAGAGGTTGAGTGAATAAAGCCGAAGTGATGTTAATTTTGTATGTACTGGTATTTATTATATTATGTGTGGTTTTTGTTTTGTCTCATTACACTATTGTTGTGATAGTACTATGGGTTTTCTTTAAGGGGGGTGACCTGCTTTTTGTTATTTCTGTCCTTTTCTCTGTCTCTGGCTTGTATCCATTCGGCCCCATTCAGCCAACTATTTTAAGACGTTTATCCCCATCTAGGTGTCGATTTCTTCCTGGCGAGCGATAGCGAGCCAGCTTTATATGAAGAAATCCGGCTTCGCCGGAGAAATTTTTCTATCGAAAAATTTACACATTTAGCCTGCTGTCAAACAAAAATAAAAAATATGCTGGCTTGCTACCGCTCACCAGTAAAATATTGACACCTGGATGGGGCTAAACGTTTTAAAACAGTAGGCTGAATGGGGCCAAATGGATACAAGCCAGAGAAAGATAGAAAAGGACAGCACAAAAATAGGTCACCCCCCATAAAGTGCCCCAAACATTTTATGGCAGTTTCCGACAGCACGGTGGAGGCGAAGTGTGTCATGTCAGTTTGCCTTGTATACATATTTGTTTTGAAGTGTGTCATGTCAGATTGCCTTGTATACATATTTTTTTTGAAGTGTGTCATGTCAGATTGCCTTGTATACATATTTGTTTCGAAGTGTGTCATGTCAGATTGCCTTGTATACATATTTGTTTCGAAGTGTGTCATGTCAGATTGCCTTGTATACATATTTGTTTTGAAGTGTGTCATGTCAGATTGCCTTGTATACATATTTGTTTTGAAGTGTGTCATGTCAGATTGCCTTGTATATATATTTGTTTTGAAGTGTGTCATGTCAGATTGCCTTGTATACATATTTGTTTTGAAGTGTGTCATGTCAGATTGCCTTGTATACATATTTGTTTTGAAGTGTGTCATGTCAGATTGCCTTGTATACATATTTGTTTCGAAGTGTGTCATGTCAGATTGCCTTGTATACATATTTGTTTTGAAGTGTGTCATGTCAGATTGCCTTGTATACATATTTGTTTTGAAGTGTGTCATGTCAGATTGCCTTGTATACATATTTGTTTTGAAGTGTGTCATGTCAGATTGCCTTGTATACATATTTGTTTTGATGTGTGTCATGTCAGATTGCCTTGTATACATATTTGTTTTGAAGTGTGTCATGTCAGATTGCCTTGTATACATGTTTGTTTTGAAGTGTGTCATGTCAGATTGCCTTGTATACATATTGGTTTTGAAGTGTGTCATGTCAGATTGCCTTGTATACATATTTGTTTCGAAGTGTCATGTCAGATTGATTTGTATACATATTTGTTTTGAAGTGTGTCATGTCAGATTGCCTTGTATACATATTTATTTTGAAGTGTGTCATGTCAGATTGCCTTGTATACATATTTGTTTTGAAGTGTGTCATGTCAGATTGCCTTGTATACATATTGGTTTTGAAGTGTGTCATGTCAGATTGCCTTGTATACATATTTGTTTCGAAGTGTGTCATGTCAGATTGCCTTGTATACATATTTGTTTTGAAGTGTGTCATGTCAGATTGCCTTGTATACATATTTGTTTTGAAGTGTGTCATGTCAGATTGCCTTGTATACATATTTGTTTTGAAGTGTGTCATGTCAGATTGCCTTGTATACATGTTTGTTTTGAAGTGTGTCATGTCAGATTGCCTTGTATACATATTGGTTTTGAAGTGAGTCATGTCAGATTGCCTTGTATACATATTTGTTTCGAAGTGTGTCATGTCAGATTGCCTTGTATACATATTTGTTTTGAAGTGTGTCATGTCAGATTGCCTTGTATACATATTTGTTTTGAAGTGTGTCATGTCAGATTGCCTTGTATACATATTGGTTTTGAAGTGTCATGTCAGATTGCCTTGTATACATATTTGTTTTGAAGTGTCATGTCAGATTGCCTTGTATACATATTGGTTTTGAAGTGTGTCATGTCAGATTGCCTTGTATACATATTTGTTTTGAAGTGTGTCATGTCAGATTGCCTTGTATACATATTTGTTTTGAAGTGTCATGTCAGATTGCCTTGTATACATATTGGTTTTGAAGTGTGTCATGTCAGATTGCCTTGTATACATATTTGTTTTGAAGTGTAATGTCAGATTGCCTTGTATACATATTTGTTTCGAAGTGTGTCATGTCAGATTGCCTTGTATACATATTTGTTTCGAAGTGTGTCATGTCAGATTGCCTTGTATACATATTTGTTTCGAAGTTTGTCATGTCAGATTACCTTGTATACATATTTGTTTTGAAGTGTGTCATGTCAGATTGCCTTGTATACAGATTTGTTTCGAAGTGTGTCATGTCAGATTGCCTTGTATACAGATTTGTTTCGAAGTGTGTCATGTCAGATTGCCTTGTATACAATTCGAAGTGTCATGTCAGATTGCCTTGTATACATATTGGTTTCGAAGTGTGTCATGTCAGATTGCCTTGTATACATGTTTGTTTTGAAGTGTCATGTCAGATTGCCTTGTATACATATTGGTTTCGAAGTGTGTCATGTCAGATTGCCTTTTATACATGTTTGTTTTGAAGTGTCATGTCAGATTGCCTTGTATACATATTGGTTTCGAAGTGTGTCATGTCAGATTGCCTTGTATACATGTTTGTTTTGAAGTGTCATGTCAGATTGCCTTGTATACATATTTGTTTTGAAGTGTGTCATGTCAGATTGCCTTGTATACATGTTTGTTTTGAAGTGTGTCATGTCAGAATGCCTTGTATACATATTGGTTTTGAAGTGTGTCATGTCAGATTGCCTTGTATACATGTTTGTTTTGAAGTGTGTCATGTCAGATTGCCTTGTATACATATTTGTTTCGAAGTGTGTCTTGTCAGATTGCCTTGTATTTATGTTTGTATTGAAGTGTGTCATGTCAGATTGCCTTGTATACATATTTGTTTTGAAGTGTGTCATGTCAGATTGCCATGTATACATATTGGTTTCGAAGTGTGTCATGTCAGATTGCCTTGTATACATATTGGTTTCGAAGTGTGTCATGTCAGATTGCCTTGTATACATATTTGTTTCGAAGTGTGTCATGTCAGATTGCCTTGTATTCATGTTTGTATTGAAGTGTTATGTCAGATTGCCTTGTATACATATTTGTTTTTTGTTTTCCTTTCTTTCAAGTGTTACCTGATACTCAACGAATTAACCTCTATGCATTAAGCTTATGAAGGTGATCTGGCAGCTAAGAGGATACATTGAGATAGTCTGTAATCTATTAATTGGTAGACGTCCTTCCTGAGCTGAAGATAATCGTCTAATAGTTGCCAGATTATATTGCAAAGAATATCACCGGTATTGAGTGGGTTAGCAGAAAATTGGTGGTAATATGAGCAAGAGCGAGAGAGAGATAGAGTGAGAGTGAGTGAGTTGTTTTTAGGTTCCCACGAGAAAACAAAAACCTCAAAAGATAAATCCCCGATTGACCCATCACACCAGTCACTATCACAAGGACCGTCTGTAAGGAGAGTTGTCGTAATATCTTTACACTGGTCTCAACTGCGTTTTGTGTCGTGTATTATTCTGCCAATTGTTTTAATATAAATAGTTGAAGAATACACTCGCTTAAGGGGAGGTATTTACTTTGTTCCCTAGACCTCCATCAAGCTTAAAATGATACCCCCTTGAGTCCCTTTCAAGATAAATGTGTACATTTTTCGGTAGAAAAATGTCCCGGCCATAAGCCGGTTCCTCTTAAATTACAGGCTCGCTATCGCTTGCCAGGATAAAATCGACACCTGAATGGCACGAAAGGTCTTAATATGGGGTGAAAGTTCTTAAAATCGCTAAATTAATGGGGCGAACGTTTTATAATATCAAAAGCAATGGGGCTAAACATGAGGGAGAAAGGGGTCAAGACAAAAATCCCTCAAGTGGAGATCTCCCCTTAATTGGTCCCATGGGGATTATGACGAGTTTGACTGTTTGTTCTGGCTGTCATTAAGCGATTTTAAACAGCTTCGGAAAGGTCTGGGGGAATTTCAAGGGTAAAGACGGTCTCAATGAACCTTCGGACTGCCATGTACCTTTCCTAAGCTCATTAAAATCGTCTAACAATAGCCAGAAAACAGACAATAAATGCGTCATCGTAACTTCAAAGGGTTAATACACTAAGTTGGATACTCCATAATGACGTGGTTCAAGGAATATATGAAATGTTAAAAGTAGAGGATCTGAATAATTGTGGATGAATGATTAAATAATTGAATACTCTCTATTGCATGACAATTGCAAACAGTAAATTGATGTGAGCTTTTGTGTGGAAGGAGATTAAGTTTCATGAATGCACTTAACCTATTCAATACCGGTGATATAATTAACCTATTCAGTACCGGTGATATAATTAACCTATTCAGTACCGGTGATATAATTAACCTATTCAGTACCGGTGATATAATTAACCTATTCAGTACCGGTGATATAATTAACCTATTCAGTACCGGTGATATAATTAACCTATTTCAGTACCGGTGATATAATTAACCTATTCAGTACCGGTGATATAATTAACCTATTCAGTACCGGTGATATAATTAACCTATTCAGTACCGGTGATATAATTAACCTATTCAGTACCGGTGATATAATTAACCTATTCAATACCGGTGATATAATTAACCTATTCAGTACCGGTGATATAATTAACCTATTCAGTACCGGTGATATAATTAACCTATTCAGTACCGGTGATATAATTAACCTATTCAGTACCGGTGATATAATTAACCTATTCAGTACCGGTGATATAATTAACCTATTCAATACCGGTGATATAATTAACCTATTCAGTACCGGTGATATAATTAACCTATTCAGTACCGGTGATATAATTTTCATTAAATTCTGGCAATGATTGAACGATTATATTTAGCTTAGAAAGGACGTCTACTCATTAACAGGCTGCAGACTATTTCAATTAATCTTTTTAGCTACCATATTATCCTGCCTAAGCTTCATACAAGCGTCTAAATGTAGCTAGAAAGAAATGCACAGAAGGGATAACAATAGGAAACGTAAGGAATCTGAGTTAGCTACATAGTCAGACAAAGTGTGATGCCTGGGATTCGTAATAGGTAGGCTTGTAGGATCAGTAGTAGTAGTAGTAATAGTAGTAGTAGTAGTAGTAGTAAAGTTGTATTCGTAGATAGTAGGTTATAGCGGCCAAAACCAAAAATTCTTAACCCATTCAGTACCAGTGACGTCCTTTTAATTAAATTCTGACAACTATTAGACCATTTATTGTTTCCAGTTTAAAAAGGACCTCTAGCAATTAACAGGCTTTGAGTAATCTCACTTAACCCTTTTTGCTAGCACAAATTATTCTTAAAATGCACAAAATCGTCTAAATATAGCCAGAATATTAAACCATAAATAAAAAACGTCGCCGGTACAGAAGCGGTTAATCTTCGCCACTATAGTGTATTAGTTTTCCAGCCGAGGGTTAACTGAATACCTCCGCAGCAAATTTACCAACGTTTAATGGACAAATATTGAACTAATCTATGTAATATTAATACCAAGTTTTCAAAATTAACACACCATTTCGCTGCAAAATCTTCGTAATAAATGAGTAACGAAGATGGGGACGTGGCAATTTATCTTCAGATGAAATAAACCCGACTACAGTAGATTCCAACATTATCAACCTTTCATGGGGTGTACAAAATGGCGTCCATAATATCGTAAATGGCAAAGAAGACTACAGAAAGCGTTAAAAACAACACCAACAATGGCATATAGTAGATTCCAACATTATCAACCTTCCATGGGGTGTACAAAATGGCGTCCATAATATCGTAAATGGCAACGAATACTACAGAAAGCGCAAAAAACAACACCAACAACGCCAACACCTGATTAATACGGTTCTAGGTTATCGATAAGATTAGATAACCCATGAGAGCTCTGATTTGTGATAAGTTTGGGTTTGTTTACTTATAAGATCCGGCATTGTAGTTATAGCTCTGATTCACAATATGTGCAGTTGGCTTTATTAATGTATATCCAGTGCACACTTTTATGTATGAAGGGACTAGTATTGTGATTGGACTAGGAGTGTAGTTTGTTATTCAGTAGTTAATTCATATGCCCAATATACGGTTTTACAGCAAATTATCCTCATAATATATAATCGTACGTTTTTTATAAGCTTCCATACATAAGATAAATGAGTGAGTTATAGAATATATTTGGGCAACTGTGCGGCCCAGTATAATGGCTGTGATTTGTGATAAGTAAAGTTATAGGATCAGGTATACAAGATGGCGGCCAAATAAACCCATATGGATCCTGGGCACTAGTAGACTCCGCCCTATCATCCGCCCAACTATAGCCATCCATCACTGCACCCCGCCATTTGCCAATCGCTCCTGGTGTTGGTGGGGGGGATAATTCATGTATATTGGCGGCCCGTGCTTACACTCCGGGTTTCTAGTTTGATGTATCCTTTCTCCACCTCCCATCCCTCTTGTTCTCGCTCCAGTGCTTGATATTTTATACTTTGGAGGTGTATTGGTTCGCTTGTCTGGCTTGTTGGGTTGTTCGTTTTATTTTATTGTTACAGTTTAACCCCTTCTGTACCGGCTACGTCTTCTAATGATTATTCTGGCTGCTTTTAAACTATTTCATTCAGTTTAATATGGGCCTTCAGCAATTGATAGGCTTTGAATTATATCACTTAACCCTTTTGATACCACAGATCTTTCCTAAGCTGCACAATATCGTCTACAAATAGCTAGAATAAAATGAAAAAGACGTCACCGGTACAGAAGGGGTAAATACATTGGGTTGCCTATTTACTCCATCATTCAAACTAAAAAATGACCACCCAGATTCCCTTCAAGCTAATTTGTACTACTATTTGCCTATTTACTACTACTGTACTACTAAACACGGTATAACATTACTATCCATTACATTGTCATTTCTCAGACGGGGTTGCTGTGTAATAGTTGTACTGTAGTGCAATAAAGCCCTGCTATATCCCTACCCCACTGTGGATAATGTTGCTCACAGTAGCTTCAGCAAAACTCAACAATATACCCAATCTGTACCCATCTGCACCACATCGGCTTTAATAGTGCTACAACAAGACAGTGCCATAACAAGAATTTACGCAGGTCAGGTCAGGTAGAAGGTATTGAGGGATAATAAGCCTTTACAACGGTACCTCGTAGCTAGTTTCTATTTCTCCTATTTTCTGAAGAGTGTAGAGAGGGGAGAAGGGGTATTGGAGAGAGAGGAAGTCGTTGGAGTGGCTTTGTTATGTGTGTTATTAGTCTGTATACGTCGTCGAGGTATCCCCCGACTGTATAGACAGAGAAAAACGGTTGGTCCAGATTACCCCCCCCCCCACCCCACTCCCCTATTTAGTCGCCTAGAACGATATGCAGCAGGATACGCGATAATTTGATTGTACTTTCATTAATGTGAAGGCCCCGTAACTCCCAAATGAAATATACGGAACAGTCTTGATATATTATGAACAGCGACTTAATATCAACCATCGGTCCAACGCTTCAACCCATACATTCATCATACTCCCACCCACATACCTCTTGCATTACTTTCACCCATACACATTCTCTCTCTCTCTCTCTCTCTCTCTCTCTCTCTCTCTCTCTCTCTCTCTCTCTCTCTCTCTCTCACTCTCTCTCTCTCTCTCTCTCTCTCTCTCTCTCTGTTGCAGTATCTACCAGTCTTTATATTGTTTAGTAATATAGAAACAAATATCCGTGCACCTCGTAGCGACCTTCATTCATTGAATACACGGTCTCTTTCTCTTACTCTGTGTCGAATGCAAGTACTCTAATAAAATAATATAGCCAAATTCAATAGACAAATGTAAACAGTTAACCCCTTCTGTACCGGCGACACGTCTTTATAATTCGATTCTACCTGTATTTTTAGGTGCTGGAGGCCCTTTTTAAACTGAATAAAATCGTCTAATAGTAGCAAGAATAACAAATAAAGAGACGTCACCGATACAAAAGGGTTAATAAAGAGAGGATGGGGTTTATCAGTTGGGGTAAATCAGCACCAATTGTTTGTTCTATTTTGTTATTTCGTGCTGGGTTTATTGTCTTGTATCATACTGGCTATCTCTCTCTTCTTCTCTTCTTCTCTTATTTGTTTTTCTCTCTCTCACACACACACACACACACACACACACACACACACACACACACACACACACACACACACACACACACACACACACTCTCTCACTCTCACACACACACACACACACTCGCAGTCACTCACTCTCTCTCTCACACACACACACACACACACACACACACACACACACACACCAATCTTTCTCTTGCAACCTCCCTCTAACTATCTCTCCCCCCTCTCCCCACCCCCCGCCCCACGCACACACTCACTCACTCCATCTCCCTTCTACTTACCCACTCCCTCCCACACACTCTTTACACACACTCTCACACTCACCCCCTCTCTCGCTACCTCCTCCCTGACCACGTATATCAGATCCAAAACAAAGATCAGCTGATTAGAGGTCTCTCACAATCCACGCTCCCCTTTGTTCTAGTCATCTATTGGGAGAACCCGAGAACTGGTTTGTAAAGAGCGCCATGTTGTATGCCTCTACTTGATATACGCGCTAAACTAATACAAATGAATAATAAATACATACCAAATATTGATAAGGTATTGTACAGCCAATTCGTATGGACAAAAACCGACACCCAAATGGCCCGAAAGGTCTTAAAATCGCCAAACTAATGGTGTGAAGTTCTTAATATTTCAAAACTAGAGGGGCTAAATATGAGGGAGAAGGGGGTCCAGAACCTACCCCTCCCCCCCCTTTAATCTAGAGCTATGATAGCATTCTTTGTATAGCCAGGGCTATATCGAATTGACTTAAGCAATGACAAAATATCCTCCAATAGATTATTAAGTTCAGTGTTTATAGACCCATACAATTATTGTCCAGCTGAATGACAGATAGTTAGTAGTTCCTTTGATAATCTTTAGCCTAATCACTTCAACAGACGAATTATTTATTTAATATTCTTGAAAAGAAAAGACATTTTGTCTTTTAAAGAGTGTATCCAATTATGATGTACTGTACACTAGCCATATCTTTCCAACCAGATGAATGGGTTAATAATTATGCTGAGAGAGAGAGAGAGAGAGAGAGAGAGAGAGAGAGAGAGAGAAAATATATATATACTGTATATATATATTAATTATAATATGATGATGTCTTTTAATGGGTGTGTAGTACGTCTATCCAATTCATTATGTTATTGTAACAACAATAACATACATAATGTCTAAATTTTTATATATACAATGAACAGATCCACACACACACACCCACACACACACACACACACAGTGATTGGAACACTATATAGTGTAAGTAATAGATTTGTATGTATTGATTTTTTTTTTTTTTTGGGGGGGGGATATGTCGTGTTAATTCATTCTTTGAAATGAGCACACACACATCGATTTGAACACCATATTGTGTAGACACTGGTTAGGTTTGCGACATTTGAACACCTGCTAACATTGTATTCGAAGACTTAAGTACACCTGGTATGCAACATGGCCAGTACTGAAAGACAATTGGCCTAACCTTCTCCCAATAGACGGGTTTTCTTTTTTCCCAACCAGTCCACACCCCCGACATTTTCCTGCGGGCTCCTCTAATCGCTCGTCTTGCACCACTTACTTCGGGGCCCTTCACAGACCTGCTAAATTATGAATGGCGTCAGGGGGGGGGGGGGGGGGGGAGGTTTGCTTGTTTGTTTGTTTGTGGGTGTATGTGTTTAGTGGGTGGTGGCGTTTGTTTGTTGGTGGGAGGTGGCGTTAATGAGGGTGGAAGTTTGTTTGGATTGGTGGCTGGATATGTAGGTAGTGTTGCCGATTCAGCTACCTCCCTGCTAGATCTAGAGGTATTTACTTCGATCTAGAGCCATTTTATACATCTAGTGGCATGAATTCTGGCGATATTCTGGATAGTTGAGCCATTTTAGAGCGATATTCTAGAGAACTTGGCACTATTCGAACTTTTTTCAGCATGTATTTACTATCTAGCTGATTTGATTTGGTAACCCTGTATGTAGGTGTCAGAAGACGTGGGTCGGGGCGTGGTGGGAGTGTGTAGGTTGGAGGTGGGTGGGTGAGTGGAGGTGGATATGTAGGTGTCAGGAGACGTGGGTCGGGGCGTGGTGGGAGTGTGAGGTAGGTTGGAGGTGGGTGGGTGGAGGTGGATATGTAGGTGTCAGAAGACGTGGGTCGGGGCGTGGTGGGAGTGTGTAGGTTGGAGGTGGGTGGGTGAGTGGATATGTAGGTGTCAGAAGACGTGGGTCGGGGCGTGGTGGGAGTGTGTAGGTTGGAGGTGGGTGGGTGAGTGGATATGTAGGTGTCAGAAGACGTGGGTCGGGGCGTGGTGGGAGTGTGTAGGGTGGAGGTGGGTGGGTTGAGTGGATATGTAGGTGTCAGGAGACGTGGGTCGGGGCGTGGTGGGAGTGTGTAGGTTGGAGGTGGGTGGGTGAGTGGATATGTAGGTGTCAGGAGACGTGGGTCGGGGCGTGGTGGGAGTGTGTAGGTTGGAGGTGGGTGGGTGAGTGGATATGTAGGTGTCAGGAGACGTGGGTCGGGGCGTGGTGGGAGTGTGTAGGTTGGAGGTGGGTGGGTGAGTGGATATGTAGGTGTCAGGAGACGTGGGTCGGGGCGTGGTGGGAGTGTGTAGGGTGGAGGTGGGTGGGTGAGCGGAGATGGAGGTGTCAGGGGACGTGGGTCGGGGCGTGGTGGGAGTGTGTAGGTTGGAGTGGGTGGGTGAGTGGATATGTAGGTGTCAGAGAGACGTGGTCGGGGCGTTTGGGAGTGTGTAGGTTGGAGGTGGTTGGGTGAGTGGATATGTAGGTGTCAGGAGAACGTGGGTCGGGGCGTGGTGGGAGTGTGTAGGTTGGAGGTGGGTGTGGTGTGAGTGGATATGTAGGTGTCAGGAGTGGGGTCGGGGCGTGGTGAGTGTGTAGGTTGGAGGTGGGTGGGTGAGTGGATATGTAGGTGTCAGGAGACGTGGGTGGGCGTGGTGGGGTGTGTAGGTTGGAGGTGGGTGGGTGAGTGGAGATGTACGTTGGAGGAGACGTGGGTCGGGGCGTGGTGGGAGTGTGTAGGTTGGAGGTGGGTGGGAGAGTGGATATGTAGGTGTCAGGAGACGTGGGTCGGGGCGTGGTGGAGTGTGTAGGTTGGAGGTGGGTGGGTGAGTGGATATGTAGGTGTCAGGAGACGTGGGTCGGGGCGTGGTGGGAGTGTGTAGGTTGGAGGTGGGTGGTGAGTGTAGGTGTCAGGAGACGTGGTCGGGGCGTGGTGTAGTGTGTAGGTTGGAGGTGGGTGGGTGAGTGGATATGTAGGTGTCAGGAGACGTGGGTCGGGCGTGGTGGGAGTGTGTAGGTTGGAGGTGGGTGGGGGAGTGGATATGTAGGTGTCAGGAGACGTGGGTCGGGCGTGGTGGGAGTGTGTAGGTTGGAGTTGGGTGGGTGAGTGGATATGTAGGTGTCAGGAGACGTGGGTCGGGGCGTGGTGAGTGTGTAGGTTGGAGGTGGGTGGGTGAGTGGATATGTAGGTGTCAGGAGACGTGGTCGGGGCGTGGTGGGAGGTGGTGGGTGGGAGTGTGTAGGTGGAGGTGGTGGGTGAGTGGATATGTAGGTGTCAGGAGACGTGGGTCGGGGCGTGGTGGGAGTGTGTAGGTTGGAGGTTGTTTGGGTGAGTGGATATGTAGGTGTCAGGAGACGTGGGTCGGGGCGTGTGGGAGGGTGGGTGGGAGTGTGTAGGTTGGAGGTGGGTGGGTGAGTGGATATGTAGGTGTCAGGAGACGTGGGTCGGGGCGTGTTGTGGGAGTGTGTAGGTTGGAGGTGGGGTGAGTGGATATGTAGGTGTCAGGAGACGTGGGTCGGGGCGTGGTGGGAGTGGTGTAGTGTGTAGTGGAGGTGGGTGGGTGAGTGTATGTAGGTGTCAGGAGACGTGGGTCGGGGCGTGGTGGGAGTGTGTAGGTTGGAGGTGGGTGGGTGAGGGGATATGTAGGTGTCAGGAGACGTGGGTCGGCGGGTGGGGAGTGTGTAGGTTGGAGGTGGGTGGGTGAGTGGATATGTAGGTGTCAGGAGACGTGGGTCGGGCGTGGTGGGAGGTTGGGTGGTGGGAGTGTGTAGGTTGGAGGTGGGTGGGTGAGTGGATATGTAGGTGTCAGGAGACGGTCTGGGCGTGGTGGGGAGGTTGGTGGGTGGGAGTGTGTAGGTTGGAGGTGGGGGTGGGTGAGTGTGGATATGTAGGTGTCAGGAGACGTGGGTCGGGGCGTGGTGGGTGGTGGGGAGTGTGTAGGTTGGAGGTGGGTGGGTGAGTGGATATGTAGGTGTCAGGAGACGGTCGGGGGCGTGGTGGGAGTGGGTGGGTGGGAGTGGTGGTTGGAGGTGGGTGGGTGAGTGGATATGTAGGTGTCAGGAGTGGGTCGGGGCGTGGTGGGGTGTGTAGGTTGGAGGTGGGTGGGTGAGTGGATATGTAGGTGTCAGGAGACGTGGGTCGGGGCGTGGTGGGAGTGTGTAGGTTGGAGGTGGGTGGGTGAGTGGATATGTAGGTGTCAGGAGACGGGGGTCGGGGCGTGGTGGGTGGGTGGGAGTGTGTTGGAGGTGGGTGGGTGAGTGGATATGTAGGTGTCAGGAGACGTGGGTCGGGGCGTGGTGGGAGGTTGGGGGGTGGGAGTGTGTAGGTTGGAGGTGGGTGGGTGAGTGGATATGTAGGTGTCAGGAGACGTGGGTCGGGGCGTGGTGGGAGTGTGTAGGTTGGAGGTGGGTGGGTGAGTGGATATGTAGGTGTCAGGAGACGTGGGTCGGGGCGTGGTGGGAGGTTGGTGGGTGGGAGTGTGTAGGTTGGAGGTGGGTGGGTGAGTGGATATGTAGGTGTCAGGAGACGTGGGTCGGGGCGTGGTGTGGGTTGGGAGTGTGGGAGTTGGAGGTGTGTGGAGGGGGGGGTGTGTTGGAGACGTGTAGGGTGGTGGTGAGTGGGTTTGGTGGTGTGTGGGAGTGTGTAGGTTGGAGGTGGGTGGGTGAGTGGATATGTAGGTGTCAGGAGACGTGGGTCGGGGCGTGGTGGGAGTGTGGGTGGGAGGTGGGTGGGGTTGTGGATATGTAGGGTGTCAGGAGACGTGGGTGGGGCGTGGTGGGAGTGTGTAGGTTGGAGGTGGGTGGGTGAGTGGATGTAGGTGTCAGGAGACGTGGGTCGGGCGTGGTGGGAGTGTGGGTGGGTGGTTGTAGGTTGGAGGTGGGTGGGTGAGTGGATATGTAGGTGTGAGACGTGGGTCGGTGGCGTTTTGGTGGGGTGTGTAGGTTGGAGGTGGGTTGGGTGAGTGGATATGTAGGTGTCAGGATGGTTTGGTGGTGGGAGGTTGTGTGAGTGGGAGTGTGTAGGTTGGAGGTGGGTGGGTGAGTGGATTGTAGGTGTCAGGAGACGTTGGGGGCGTGTGGGAGGTGGTGGTGGGAGTGTGTAGGTTTGGAGGTGGTGGGTGAGTGGATATGTAGGTTGTCAGGAGCCGTGGGTGGGGGCGTGGTGGGAGGTTGGTGGGTGGTGGAGTGTGTAGGTTGGAGGTGGGTGGGTGAGTGGATATGTAGGTGTCAGGAGACGTGGGTCGGGGCGTGTGGGAGGTTGGTGGTGTGAGTGTGTGGTGAGGTGGGTGGGTAGTGGATATGTAGGTGTCAGGAGACGTGGGTCGGGGCGTGGTGGGAGGTGGGTGGGTGGGAGTGTGTAGGTTGGAGGTGGGTGGGTGAGTGGATATGTAGGTGTCAGGAGACGTGGTCGGGCGGGTGTGGGAGGTTGGGGGTGGGAGTGTGTAGGTTGGAGGTGGGTGGGTTGAGTGGATGTAGGTGTCAGGAGACGTGGGTCGGGGCGTGGTGGGAGGTGGTGGGTGGGAGTGTGTAGGTTGAGGTGGTGGTGGGTTGGATATGTAGGTGTCAGGAGACGTGGGTCGGGGCGTGGTGGGAGGTTGGTGGGGGTTGGGAGTGTGTGGTTGGTTGGAGGTGGGTGGGTGAGTGGATATGTAGGTGTCAGGAGACGTGGGTCGGGGCGTGGTGGGAGGTTGGTGGGTGGGAGTGTGTAGGTTGGAGGTGGGTGGGTGAGTGGATTCTGTAGGTGTCAGGGAGGACGTGGGTCGGGGCGTGTGGGAGGTTGGTGGGTGGGAGTGTGTAGGTTGGAGGTGGGTGGGTGAGTGGATATGTAGGTGTCAGGAGACGTGGGTCGGGGCGTGGTGGGAGGTTGGTGGGTGGGAGTGTTGGTTGGAGGTGGTGGGTGAGTGGATATGTAGGTGTCAGGAGACGTGGGTCGGGGCGTGGTGGGAGGTGGGTGGGTGGGAGTGTGTAGGTTGGAGGTGGGTGGGTGAGTGGATATGTAGGTGTCAGGAGACGTGGGTCGGGGCGTGGTGGGAGGTTGTGGTGGGAGTGTGTTGGTTGGAGGTGGGTGGGTGATAGGATATTTAGGTTTCAGGAGTTGTGGGTCGGGGCGTGGTGGGAGGTTTGGGGTGGGAGTGTGTAGGTTGGAGGTGGGTGGGTGAGTGGATATGTAGGTTCAGGGTGGGTTGGGGCGTGGTGGGGGTTGGTGGGTGGGAGTGTGTAGTTGAGGTGGTGGTGAGTGGATATGTAGGTGTCAGGAGACGTGGTCGGGGCGTGGTGGGGAGGTTGGTGGTGGGAGTGTGTAGGTTGGAGGTGGGTGGGTGAGTGGATATGTAGGTGTCAGGAGACGTGGGTCGGGGCGTGGTGGGAGGTTGGTGGGTGGGAGTGTGTAGGTTGGAGGTGGGTGGGTGAGTGGATATGTAGGTGTCAGGAGACGTGGGTCGGGGCGTGGTGGGAGTGTGTAGGTTGGAGTTGGGTGGGTGAGTGGATATGTAGGTGTCAGGAGACGTGGGTCGGGGCGTGGTGGGAGGTTTTGAGGTGGATATGTAGGTGTCAGGAGACGTGGGTCGGGGCGTGGTGGGAGGTGGGTGGGTGGGAGTGTGTAGGTTGGAGGTGGGTGGGTGAGTGGATATGTAGGTGTCAGGAGACGTGGGTCGGGGCGTGGTGGGAGGTTTTGAGGTGGATATGTAGGTGTCAGGAGACGTGGGTCGGGGCGTGGTGGAGTGGGTGGTGGGAGTGGTAGGTTGGAGGTGGGTGGGTGAGTGGATATGTAGGTGTCAGGAGACGTGGGTCGGGGCGTGGTGGGAGGTTTTGAGGTGGATATGTAGGTGTCAGGAGACGTGGGTCGGGGCGTGGTGGGAGGTGGGTGGGTGGGAGTGTGTAGGTTGGAGGTGGGTGGGTGAGTGGATATGTAGGTGTTGGGTTGGCGCGGAGTGGGTTGAGGTGGATATGTAGGTGTGGACGTGGGTCGGGGCGTGGTGGGAGGTGGGTGGGTGGGAGTGTGTAGGTTGGAGTTGGGTGGGTGAGTGGATATGTAGGTGTCAGGAGACGTGGGTCGGGGGTGGTGGAGGTTTTGAGGTGGTAGGTGGGTGGGTGGGAGTGTGTAGGTTGGAGGTGGGTGGGTGAGTGGATATGTAGGTGTCAGGAGACGTGGGTCGGGGCGTGGTGGGAGGTTTTGAGGTGGATATGTAGGTGGTAGGTGTAGGTTGGAGGTGGGTGGGTGAGTGGATATGTAGGTGTCAGGTGGGTGGGTCGGGGCGAAGGTGGGATGTTTGTGTGTTTGGGGGCGGATATGTAGGTGGGAGGTGGGTGGGTGGGAGTGTGTAGGTGGGTGGGGGGTTTGGGGGTGGATTTGTAGGTGGGAGTGTGTAGGTTGGAGGTGGGTGGGGGTTTGGGGTGGATTTGTAGGTGGGAGGTGGGTGGGTGGGAGTGTGTAGGTTGGAGGTTGGTGGGTCGGTGTGTAGGTGGGAGGTTTTTGTGTTTGGGGGTGGATATGTAGGTGTGAGGTTTTGGGGGGGGATATGTAGGTGGGAGGTGGTGGTGGGAGGTTTGGGGGCGGATATGTAGGTGGGAGGTGGGTGGGTGAGAGTGTGTAGGTTAGAGGTGGGTGGGTGGGAGTGTGTAGGTTGGAAGTGGGTGGGGGGGTTGGGGGCGGATATGTAGGTGGGAGGTGGGTGGGTGGGAAGTTTGTGGAGGGAGGGAGTAGTTTATGTTGTGGGTGGGATGCGTGGGTGGTGGTTATTGGTTTGTGTGGGTGGGTATGTAAGTGATGGATGTGGATGAGTAGGCTTGTTGGATGATAGGATGGTGTTGTTTGTGTGAGTGGTGTATGGGCGAACGTCTTAAATTTGGGCTAAACATGAGGGAGAATGTCAGATGCGGGTGAGAGCGAGACAGACAGACAGATTGGGAGGGGGGGGGGGGGGGGGGGTGGGGGGTGGGGGGGGGGGGGGGGGGTGGGGGGGGTGGGGGGGGGGGGGGGGGGGGGGGGGGGGGGGGGGGGGGGGGGGGGGTGCGAGGATAAGCTTCTATTTTTTTCGTATAATCACATTTTTTGGAAAGGATGAAAATGACAAATGAAGTCAGTTGGCAACAGACCTACCATCTGGAGGATTTTCACCACTACACATTTTTTCTCTCCACATTCAACACCAGTAAGAACAACAAAAAATAGCTCGAATTGTGAACCTTTTCAAATTTCAGAAAGATATTATTTACCAACCTGAAAACAATGGCGAACAAAGCCACTCTTATTCGCGGCCCCTTTTGTACGCGGCCGAGTTTTCCTTTAGTTCGCGGCCTCATTGGAACGTGGCCGCTTTGGTTCACGGCCTTTTTTGTTTCCTTTTCTTTTTTGGTTCAGTTCGCGGCGGCCTCTTTGGAACGAGGCCGATTTGGAATGCGGCCCCTTTGGTTCGCGGCCGGAATAAAACGTGGGACTCTTACCCCCACTTGTCTCTCTGGGGCCGACTGTGTAACCTGGAATTTTCTTGGCAGTCGTGAGGAAGCCTTTGTCGTATTTTTTGGTAACTTGTCTGCCGGAAAAATCTTGGTTCGTTGCCTCCGCTGCCTTAAAGGGAGGATGGTTCGTTTTTCTGGCTCCCTTTCTCCTTCGTGTTTAACCCCATTAGTTTTCATATTTTAAGACGTTTGGCACGTTAGTTTGTCAATTTTAAGACCTTTCGACCCATTTCTTTGTCAGTTTTAAGACTTTTTATGATATTTAATTAGGTGTCAGATTTTTTCCAGGCGAGCGATAGCGAGCCTGTAATTTAAGAGGACATTTGTTTGCCAATTTAGCTCGAAGGAGGGTCTTGGGCGAGTGTTTGTTTAAGCTTGATGGAGGTCTAGGGAGGAAAGAAAAACAAACCAATAAATATATGAGCAAACATATATACTCCCATCCCCTCCTTAAGGGGGGTCACCTGCTTTTTTTTATCTTTCCCTGGCTTCTTATCCATTCGGCCCCATTCAGCCAACTGTTTTAAGACGTTTATCCCCATCCAGGTGTTGATTTCATTCTGGCGAGCGATAGCGAGCCAGCATTGTATGGAGAAAACCGGCTTCGCCGGAGACATTTTTCTATTGAAAAATGTATAAATTTAGCTTGCTGTCAAACCAAAAATATATATATGCTGGCTCGCTACCGCTCGCCAGAAAAATATTGACACCTGGATGGGGATAAACGTCTTAAAACAGTAGGCTGAATGGGACCAAATGGATACAACCCAGAGAGAGAGGGAGAGAGAGGGAAAAAAGGCGAGGTGGGCTCCCTTAAAGGTACTGATTGTCCGTGACTAAGAAGCATAAATTATGTTTTCACACCATGTTTGTTTTTTTCTGTTGGCTTCCAGAGGGGTTAGTGCATGGCTGGGGGGGGGGGGGGGGATTTCTATATTGGTGTTTCGGTTATCGCATTGTCTTGCTTTCTGACTTGGGCTATCTCTTGCTTGTTCTGTGACTGTCTCTCTCTCTCTTTTTCTGACTTGGGCTATCTCTTGCTTGTTCTGTGACTGTCTCTCTCTCTCTTTCTGACTTGGGCTATCTCTTGCTTGTTCTGTGACTGTCTCTCTCTCTCTCTTTCTGACTTGGGCTATCTCTTGCTTGTTCTGTGACTGTCTCTCTCTCTCTTTCTGACTTGGGCTATCTCTTGCTTGTTCTGTGACTGTCTCTCTCTCTCTTTCTAACTTGGGCTATCTCTTGCTTGTTCTGTGACTGTCTCTCTCTCTTTCTGACTTGGGCTATCTCTTGCTTGTTCTGTGACTGTCTCTCTCTCTCTCTGACTTGGGCTATCTCTTGCTTGTTCTGTGACTGTCTCTCTCTCTCTCTCTTTCTGACTTGGGCTATCTCTTGCTTGTTCTGTGACTGTCTCTCTCTCTTTCTGACTTGGGCTATCTCTTGCTTGTTCTGTGACTGTCTCTCTCTCTCTTTCTGACTTGGGCTATCTCTTGCTTGTTCTGTGACTGTCTCTCTCTCTCTCTTTCTGACTTGGGCTATCTCTTGCTTGTTCTGTGACTGTCTCTCTCTCTCTCTCTTTCTGACTTGGGCTATCTCTTGCTTGTTCTGTGACTGTTTCTCTCTCTTTCTGACTTGGGCTATCTCTTGCTTGTTCTGTGACTGTCTCTCTCTCTCTCTTTCTGACTTGGGCTATCTCTTGCTTGTTCTGTGACTGTCTCTCTCTCTTTCTGACTTGGGCTATCTCTTGCTTGTTCTGTGACTGTCTCTCTCTCTCTTTCTGACTTGGGCTATCTCTTGCTTGTTCTGTGACTGTCTCTCTCTCTTTCTGACTTGGGCTATCTCTTGCTTGTTCTGTGACTGTCTCTCTCTCTCTCTCTCTTTCTGACTTGGGCTATCTCTTGCTTGTTCTGTGACTGTCTCTCTCTCTTTCTGACTTGGGCTATCTCTTGCTTGTTCTGTGACTGTCTCTCTCTCTCTCTTTCTGACTTGGGCTATCTCTTGCTTGTTCTGTGACTGTCTCTCTCTCTCTCTTTCTGACTTGGGCTATCTCTTGCTTGTTCTGTGACTGTCTCTCTCTCTCTTTCTGACTTGGGCTATCTCTTGCTTGTTCTGTGACTGTCTCTCTCTCTCTCTCTTTCTGACTTGGGCTATCTCTTGCTTGTTCTGTGACTGTCTCTCTCTCTCTCTCTTTCTGACTTGGGCTATCTCTTGCTTGTTCTGTGACTGTCTCTCTCTCTCTCTCTTTCTGACTTGGGCTATCTCTTGCTTGTTCTGTGACTGTCTCTCTCTCTTTCTGACTTGGGCTATCTCTTGCTTGTTCTGTGACTGTCTCTCTCTCTCTTTCTGACTTGGGCTATCTCTCTTGCTTGTTCTGTGACTGTCTCTCTCTCTCTTTCTGACTTGGGCTATCTCTTGCTTGTTCTGTGACTGTCTCTCTCTCTCTTTCTGACTTGGGCTATCTCTTGCTTGTTCTGTGACTGTCTCTCTCTCTTTCGCTCTTGCCCCTTCTAATTCTCTCTTTCTTGTTTTCTGATGCTCTCTCTCTCTCTCTCTCTCTCTCTCTCTCTCTCTCTCTCTCTCTCTCTCTCTCTCTCTCTCTCTCTCTCTCTCTCTCTCTCTCTCTCTCTCTCTCTCTCTCTCTCTTATAAATGAGTATACACTTTTTAATCAGCAGTACAAGGCACTGTCAAAATTAGTACCTGTAACTAATACTGTTGACTGGTGTGTGTATGATTGTAATTATATTTTATGTTTTTGAAGATATAGTGATGTTATGTTGGTGGTGGAAAGATGGTGGTGATAGTATTGGTGGAGGTGGTGGTGATAGTTATGGTGGAGGTGGTGGTGATAGTTATGGTGGAGGTGGTACAGCTGGCCTAATGGATGCATATGAACTCCGTGATTTTATAATTATATAGTTTAAAAAAAAAAAAAAAAAAGGAGAAGTGGAGATTGGGCCTGAGTATTTGCGCACATACACAAATAATAATACTGACTTAGAAGCTTAATTTGTTATGAAACTGTTAATTGATCATATGAATTAAGTATTTGATAATTAAAAACTATACTCGTAAATCAATCATACTAGTTTCCTTCCATAGAGAGTGGATGCTAGTTCACCTGTACTATAATGGTGAAGGTGTTATTGGTGGTGCTAGAGGTGGAAAGCAGTTGCAAGAATGTTTACGTATGTTGGTGTTTTACGATGATGATGATGGTATAGGGAGCGCCAACCAACTTGACAATAATCTGGACCCCCCCTTAACTTCTTATAACTCAAAATGAACGAAAGCAACCGGGCTTCTAGTTCTACCATTTGGGAAGAGTCCACCAGGATATAGGTGTGGATATTTAAAGCCAGTTTGCTCAAGGTCATTTTGAGTTACGAAGAGGTCAGGGATCGACATTTGTGTAAAGTTCGTTGGCGCTACCTATAGTGGTGACGGTAATTTGTTTTGTTTTAATAATATATAGGTTTTATTTATTTTATTATTTATATATTTTTTGTTTTATTTATGTATCTTAATTATTGTATTTATTTTATTATTTGTGTTTGGTGGTAATGGTGGTAGTGTTTGGTATTAATTGTTCTAGCCTCTGATAATGGCTCGCTGAAGACCCTGGTAATGATTTAAGAGGCTATTGTTATTACACGTGATGATGATTCCGTGATTTATATTATTATTACTGTTACTTTGATGTGTGTTCGTTTTACTTTATTGTTGTAAGTGATATTGGTGATGTTGTTGTTATTGGTGATGATGGTAGAATGTTACTGGTAGAGGTAAAGGTGTTGTTGTTACTGGTGATGTTGTTGTTATTGGTGATGATGGTAGAATGTTACTGGTAGAGGTAAAGGTGTTGTTGTTACTGGTGTAGTTATTGGTGATGTTGTTGTTATTGGTGATGATGGTAGAATGTTACTGGTAGAGGTAAAGGTGTTGTTGTTACTGGTGTAGTTATTGGTGATGTTGTTGTTATTGGTGATGATGGTAGAATGTTACTGGTAAAGGTGTTGTTGTTACTGGTGTAGTTATTGGTGATGATGTTGTTATTGGTGATGATGGTAGAATGTTACTGGTAAAGGTGTTGTTGTTACTGGTGTAGTTATTGGTGATGTTGTTGTTATTGGTGATGATGGTAGAATGTTACTAGTAGAGGTAAAGGTGTTACTGGTGTAGTTATTGGTGATGTTGTTGTTATTGGTGATGATGGTAGGATGTTACTGGTAAAGGTGTTGTTGTTAGTGTTTGGTATTAGTTTCTATAGCCTCTGTTAATGCTAGTTATAAATCTAATCTGTTATTGTTGGAGGTTTTGTTGATGGTGGTGGTGGTGGTGATGGTGATAGTAGTGGTGTTTCTTATGGTGGTGGTCGTGGTAGTGTTTGGTATTAATTGCTCTAGCCTCTGTAAATGCTGGCTGGTGGTGATTTAGGAGGCCATTGGTATTACTGTTGCTGCTCATGTTTTGTATAATATCACTGGTTTTAATTTGTGCTTCTTATATTTGTTTTGTCTATGTGTTACCTGTGTTATTAATGATATTTTGGCTTTCATTGTCGTTATTGGGGTTGTTGATGTCCTTGATATTTGATGTTATTTTGTTATTGGTGGTGATAGTGCTGATAAGAGAAAAGTTATGTTTTGTTTTATTGGTAGTGTTGTTGTTGTTGTTGTTGTATATTACGATAGTGTTGGGTAATAATTGCTATAGCTTCTAATGACGCTCGTTGAAGACACTGATGGTGATATAAGAGATCGTTGTCCCAGCTTTATGTTTAGACTTTGCTTATATTTTTTTCTTTAATACTGATTTTATTGTCGGTGATTGTGTTGCTTTAGTTTTAATTGTCGCTATCAGTGATATACAGTATATATATATATATATTATTGTTGATGGTATTGTTTTAGTTATATCTGGTTACGATGGTAGAATGGTTGCGGCACAAGTCAAATTGTTGTTGTTATTGATGCAAGTGTTGGTGTTTCCCATGGTGGTAGTGGTTTAGTATTAATTGTTATAGCCACTGAAAATCTCGTTGAAGATGGTGGTGGTGGTGATTTAAGAGACCATTGTCCCGACTCTCTCGTTTCGCTGGCCTTGAGCATCATCGTAAGAGGGAGGTTTTTAGTTTGTTCCCTAGACCTCCATCAAGCTTTAAATTACAGCCCCTAGACCCCCTTTCAAGATAAAAATTGTACACTTTTCGGTAGAAAAATGTCCCGGCCAAAGGCTGGTTACTCTAAAATGACAGGCTCGCTTTCGCTCGCCAGGAAAAAATCAACACTTAAGTGGCACGAATGGTCTTCAAATTAACAGAAATGGGGGGCGAAAGTTCTTAAAATCGCCAAACTAATGGGGCGAGCGTCTTAAAATCTCAAAAGTAATGGGACTAAGCATGAGGGAGAAAGAGGCCCAGAGAAAAATCCCCCGAGTGGAAATCTCCCCATAAGACTTGTTGGGGGCTCAAGGAACACTAATTGCTGTTCGTGTAATGGCTGTTATTTCCAGTTAATTTATGTTCATTACTTTTATGTCGTGGGTTATATATACACAGTGATGGCGGGGATGGTGGCGATCTTTTATGTCGTGGGTTATATATATACACAGTGATGGCGGGGATGGTGGCGATCTTTTATGTCGTGGGTTATATATATACAGTGATGGCGGGGATGGTGGCGATCTTTTATGTCGTGGGTTATATATATATACAGTGATGGCGGGGATGGTGGCGATCTTTTATGTCGTGGGTTATATATATATACAGTGATGGCGGGGATGGTGGCGATCTTTATGTCGTGGGTTATATATATATACAGTGATGGCGGGGATGGTGGCGATCTTTTATGTCGTGGGTTATATATATATACAGTGATGGCGGGGATGGTGGCGATCATTTATGTCGTGGGTTATATATATACACAGTGATGGCGGGGATGGTGGCGATCTTTTATGTCGTGTGTTATATATATACAGTGGTGGCGGGGATGGTGGCGATCTTTTATGTCGTGGGTTATATATATACAGTGGTGGCGGGGATGGTGGCGATCTTTTATGTCGTGGGTTATATATATACACAGTGATGGCGGGGATGGTGGCGATCTTTTATGTCGTGGGTTATATATATACAGTGGTGGCGGGGATGGTGGCGATCTTTTATGTCGTGGGTTATATATATACAGTGGTGGCGGGGATGGTGGCGATCTTTTATGTCGTGGGTTATATATATACACAGTGATGGCGGGGATGGTGGCGATCTTTTATGTCGTGGGTTATATATATACAGTGATGGCGGGGATGGTGGCGATCTTTTATGTCGTGGGTTATATATATATACAGTGATGGCGGGGATGGTGGCGTTCTTTTATGTCGTGGGTTATATATATATACAGTGATGGCGGGGATGGTGGCGATCTTTTATGTCGTGGGTTATATATACACAGTGATGGCGGGGATGGTGGCGATCTTTTATGTCGTGGGTTGACACTAGACAGTGATGGCGGGGATGGTGGCGATCTTTTATGTCGTGGGTTATATATATACACAGTGATGGCGGGGATGGTGGCGATCTTTTATGTCGTGGGTTATATATACACAGTGATGGCGGGGATGGTGGCGATCTTTTATGTCGTGGGTTATATATATACACAGTGATGGCGGGGATGGTGGCGATCTTTTATGTCGTGGGTTATATATACACAGTGATGGCGGGGATGGTGGCGATCTTTTATGTCGTGGGTTATATATATACACAGTGATGGCGGGGATGGTGGCGATCTTTTATGTCGTGGGTTTATATATATATACAGTGATGGCGGGGATGGGTGGCGATCTTTTATGTCGTGGGTTATATATATATACAGTGATGGCGGGGATGGTGGCGATCTTTTTCGTGGGTTTATATATACACAGTGATGGCGGGGATGGTGGCGATCTTTTATGTCGTGGGTTTTATATATATACACAGTGATGGCGGGGATGGTGGCGATCTTTTATGTCGTGGGTTATATATATATACAGTGATGGCGGGGATGGTGGCGATCTTTTATGTCGTGGGTTATATATATACAGTGATGGCGGGGATGGTGGCGATCTTTTATGTCGTGGGTTATATATATACACAGTGATGGCGGGGATGGTGGCGATCTTTTATGTCGTGGGGTTATATATATACAGTGATGGCGGGGATGGTGGCGATCTTTTATGTCGTGGGTTATATATATATACAGTGATGGCGGGGATGGTGGCGATCTTTTATGTCGTGGGTTATATATACACAGTGATGGCGGGGATGGTGGCGATCTTTTATGTCGTGGGTTATATATATATACAGTGATGGCGGGGATGGTGGCGATCTTTTATGTCGTGGGTTATATATATACACAGTGATGGCGGGGATGGTGGCGATCTTTTATGTCGTGGGTTATATATATATACAGTGATGGCGGGGATGGTGGCGATCTTTTATGTCGTGGGTTATATATATATACAGTGATGGCGGGGATGGTGGCGATCTTTTATGTCGTGGGTTATATATATACACAGTGATGGCGGGGATGGTGGCGATCTTTTATGTCGTGGGTTATATATATATACAGTGATGGCGGGGATGGTGGCGATCTTTTATGTCGTGGGTTATATATATACAGTGATGGCGGGGATGGTGGCGATCTTTTATGTCGTGGGTTATATATATACACAGTGATGGCGGGGATGGTGGCGATCTTTTATGTCGTGGGTTATATATATACACAGTGATGGCGGGGATGGTGGCGATCTTTTATGTCGTGGGTTATATATATATACAGTGATGGCGGGGATGGTGGCGATCTAAGTTATGATTTGATTGTGTTTTTGATTATGTTACGTTGATTATGTTTATGTTAAGGTATTATATATAAAGGGGATGACTTCGATTAAGTTATGATTTGATTGTGTGCTTGTTTATTTTATGTTGGTGTTTTTAGGTTGAGGTTTGTACATGCGATGGAGGGGAGGATTTCGATTTAAGTTATGAAGGTATTGTAGGTTCTATTTGTTTCGAGGGTTTTATATATGATTGTAAACTCAGTAGAGGGTAGATTATAGATAGGTATATAGTATTATATAGTCCATTAATTATAGGTAGGCCCCCTAACTTCGATCACTCACAAACGAGTAATCGAGCCAATATATCTACCATTTTGGAAGAGTCAGCTAGTGAATAAGTGTGGAAATATGCACCCCATTTGCTCTAGCCCTTTTTGAATAACAGTGGTTACAGTTAACGATACCTTGGCTGCTTATAATGAAAGGATTATAGTTGGTATTTTTTTATTGTTTTATCATGTTTTGTTCTTGCTAATGCAACAATATGAATTTCAGTTTTAATAATTGAAGATTCGCATAGATTACCGTAGACACAATTGCCATACAGATCTTAGGACTCCCAGCGAGGTGACCAGGACGTAATTCTAGTAGAGATAGCAAACCTGAGAGTAAAGGAAAATGGAAGGAAAGGGTAGCAAAGGAGGAAGAAGATGAGAGAGAGAGAGAGAGAGAGAGAGAGAGAGAGAGTGTGTGTGTGTGTGTGTGTGTAAATGTGAAAGTGTGAGTGTTGAGGTCTGAGCAAACACTAATTGCCTCTCTTGTAAAGGTTGTTATTTTCCACTTAATTTATTGTTTTGATTGTGCGTTTTCTATACTGTCGAGGGAGGTATAGGTGATTATGGTGTGGATTTGATTGTGCGTTTTCTATACTGTCGAGGGAGGTATAGGTGATTATGGTGTGGATTTGATGGTGCGTTTTCTATACTGTCGAGGGAGGTATAGGTGATTATGGTGTGGATTTGATTGTGCGTTTTCTATACTGTCGAGGGAGGTATAGGTGATTATGGTGTGGATTTGATGGTGCGTTTTCTATACTGTCGAGGGAGGTATAGGTGATTATGGTGTGGATTTGATTGTGCGTTTTCTATACTGTCGAGGGAGGTATAGGTGATTATGGTGTGGATTTGATGGTGCGTTTTCTATACTGTCGAGGGAGGTATAGGTGATTATGGTGTGGATTTGATGGTGCGTTTTCTATAGCGTTGGGGGGGAACTATAGGTGAATGGCGATTTAGCCCTATTGTTTGACCGTTGTTTTGTCTTTAATTAGTATTGACGAGAGCTACACCCGGTTAAAGGGTTAGTTAGTATTTCAAAGACCTTGCAGTTCATTCCAGGGAGATACTCTCGGGGAAAAATTGAGAGACTCGGTAGCACTCATTGCAAAGGGTGCACAAATATGGTCTACTAATTTTTTTAAAGTGATAATTAATTGATAAGTAACTTTTGTGTGTGCGCGCGTATGAGAGAGAGAGAGAGAGAGAGAGAGAGAGAGAGAGAGAGAGAGAGAGAGAGAGAGAGAGAGAGAGAGAGAGAGATTGAGTGAGAGTGAGTGAAAGTGAGATGAAGACTAATTATATTCCCCTTCAACATCATCACCGCCCTTGTTTGTACAGACGAACATTACCACAGAGAGAGAGAGAGAGAGAGAGAGAGAGAGAGAGAGAGAGAGAGAGTGAGAGTGAGTGAAAGTGAGATGAAGACTAATTATATTCCCCTTCAACATCATCACCGCCCTTGTTTGTACAGACGAACATTACCACAGAGAGAGAGAGAGAGAGAGAGAGAGAGAGAGCGAGAGCGAGAGCGAGAGCAAGCATGAGATAGCTGACTAATTAATACCCCCCTCAACACCACCAGCGGCCTTGTACACAAACGAACAATTACGACCAACCAAAGCCCAAGTTAACAATGGCCTCCTAAATCCCCAACGTGCTCATCCTCTCGCCCATCATGTACCATCTCAACACCAACGGCCACTGATTAACGGGAGGTTTTTAGTTTGGTCTCTAGATATCCATCAAGCTTAAGATTACACCCCCTTGAGCCCCTTTCAAGATAAATTTGTAAATTTTTCGGTAGAAACATGTCCCGGCTGAAAGCCGGTTCCTCTTAAATTATAGGCTCGCTATCGCTCGCCAGGATAAAATCAACGCCTAAATTGCACGAAAGGTCTTAAAATTGACGGAAATGGGGCGAAAGTTCTTAAAATCGCCAAACTAATGGGGCGACTGTCTTAAAATCTCAAAAGCAATGGGGCTAAACATGAGGTTGAAAGGGGTCCAGAAAAAAATCCCTCAAGTCGATTATCTCCCCATTAACGGCATAGTAAGGGGAGATGGGCTTATTTTTAGTATTTATTTTAATTTACTCCCTAGACCTCCAGCAAACCAACAACAACCACCATCCATTAGATCTCCTTTCTAGATTAATTTGTACATTTTCGGTTCGGCAGGGAAAACAAAAATCGTCACCTAAATAGCACGAAAGGTCTTAATATTGACCGATGAATGAGCCGACAGGTCTTTTAAATCGACAAGCTAATGGGGCAAACGTCTCATAATCTGTAAACTTATGGGGCTAAAGCATGAGGGAGAAGGGGGGGGGGGGGTGCCAGACAAAAAACGGCCCATCTCCCCTTAACAATGGCCTCCTAAATCCCCAACGCAGCCCATCCTCTCGCCATGATCTGGCTTGTATCCATTCGGCCCCATTCAGCCCCATTCAGCCAACTGTTTTAAGACGCTTATCCCCATCCAGGTGTCGATATCTTCCTGGCGAGCGATAGCGAGCCAGCATTGTCTGGAGAAATCCGGCTTCGTCGGGTACATTTTTCTATCGAAAAATGTACAAATTTAGCTTGCTGTCAAAACAAAAATATATATATGCTGGCTCGCTACCGCTCGCCAGGAAAATATTGACACCTGGATGGGGGGTAAACGTCTGAAAACAGTAGGCTGAATGGGGCCGAATGGATACAAGCCAAGGAGAGAGGGAGAGAACAAGAAACAAACAAAAAAGCGAGGTGGGCCCCCTTAATAATAGTCTCCTAAATCCCCCCAACGCAGCCCATCCTCTCGCCTTACCGTCTCAACACCAACGATTAAAGCTAAATTAATAGGCGAGTTAAGGGGGGGGGGGACCTGTTTTTGTTCTGCCCTTTTCTATCTTTCTCTGGCTCGTATCCATTTGGCCCCATTCAGCCTACTGTTTTAAGACGTTTATCCCCATCCAGGTGTCAATTTCTTACTGGTGAACGGTAGCGAGCCAGCATATTTTTTTTATTTTTTGTTAGACAGCAGGCTAAATTTGTACATTTTACGATATATTTTTGACGTCACACCAGTATCCTTAGCCTAGACTGGATGGTGGACTTACACTCTTGTGACGTCACAGGCCCGGTATAGACGATCCACAAAATCCTTTATACCATTGTTAATAATTATTTCAGTGCCATTGCATTTTGCAAGATAATTATGTACAGCTTGGCGATTATAATTCCATGTTTATCTCAACACATGAGCCCCGACCTTTAAGAATTTCCGCCCCATTCTGTCAAATTTAAGAACTTTCGTGCCATTTAGGTGTCGATTTTATCCTGGCGAGCGATAGCGAACCTGTAATTTAAGAAGAACCGGCCTTCGGCCGGGACATTTTTCTAGCGAAAAATTTACAAATTTATCTTGAAAGGGGGTCAAGGGGGTGTAATTTCAAGCTTGATGGAGGTCTAGGGAACACACTAAAAACTTCCCCTTAAGCTGTCAAAATGCGTCATAACCTTCAAAGGGTTGAGGGGGATGGCCGTATTTATTTGCTCAGTTATGTATTTTGTTTTATTATGTTTTAGTTTCCTCCCTAGACCTCCATCAGAAAAGCGACCCATCTCCCCCCCCCCCAAAAAAAAAAGAAGAAGTGTTGAATGTTTATGAGTGACTGTACATTTGCCAATAATTGCATGGTTCCCCTGCCAGCCTTGGTGAGACATTGTGCAAACTATCAAGAGAAAGGGGAATGAATTAGGCACTCCCACGGCTGCTGGAAGTGAATAGCAGTACTCGTAGTGCGCTATTAATATTAAGGGGGTAGTGGTTATCTGTTGGTATTTAATTCATGTTTTGGTTTCATCGCTAAACCTCCATCAAGCTTTAAAAAAAAGAAAAAGAAAAAAATAGACCCCCCTTCAAGATAAATTTGTACGAAACATTTCCTGGCCCAAGGCCGATTCCTCTTAAAATTACAGGCTCGCTATCGCTTGCCAGGCAAATATCGACACTTAAATGGCACAACAGGTCGTAACATTTACAACGAAATAGGGCGAAAGGTGTTAAAATCGCCAAACTAATGGGCCGAACGTCTTAACATTTCAAAACTAATGGGGCTAAACACGATGAAGAATGGGGTCCCCAAACCCAACCACCTGGCCCTTAAACATTATGATGGCCGGTAAGAGTGTCGGCAAAATACTACTCTGTGCTTCGCCGTAGGATTGAACCTCAGCGTATTGTTTTCACTGGCTCACTTTGTCTGTCTCTCAGTCTCACTCACTCTCACTCTCTCTGTGTTGTGTGTGTGTGCGTGGTGTATGTGAGTGTGGTGTGTGTGAGTGTGGTGTGTGTGTGTGTGTGTGTGTGTGTGTGTGTGTGTGTGTAGTGTGTGTGTGTGTGTGTGTAGTGTGTGTGAGTGTGGTGTGTGCGTGCGTGCGTGCTCCCAAAATATCTATGAATGGACTTGGATGAAACTTGGTTAATCGCATCATATCGTACCAGAGAAGATCCCATTATATTTTGGTAAATATTTATTTTACTATTTCTCATAAAGGCTACAGGCGAACTATCTAACCCGACTGTACCTTCATAACTTCAACTTTCCTTTCCTATCGGGTTATAGATAAAAGTTTCTCCTTCACACACCTTTCAAACATTCCTATTCATTCAGTATTCGCCTGTGTTATTAAGTACCTTTTTTCATTAAACTAGACATCAATTAAAAGTGTAATTTGTGGAGATGAGGCACGGCTTTTGCTAATGAGTGGCCTGCTAATGAGAACCTGTGAATGACTACTGTACTTTGAGTGACTATGACTTATTGCATTGGCCAATAATGCTAGACAGGCTACTTTTATATATATATATATATATATATATATATATATATATATATATATATATATATATATATATATATATATATTTTTTTTTTTTTTTTTTTTTTTTTTTATCCCTAAAACAACGTAAATATTTAAGTTGTATTTTGTGACTGTTTTCATTCAGTACTTCCTCGGGGTGATGAACTTGGAGATGGGTCGTTTTTCTGGCCCCTCTTCTCCCTCATGTTTAGCTCCATTAGTTTCAGATTTTAAGATGTTTGCCCCATTAGTTTGTCGATTTTAAAACCTTTCGCCCCATTTCTTTGACAATATTAAGACCTTTCGTGCTATTTAGGTGTCGACTTTTTTCCTGGCGAACCATAGTGAGCCTGTAATTTTGGAAGAACCGGCCTTCGGCTGGGAAATTTTTGTACCGAAAAATGTACAATTTAATCTAGAAGGGGGATCTAATGGATTTTTTTTTTTTTAAAGTATGGTGGAGGTTTAGGGAGGAAACTAAAAAAATCATAAATGTGTTAATTAATCCATCGAAAAATGTACCCTTCCCTCTTAAGATTGAATGATCACAACAATTCTTGGTGCTATGTAATTATTCTGTTTCTATGATTATCTCGATTATTTAGGTAATTCCGTTCACATGTCTGGGAAATACCAGAATGTCCAGTCTTTGTTGTGTATGGAGTACGTTTTGGTTTTGGTTTTTATTTTATTGAATTGCGTTTCAATGATGGACAAAATAATTTAACAGTAACTACTAATCGGAAAAAAAAAAAAAAAAACACACACAATTCACCACACCACAAATCAATATAACTCTCTCTCTCTCTCTCTCTCTCTCTCTCTCTCTCTCTCTCTCTCTCTCTCTCTCTCTCTCTCTCTCTCTCTCTCTCTCTCTCTCCCTCTCTCTCTCTCTCTCTCTCTCCCCCCCCCCCCCCCCCCGTAATGAGACAGGTGAGGCATCCCCCGGAGTACATGACCTTTAATTAGCATCCCCGGGCCCCGCTGCTACCTTCATAATATAACTAGCGATAACAAACGTCTCACCCGTCGACTCCCGGTAATAACGTCGGCAACATATTATTACGGTAAAGAAGGAGAGGAAATGCGTCTACACACGCACATGTACGCTTACAAACTTACACACACAGCTTGTTCATTGGCATACACACGTAAACGCACACTTGGAATATTTTTGACTGATTCGATTCCTAGTTCAATTGATGTTACTAGGACATTATTGAGTGTTTGAAATAGTAACATATTATTGGTATTCAATATTTATTGTAGGCTACTTAAGGGGAGATATCGACTTGAGGTATTTTTGTCTGGACCCCTTTCTCCCTCATGTTTAGCCCCATTGCTTTTGAGATTTTAAGACAGTCGCCTCATTAGTTTGGCGATTTTAAGAACTTTCGCCCCATTTCCGTCAATTTTAAGACCTTTCGTGCAATTTAGGTGTCGATTTTATCCTGGCGAGCGATAGCGAGCCTGTATTTTAAGAGGAACCGGCTTTCAGCCGGGACATTTTTCTACCGAAAAATGTACAAATTTATCTTGAAAGGGGCTCAATGGGGTGTAATCTTAAGCTTGATGGATATCTAGAGACCAAACTAAAAACCTCCCCTTAAGACATCACACGAGCGTGTATCAAAGTTTAAAATATACAGAATATATCTTTACTTTAAATTTTGAAGCTCTGGATTTTGTAAAGTCCAATTTAATATAGGAATCACATTTTATGATATCAAAAGCCCTCAAAACAATAAAAGTTGCATCGGACTCCAGGCTTAAAATATAATTCACCGATAAACCTACTCCTGTGATTGGTGCTTTAGTTTTATTGGTGGATCATAAGCCCACTTACGTGCCATGTTAATACCTTTGCCTTTGCCAATTGACTTTAATGTAATAATTATTATTTCAGGTCATATATTAAGTGTAATTTTTCTCACCCTTCGAGGAGATTCAATAGCGCTAGGAACACTTATAAAATTTCCGTGACCATTACCCATTTCCCTTGCTCAAGGGGAGATGGTAGCCGCGGCCTATATCTCAGAAAAATATTTAATCGACCTGAATGAGGATCGAACCCGAGTCTGCGGGATAGCAAGCAGGGACGTTAACTGAGCTGGCCGGATGACTATGTATGTCTTATTCTCAAACCTCGGCAAATTGTATCGGCATCAGTACCATTCCCTGATGGTGTGTAGTGTAAAGGAAGAAAGTCCGGCGCTGTGTGTGGCATTGCGAGCCATCTTTAAAGGGCCGCCCACCTCGCTTTTTTTTTTCCTCTTTCTCTCCCTCTCTCTTTGGCTTGTATCCATTCGGCCCCATTCAGCCTACTGTTTTACGACTTTTACCCCAATCCAGGTGTCAATATTTTCCTGGCGAGCGGTAGCTAGCCAGGGTATATGTTTTTTTGTTTCGAAAGCAAGTTAAATTTGTACATTTTTCGATAGAAAAATTTCTCCGGCGAAGCCGGATTTCTCCATACAATGCTGGTTCGCTATCGCTCACCAGGAAGAAATCGACACCTGGATGGGGATAAACATCTTAAAACAGTTGGCTGAATGGGGCCGAATAGATACAAGCCAGAGAAAGAGAGAAAAGGAGAGAAAGATAAAACAAAACAGGCGACCCCCTTAAGAATATAATTAAGGTGGGGACGAGTAACCACCCTGCTCCATCTCTTGATTACCCTCCGTACTTTGTTGTTCATCAGACATCGATTCCACAAGCTTGAACCATTGTCAGAAGGGTCAATATATAAACAATAGAGATTCAGTAAAATAACACACACACACACACACACACACACACACACACACACACACACACACACACATACACACACACACATACACACACACATATATATATATATAACATTAACAAGTTTAACAATAACAATAGAAATAGAAAACGTGGCAGAATATAAATAACTTCCCACAAAAACGTCTGAAAAATTATACCACTGCAGGCTATAAAAATGAAAAATACAACTCCATAATCTTTTGAAAAGCCATCCAGCAAGGGGCAGGGCAGAGAAAAGCAAAAATTAAGAGGTCCAGGGAAAATGTATGATGCGCATAAATTATTATATGAGCCCAGAAAAAGACTTGCATGGAGTGGGTCAACTGAATTGTATTTAATGTGTTAATCTATTCATTTTGTATTTACTTTTATACATTCAGGTCTCGATATTTTTGCTGGCGAGCGATAGTCAGCCTGTAATTTAGGAGAAACCGGCCGTTTCCATCGAATATTGTACACATTGAGTTTGAAGGAAGGGTTCGGAAGCGGTTTGAAGGAAGGGTTCGGAAGCGGTTTGAAGGAAGGGTTCGGAAGCGGTTTGAAGGAAGGGTTCGGAAGCGGTTTGAAGGAAGGGTTCGGAAGCGGTTTTGTTCTTCGTTGTTCTCTCTATTTAAGCTCTTTTAAGGGGGGTGACCTGTTTTTGTTCTTTCCTTTTCTATCTTTCTCTGGCTTGTATCCATTTGGCCCCATTTAGCCTACTGTTTTAAGACGTTTATCCCCATCCAGGTGTACATTTTTTACTGGTGAGCGGTAGCGAGCCAGCATATTTTGTATTTTTGTTTGACAGCAGGCTAAATTTGTACATTTTTCTATAGAAAAATGTCTCCGGCGAAGCCGGATTTCTTCATATAATGATGGCTCGCTATCGCTCGCCAGGAAGAAATCGACACCTAGATGGGGATAAACGTCTCAAAATAGTTGGCTGAATGGGGCCGAATGGATATAAGCCAGAGAAAGAGAGAAAAGGACAGAAAAAACATAAAGCAGGTCACCCCTCTTAAGCTTGCATGGGGATTCGGGAGGCGTTCTAGCTTTGTTGTGTATTGCATTATAGCTGGAATGGTTGACTATTTCTAAAACACTCAAATATAAAATGGCAAGACGGGTTGAGAAGGTCACAAACAAAGAGGTCCAGGGAGAATGTATGCCGCCCCAAACTTATGATGGGAGCCCAGATAAAGATTTGCATGAAGGGGAAAAACAAAAGCGAGGGGCAACTGTACTGTACATTTTCCGTGGGTGGTATTTATTGTTTTCCTCCCGTTTCGCCCCATTAATTGGATGTGTTTAGGACTATTCTCCATATAAGCGTCAATTTACTTCCTGGCGAGCGAGAGAGAGAGCCTGTAATTTAGACCTATGTATTTATTTATTTATCTTTATTTATTTATTTGTTTTATATATATTTTCTTGCTTGAAGTGGGTTCCAGTGGGAAAATTGCAATGAATACCTAAATATTGCAAACACTATTAAATATAATAGGTCAGATTTGAGAAAAGCCGAACATGAAAAGGTCCATTGGAAATTTTAGGACCTCCGAAAAAGATTAGTATGGCTGGGAAAGGTAAAGCGAGAGGGTCAACTATACAGTAGATACTGGCTAAGATAGTGGCTGAACCCAACTCTCTCTCTCTCTCTCTCTCTCTCTCTCTCTCTCTCTCTCTCTCTCTCTCTCTCTCTCTCTCTCTCTCTCTCTCTCTCCTTCTCTTCTCTCATCCTCTCATCTCTCTCTCTCTCCCTCTCTTCCGCTCTACTCTCCTCTCATCCTCTCTCCTCTTCCTCCTCTCGGCTCTCGCGAACCCACTTGAAACTAATACTAATAAGAAAACAAAACTGATGGACTCCCAGAAAGATAAAGATTTGCATGGCTGGGAAAGGTAAAGCGAGAGGGTCAACTTAAGGGGATAGTGATTATTTTTGGGGTCTGTTTAGATATTTATGTATTGATTTTATAGTAACCTCGCTAGACCTCCATTAAGCTTCAAATAAACACTCCCTTGACCCCCCTTCAAAATAAATTTGTACCTTTTTCGGTAGAAAAATTTCCCTTCCAAAGGCCGGTTCCTCTCAGAATTTCAGGCTCGCTATCGCTCGCCAGGAAATAATCAACACCTAAATAGCACGAAAGGTCTTTATATTGACAAACCCATGGGGCGAAAGATTTAATGAAACGAACGTCTTCAAATCTCTAATAATAATAATAATAATAATAATAATAATAATAATAATAATAATAATGGGACTAAACATGAAAGAGATAAAGCAACCATCTCCTCCTTTAGATATTGGCCAAGATAGTGGCTGAGTAACGGAGGTCAAGATATATGCCCTGATAATGCTGGGGGTAACTTAAGATATATTATACCAAGATAAAGTATGGGATAAATTGATGATCAAATGAATATATACCTGTTTAAAGTGGCGTTTTTTTTTCTTCGGTATCCCCTTCTCCTTCAGGTTTAGTCCCAGTATGCTTTAGATTTGAAGACGTTCGCTCCGTTAGTTTGGCGATATCATGAACTGTAGTGCCTTTAATTTAGGAGGAACCGTTACCGAAAAATGTACACATTTATTTCGATGAGGCGTCTTTTTTCGGTAGAAAAATTTCCCGGCCAAAGGCCGGTTCCTCTTAAATTACAGGCTCGCTATCGCTCGCCAGGAAAAAATCGACACCTAAATGAGACGAAAGCTCTTAAAAGTGACATAAGCGGGGTAAAAGTTCTTAAAATCGCCAAACTAATGGGGGCGAACGTCTTAAAATCTCAAAAGCAATGGGGCTAAACATGAGGGAGAAAGGGGTAAAGAAAAAAATTCCTCAAGTGGAAATCTCGCCTTAAAGCTTGATGGGAGTTTTTGTGAGGAAACTCAAGAAAATAGGGAATAAATAAAACACATGAACAAGTAAATGCAAATCTTAAGATATATACCGATTTAAAGGGGAGATGGGTCGCTTTTCTAGACCCCCTTCTCCCTCATGTTTAGCCCCATTAGTTTTCAGATTTTAAGATGTTTGCCCCATTAGTTAGCCGATTTTAAGACCTTTTGCCCCATTTCTTCGTCAATATTTAGACCTTTTGTGCTATATAGGTGTCGATTTTTCCCCTGGCGAACGATAGTGAGCCTGTAATGTTGGAAGAACCGGCCTTTGGCCGGGATATTTTTCTACCGAAAAATGTACAAATTAATCTAGAAGGGGGATCTAATGGATGTTTTGTTTTTTTTAATTTGATGGAGGTCTAGGGAGGAAACTAGAAAAATAATGAATACATTTAAAAATCGCCCAAAAAGTGAACCATCCCCCCTTAAAGAATGTGATAAATTGACGAACCGGTGCAGATCAAATGGACAAATGTACAAGTTTAACCCTCTCAGACTTCGAGGAGGTTTTTCATTTAATGTTGGCAAGCATTAGACGAATTTTGCTCAGGTTCGGAAGGCCCTCAACGAATCAAAGGGTTACTAAAGTCTATCACGATGTTAATGAAAATAGATTACCTTACCCATTTTACAAATAGATTACCTTACCCATTATACAAATAGATTACCTTACCCATTTTACAAATAGATTACCTTACCCATTTTACAAATAGATTACTTTACCCATTTTACAAATAGATTACCTTACCCATTTTACAAATAGATTACCTTACCCATTTTACAAATTAGGAAATATTCTTAAGGGGAGACGGGTCGTTTCGTTTTCTGGTCCCTTTTCTCCATCGTGTTAAGCCCCATTTTTGTTTTAGATTGTAAGACTATCACCAAATCTAATCCCCAAACTAATGGGCCGAACGCCCATTAGTTTGGTGATTTTAATACCTTTCGCCCCAATTCGTTGTACATTTTAAGACCTTTCGTTCCATTTAGGTGTCAATTTTTTCCTGGCGAGCGATAGCTAGCCTGAAATTCTAAGAGGAATCGGCTTTTGGCTGGGACATTTTTCTACCGAAAAATGTACAAATTTATCTTGAAGGGGGATCTAGGGGGGTGTTTCTCTAAGCTTGATGGAGGTGTAGCGAGGAAACTAAGAATTAGGAATACATTAATTAATAGGCCAAAACACGGCCCATCTCGCCTTAATTAAGTTTACTGTTAGAGCATTTATCCTCTCACTCATTCACAACACTTGCCCCAGCTTCGTGTCTTGGTAACTGTACTGCACATTGGGGTAAACATATCTAGACACGTATAGTTTGAAGGAGCTTACGTCTGAAAATGGGGGGGAAGATAATTTGAGAAAGTGAATTTATTAATTTACTGGTTGAGTCTATGATATATTCTGAGCACCAGTATACTCTTGAGTTAGAGAGTTGGACAGAATGTGGGTGTGATTATATAGAGGCGGATGCAACCTATTCAACACATTCTCACACTTATTCTGCCTAACTCTCTGACCCAAGAGTGAACCATTTCTCACAATCTTCCAAATACTCAACCAGTAACCTCTGAACTCTCTTCATTAGTCCAGCTTTCCCCTTTCCTATGACCTAAACTCCCTCAACATATGTACAGTACTTTACAGTTTATATTGTTGTGTGCAACAGGATAATAAATATATATGGAAAGGTATTTCTGAATAACTGTTGATAATTAACAAATAGATATGCTGTATATTCCATTAAGTAAGGATAGCAAAGAATATTAACCCCTTGAAGCTCTCACGCGTTTTAGCAGTTTATTTTGGCTATCATTAGACGATTTTATGCAGCTTAGGAAGTATATTTGGCTATTAAAAGGGTAAAGACTATTTCACTCAACCCTCTGACTTTCATGTACTCTTATTAATCGGAATAAAATCGTGTAATAATAACCAGACACACAGAGAAGAAATGCGTACCGGAGCTTGAAAGGGTTAACTAATCAATATATATTTAATTTGATTTTATTAGCCTACTTATATTACTTATATTACTTATATTACTTATATTACTTTGATTGTTACAGCGCATGTCGATTTTGTTTTAGTTTTGCAGTAATTGTAGGCCGTTATATTTACTTTAAGGGGAGGTTTCCACTTGAGGGATTTTTTTCTTGACTCCTTCCTCCCTCATGTATAGCCCCATTGCTTTTCTATTTTTAAGACGTTCGCCCCATTATGTTGACGATTTTAAGTATTTTCGACCCATTTCTGTCAATTTTAAGACCTTTCGTGCCATTTAGGTGTCGATTTTATCCTGGCGAGCGATAGCGAGCCTGTAATTTAAGAGGAACCGGCTTTCAGCCGGGAAATTTTTCTACCGAAAAATGTACAAATTTATCTTGAAAGGGGCTCAAGGGGGTGTAATCTTAAGCTTGATGGATACCTAGAGACCAAACTAAACACCTCCCCTTAACTACAAGCTACGTTGAAGCCTGATTAGAGAAACTCCTAGATTTACAGTCTGCTGGATAAGAGCAGAATATATAAGGGGAAATATAGTTGAATTAAGGGAGCCCACCTCGGATTTTTTTGTTTTCTCTTTCTCTCCCTCTCTCTTTGGCTTGTATCCATTCTGCCCCATTCAGCCTACTGTTTTAAGACGTTTACCCCCATCCAGGTGTCAATATATTCCTGGCGAGCGGTAGCGAGCCAGCATACAGTATATATATTTTTATTTTGACAGCAAGCTAAATTTTTAAATTTTTTCGATAGAAAAATGTCTCCGGCAAAGCCGAATTTCTCCATACAATACTGGCTCGCTATCGGTCGCCAGGAACAAATCGACACCTGGATGGGGATAAACGTCTTAAAACAGTTGGCTAAATGGGGCCGAATGGATACAAGCCAGGGAAAGAGAGAAAAGGAGAGAAAGGTTAAACAAAGAGCCGGTGACCCCCCTTAAAGGATCTACCCAAGGTGGTGAACTGCTTACGGTGAACTGCTTACGGTGAACTGCTTACAGGGAAAATAGTTCAGCCTTTTATTATGATGACATTTAGTTATCAGCTTTTTCTGTCTCTCCTCTCTCATTAGACTAGTATATATATTCGTAATAGGGATTACCTTTAAAAATGTAAAGGGGCCAAAGCCATTAAAATTCACACCGTGAATTACACATATCTTTCCTAAGCTTAATAAAATCGCCGAACAATATCCACGATTAAATAAGGAGAATGCGTCACGGTGTACTAAAAAAAAGAGAGAGAGAGAGAGAGAGAGAGAGAGAGAGAGAGAGAGAGAGAGAGAGAGAGAGAGATGGGAGATATTGAGATGTATGTAGACATTTCCAGGTTATCGAAATGGTGTATCAAATTAGTCTTGTGTAATTTTTTTAGTCGAAAATCGCTTCACGATGAACAATTGTCTGAATTTTATAGGTGGAAAATTCGAGTGGTTACCGATGCAGAAAGCTGGAGAGGGAAATATATGGAGAGAGAGAGAGAGAGAGAGATATAAATGCCTGTTGTAGATATTGAGGTTGATACATTCGTTGCAAAGATGGAGGGAATTATTTATATATTGAGAGAGAGAGAGAGAGAGAGAGAGAGAGAGAGAGAGAGAGAGAGAGAGAGAGAACAGTATTAGTTGTAAGTATTGAGGTTGACATTAGTTGCAGTGTTGAAGAGGAAATAATGTATGCATGAGTAGAGAGATATTAGCGAAGAATAGTGATATATATATATATACAGTATATATATATATATATATATATATATATATATATATATATATATATATACCCGGTATATATAAATATATATATATGTACAGTATATATACAGTATATACATATGCAGAGAGAGAGAGAGAGAGAGTGAGAGTGTTAAGCTAGCAGGTAAAAGTCCAGTACACGCGTGAATATTGCGAGATACAGATAATAATTATTGGTAAGAAATCAAGACATACCAATGGAAGTTTATGGAACCTTCGTAAGCGTTCGGCGATCGAAAATGGTTGGATTAAGGGGGGATGGGCCTGTTTTCTGGATCATCTTTCTCCCTCATGTTTAGCCCCATTAGTTTTCAGATGTTAAGATGTTTGTACCTCTAGTTAGTCGATTTTAAGACCTTTCACCCCATTTCTTCGTCAATATTTAGAACTTTCGTGCTATTTAGGTGTAATTTTTTTCCCTGGCGAACGATAGTGAGCCTGTTATGTTGGAAGAACCGGCCTTCGGCCGGGAAATTTTTCTACCGAAAAATGTACAAATTAATCTAGAAGGGGGATCTAATGGATTTTTTTTTTTTTTTAATTTGATGGAGGTCTAGGGAGGTAACTAGAAAAACAATGACTACATGCAAAAATCGCCGAAAAAGTGAACCATCCCCCCCTCAAAACCAAGCCCAAGATTTGAGCTGGTAAGAACACTAGTTTTGATATTCTGGTTATGAAAGCGGGTGGAGTGAAATGTATACGGCAAAATACGTTGATTATTCCTATTATATCATTTCGGCAGAGGGTATAATATAAGGGGTGAGGGAAATTTAGAAATGACATGATAATTGAAGAGAAGAATCGTCTATATTTCCTGTTGGAGCAAAATTCTCAATCGGTTCAGAGTTTGAGGACGCCTAATAAAATTCTCAATCGGTTCAGAGTTTGAGGACGCCTAATAAAATTCTCAATCGGTTCAGAGTTTGAGGACGCCTAATAAAATAACTCTTCACCCCTTGACCACCAGAACGTAATGGTCATCATGTTCTGGTTACCAGTAGACGATTTTCTTCAGTTTATAATCTACCTCTAGGACTCAAAGGGGTAAATACGATCTCAATAAACCCTCTTAATAACATAGGACCCTCTTAAGCTGCTGCATACAACCGTCTAATTCAAGCTAGAAACAATGGTAAAAAGACGTCCTGGTGCTGAAGGGGTTAACAAAGTCTATCTCAGTTAAGTTAAATACAATTATATAATGAGATAATAAGTAAAGTAAATGTTATAACGTGGCATGACATACTGAAAGGGTTAAGGTGGGGAAGTGTTTGTTTTTGGGTCGATTTTTTTTTCTCCATATATTTACTATTTTTTATAGTTTCCTCCCTAGACCTTCATCAATCTTAAAGAAACCTCCCCAAGATCCCATTTCTAGATGTATTTGTATATTTGTCTGTATATAAATGTTACTGCCGAAGGCTAGTCCCTCTGCAGGTTCGCTATCGCTCGTCAGGAATAACTTAAATTTCACAAAAAGTCTTAATATTGACAAAAGAAATAGGGCGAAAGGTCTTAAAATCGCCAAACTAATGGGCTGGCCGTCTTAAAATCTGAAAACTAATGGGGCTAAACCTGAGGGAGAAGGGGGGCCAAAAAAAAAAAAAAAAAAATCCCCCTGAAGTAAAGCATGCCTCTATATGGTGGTCGGAGAATTATGACACTACTGAATGTTAAAGGTCGATGGTTTGTTTATTATTATATTGTCTTGATGGCGTAATGGTTAGTGCCCGGAATTTCGGTGTGAGTATCCTGGGTTCGAATCCTGGGAGTACCACTTGTATTCATAGTTTTGTTGATTTCATTCATTTGGTTTATTTGTAAGTTTATTGGTCGGTTGGTGATAATATGAAATTATTGGTTACATAATTAGAGTTCAAACTGTCTTCCATTTTGTTAACTATTATTATCTTGGAGATGAAATAATATTCTATACACAACAGTATGATGCGATGTTGCCCTGCTCTCTCTCTCTCTCTCTCTCTCTCTCTCTCTCTCTCTCTCTCTCTCTCTCTCTCTCTCTCTCTCTCTCTCTCTCTCTCTCTCTCTCTCTCCTCTCTCTCTCGTCTTCTCTCTCTCCTCTCTCTCTCTCTCTCTCTCTCTCTCTCTCTCTCTCTCTCTCTCTCTCTCTCTCTCTCTCTCTCTCTCTCTCTCACTGTGTGTTTGTATGCATGTTTTATATATATATATTTATGTATATTACAGTATATATATAAGTACCTATATTAGACCAATTATAATCTACTAATATCTAAGGAACTCAATGTAGCCAACAGTATTTTCGATAATATAATGTAATTCTTCGTCTGTTCAGTAAAGGCCTCTTGTGGTCAAGAGATCAATTGATATAGAGGAACTTGTAGAACTTTATATGGAGATGATTGACAACAGCGATGTTGTTAATTTGCTGGTAAATAATATTGTTGCATTACTCTAGAACAATTAGACTTGATATGTCTCTCGTCATATTAAATGGGATACGAAAATATGATTAGAAAAAATCATGGCTGTAAAAAGAATGTTGTTAAATCTAATCGATGAGATACTATGATAAAGAGAATTATGACTCCGCTATTAAATATAAGCGGTTGCCTCAAAATTCCTTTATGAAAAGTGACACTGGATAATTACAAAACAGTTTTGAAGGGATGTAATTTGCCCTATGAAATTTAAAAGGAGAACAATGTGTAAACAATGTTATTTACTTTATACTATACAGTATATATTACTTTCTCGAAAATGAAAAAAAAAATATATATATATACAGTATATGGTATAGACAATATCTGACAAAATTACAGAAAACAGTTTTACTGATATTATATTTACTTGGGTTGGTCAGTCTTTATATATCGTATTTATTTTGTATTATTATTGTTTTGTATTAGTAGTAGTAGTAGTAGTAGTAGTAGTAAGATATGCATAATGGGTTGGTCAGTCTTTAAATATATATATATTTTTTTTATAGTAGTAGTAAGCTAGGCTATGCATAATGGGTTGGTCAGTCTCGGCGGGTGGTTAACTAATGGGCAGCAATCAGAACAGTAAAGGTCTCATAGAGCAGGAACAGACAGTGCTTGAGTGGAGACAAACGGCCAGACAGCACTACCAGACAGGGGCATTTATCACTCGGAACGTCTGTGGGGAGAATTAGCAAAACTGTTTTTTTTTGCTTTTTTTTCCCCCGCCAGATTTGTCCATTTAACCTTATTTTGACCGAGGGTGGTCTTATTTAACTCCCCTGTTTCGAGATTTTAAGACCTTCCACCCCATTAGTTTGGCGATCATAAGACGCTTCACCCCATTCAAGTGTCGATCTATTTTCTGTACCTTCTGGGCGAGCGATAACGAGCCTGTAACTTAGAAGAAATCGACCTTCTGCTGGGACATTGTTATATCGAAAAATGTACAAATTTAGCTTGAAGGGGTGGGCATTTCTATAATTTGAAGGAAGGCTGGGGAGGGTATTTTGTTAGCCTAGGGGACAAATCAAAATACGGTACATTGCTCAAAAATGCGACTGGTATGCATTGCCTGGTGCGTCTGTGGGGAGAATTGACAACTTTATATATACAGTATGTCAGACTTGTGCCCTTCAGTATTACAGGACACTTTTTTGGGGGCTACCCTTAGACGATATTCTATTGCTTTAGAAGGAATGTTGACAATGAAGGGGTTAATCGAGATAGTCTGTACCCCTTTGATCTGTACCCCTTTGATTCTGTACCCCTTTGATTCTGTCAAAAACACCAAACGCCTTCATGATTCCATGTACGCCTTGTTGATTCTGTACCCCTGTATGCTTGCCGTTACGGCGGACCTTTGATTCTGTACCCCTTTGATTCCGTACCCCTTTGATTCCGTACCCCTTTGATTCTGTACCCCTTTGATTCCGTACCCCTTTGATTCTGTACCCCTATTTTATCTCTTGTTCTACGCGCCTTTGATTCTGTCACCCCTCTTGACGTCTGGTGCCCCTTTGATTATCTTGTAACCCCTTTGATTCTGTACCCCTGTTGTATATCCGTCACACCTTGGATTCTTTAACCCTTTGGATTCTTGTACCCGTCTGTGATTCCGTACCCCTTTGATGATTCCGTACTCCCGTTGGATTCTGTAACACCTTTGATGCTGTCAACGTACCCTTGGATTCCGGAACACTTGATTCCTTTGATTCTGTACCCCTTTGATTCTTTACCCCTTTGATTCTGTACCCCTTTGATTCTGTACCCCTTTGATTCTGTACCCCTTTGATTCTTTACCCCTTTGATTCTGTACCCCTTTGA
>CM064514.1:60734720-60839720 GCA_032716605.1 Paralithodes platypus
AGAGAAAGTGAGAGTGTGTGTGTGTCGGTGTTATTTGTTACAATTTCAACTGCATGTATTATACCTGAAACCAATTTCAATATCACTTTCACTCGTTGAACTAACACATTGCTCAATTCACACCAACAGCGCACAACGATATCAAGACCGTTTGCTATTATACATTAACCCCTTGAGGATTATGACGCATGTTGACAGTTTATTCTGGCTATCATTATACGATATTATACAATTAGGAAGGACCTATGGGAATCGAATGGGTCAAAGTGATCTCAATTAACCCTATGACGTCCATATACCCTTCCCAAGCTGAGTAAAATCGTCTAATAACAGCCACAATATAGTATCAAAGTACGTCATAATCCTCAAGAGTTATTATCTAGCCTTATGTAAACAACATTAATAATCTTGCCGGGTTTGGGATTTCAACGTCGATGAAAGAGTGATCCTAAATGTATTGTTTCTTGAATGCTTACAGATGAGATGTCAGTTAAGCCGTTCCTCGTCACCCTTATCAACAGTCGGTATTGGTCCACTGGCAGACCGGCGTTTGGACCTCTCCTAGGTGGCTCAGTCCGACTTGGTAAGATTGCATGTTCACTTGGATGCCATCATATCTATCCCACTTGTAATAATTCGTGGACCCCCTATGTTATTATTTATGCAATTGTTACTATCTGGATAGAATTTTGAATAGAACTTGTGTTTTATTTCAATATATAATTTATATAGTTTTGATGCACAGACTAATATATTCATACATTCGTTTCTCGAGATATACTTCCATAATTAAGAAATCGGTGAAGTGCACGAATATTTATAAGTGGGCCAGAGAGTATGGCATCCGAGCGTACTATGAAAAATGCTTATGAAAGTGTTTTGTTCTAGTAGAATAGCTGTGGGTATAATTGTGGTTTGTAACTAATGTAATCAGCATAATTGAACATCTGAGAAAGCTGATCAGATGGTAGTTTTGTATAATATAGTTAATAACCCCTCTCCTGATTATGTTATATAATATTTATTCTTTCTATATCAATCTATCTATCGATCGATCTTTCTATGTATCTCATTCTCACTCCCCCATCCTCTCTCTCTCTCTCTCTCTCGCTCTCGTCAGCAATCCGACTAAGCATGCATATTAAACACACACACACACACACACACACACACACACACACACACACACACACACACACTTTCAGGCAGATAGAAAACAACCTCTCTAATATTATATGCAAAAACACTTTCAGGTACCGGTACATACAAAACAATATATTTAATAAACACACACTTTCGGGTGAGTAGAGAACAATATCTAATAAACACACACACACACACACACTTTCAGACAGAGACTAGCATACGAACACACTGACGGGCAAGCAAGCATATAACACGCCAAAGCACATAAACAGCCGACTATTATACACAGTTAAATACAAGTAACATAGCAGTCAGGCATAACAAGCAAAACGCAAATTTGATTCAATAAAAAGGTATATTAACCCCTTGAGGATTGTGACGCGTTTTGGCCATATATTATGGATATTATGTGACGATTTTATGCAAATTAGGAAGGATCTCTAGAAATCAAAGCGGTAAAAACTATCTCAATTAATTCTAGGTATCAAAAAGTTCATCCTAAGCTGAATAAAATAGTGTAATAATAGCCAGAATAAGCTATGAAACGCGTCACACTCCTCAAGGGGGTAGTCCACCTGTGCAGTCTCATAAAGGTAGTGTGAGCTTATTGACGGTCCCTTTTAACCCATTGCGTACCAGCCACGTGTGTTATCTTTTATTCTAGCTTTATTTAGACGATAGTGTGCAGCTTAGGATAGATCTGCAGTAGTTATAAGAGTTGGTTGAGATAGTGTGAAGCCTTATTATTGCTAGAGGTCCTTCCTAATCTGACTTAAATCGTCTAATGGTTGCCACAATATAATGCAATGGACGTCACCGGTATTGTATGGGTTAATAAGAGCCCCATAACTCGGTCACTGGGCTCCATCTTGGCTCCTAGGTCCCGGCCTAGAAGCCTTTTAACTAGCCAGATAGTGATTAATGGATAGAGATATAGAAGTATTAAGGGATCCCACCTCGCTTTTTTCTCCTCTTTCTCTCCCTCTCTCATTGGCTTGTATCCATTCAGCCCCATGCAGCCTACTGTGTTAAGACTTTTACCCCCATCCAGGTGTCAATATTTTCCTGGCGAGCGGTAGCAAGCCAGTATATGTGTATTTTTGTTTTGACAGCAAGCTAAATTTGTACATTTTTAGATAGAAAAATGTCTCCGGCGAAGTCGGATTTCTCCATACAATGCTGGCTCGCTACCGCTCGCCAGGAAAAAATCGACACCTGGATGGGGATAAACGTTTTAAAACAGTTGGCTGAATGGAGCCGAATGGATACAAGCCAGAGAAAGAGAGAAAAGGAGAGAAAGAGAAAAAAACAGGTGACCCCCCTTAAGAATGATAAAGTAGTAGAAACAAAATAATCATGAACAATTGAGGTTTATGATGAAGTGTGGCAACAATGATGCTGGACGGTGGATAGAAAACAAGATGGCGTTCCTGTGTTGTGTCGGTGGGACCCTGTTTTAGTAAGGTGCCCTAGTGTGGTGGTGGTGCTGGTGGTGTGGTCGCCGGGGGGGGGGGGGGGGGGGGGGTGATGGATATCGGGTCATATTACCTGTTCTGTCACACTAGGTATATACATACTGTATATACACTTTGTTATGACTACCCCTTTCTCTTATCTCTCTCACTCTCTCTTGATCTTGCTCTCTCTCTCTCTCACTCACTCTCTCTCTCTTGATCTTGCTCTCTCTCTCTCTCTCTCTCTCACTCTCTCTGTCACTCTCTCTCTCTCTCTCTCTCTCTCTCTCTCTCTCTCTCTCTCTCTCTCTCTCTCTCTCTCTCTCTCTCTCTCTCTCTCTCTCTCTCTCTCTCTCATATAAAATCGTGCTCGCTTTCAAATGGTGGTCTCTTGAATGATATCCTTAATTTAGCCATTTCCGTATCTATCAGTGAGTGAGTGTGTAGTACTAAGAACGGAGAGAAACTACAGAGGTTATGTTTAAGCTATACCACATAACAACATTTAGGCTATACCACATAACAACATTTAGGCTATACCATTAGGCTATACCACATAACAACATTTAGGCTATACCACATAACAACATTTAGGCTATACCACATAACAACATTTAGGCTATACCACATAACAACATTTAGGCTATACCACATAACAACATTTAGGCTATACCACATAACAACATTTAGGCTATACCACATAACAACATTTAGGAGGCTATACCACATAACAACATTTAGGGTATACCACATAACAACATTTAGGCTATACCACATAACAACATTTAGGCTATACCACATAACAACATTTAGGCTATACCACATAACAACATTTAGGCTATACCACATAACAACATTTAGGCTATACCACATAACAACATTTAGGCTATACCACATAACAACATTTAGGCTATACCACATAACAACATTTAGGCTATACCACATAACAACATTTAGGCTATACCACATAACAACATTTAGGCTATACCACATAACAACATTTAGGCTATACCACATAACAACATTTAGGCTATACCACATAACAACATTTAGGCTATACCACATAACAACATTTAGGCTATACCACATAACAACATTTTAAGATCCCACCTTTTCATTATGACTACCAATTATTCTCCAATTGAATTGATATTTTCTGCATATTTTTTGCTAAATCTACGAGTATATTCCCTTAATATTAGATAATCTGCAATATCTAAGCTATATATGCAAGTGCAATTTTCTTTAAAGTCTACTGTACATCTACTGTGTATCTTCTACCATGTGTATCCATCTCTCTCTCTCTCTATATATATATACAGTATATATAGTTGTCTGTCTCTATATATATCTCAACATATCCATATAATCAATCTCATTGCCTAACCTGGTCTCACCTGCACCCCACCTTAATCCGATCCATGCATCCACCTCAGAATTAGTCACTCACGACTGCTCTGAAACAATTGGCTATATGGTTATAATGATGTACTTCGCTCTCTTTTATCTCTTTATCTATCTATCCATTTATCTATCTATCTATCTATCTATCTATCTATCTATTCTCATAGCTTTAATACTCTTCAATACCATAATGTTGTATTTTTGTGATCATAAGGTGATTTTCTCTGTCTTAGAAATAGCGTATCCCGCATCACACTAAAGAGGCTTAAAACCACCCCTTTAGTACAATTATACTCTTTTTATTCTGTGGATAACTATCCACAATTAAATTGGATTCTTTAGTATACCATGACTCAAGAATGTATTTTGTTAGACGAGTTATCAAGCTTAGGAGCCGCCTGTGTAATTCAGAGTTGTTATACATTTTAACTTTTGTTGCTAGAGTTACTCTGTGATGAATAAAATCGCTTAATGATAGCCAGAATAGGATGGGAAATGCATTATTATTATTATGTTCTTCTATCTGCAAGGAGACAAAAGGCAAGGTTGCCTGTCATAACGCAAACAGTGTTCATCAGTTGACTAATCAGAGGAGTTAACTGTTGCATAAGAAACTACTCCCGTAATTCAATCATGTGCATTGTGCTTCCATATATAAGATCACGGAGAGGAACATATAACTTAAGTGGGCAACTGTACATACTTGATATATGAGAGTAATGTACCGTAAGGGTTAAGGGGGTAGTGCTTATTGGTTTGGTCTATTTAGTTGTTTATATTGTTTGGTCCATTTAGTTGTTTATATTGTTTATATTGTTTGGTCTATTTAGTTGTTTATATTGTTTGGTCTATTTAGTTGTTTATATTGTTTGGTCTATTTAGTTGTTTATATTGTTTGGTCTATTTAGTTGTTTATATTGTTTGGTCTATTTAGTTGTTTATATTGTTTGGTCTATTTAGTTGTTTATATTGTTTTAGATTCCTTGCTAGACCTCCATCAAGCTTAAAACAAAATACCCCCTAGACCTCCTTTCGAGATAAATTTGTACATTTGTCGGTAGAAAAATGTTTCGGCCGAAGGCCGTTTCCTTCTAAAATTACAGGCTCGCTATTGCTTGTCAGGATAAAATCGACATCTGATTGGCACAACAAGTCTTAAAATCGGCACAAAAAGTCTTAAAATCATCAAACTAATTGAGCGAATGTCTTAAAGTTTCAAAACTAATGGGGCTAAACATGAGGGAGAAGGGATCCCCCCCCAAAAAAAATAAAAAAAAATAAAAAATAAGCGCAGGAAACGCGTCTCGTAGTGAAAACTATAATCCGGTCCATTTATCCACCTCCTAATTAGTCACACATGGCTGGCGGTAGAATAGTTGCTGCTCTCTCTCTCTCTCTCTCTCTCTCTCTCTCTCTCTCTCTCTCTCTCTGTCTCTGTCTCTGTCTCTCTCTCTCTCTCTCTCTCTCTCTCTCTCTCTCTCTCTCTCTCTCTCTCTCTCTCTCTCTCTCTCTCTCAGAATACAGAATACAGTTAAATGGACGGCACCGGTATTGAAAGGGATAAGGGTGATTCTAATAATTAATGTATAGCGTGCCTAGGCCTCGTTCACCAAGGGCCTGTTATTGGCTCGGGGTGTTTATAATTCAGTGCTGGAGTATGGTGATGGTCTTGTAATCGATGGATGGTTGGCTGGCTACTTTATACGGATTTCAATGTAATCTATGGCTGGTTGGTTGGTTGCTTTATAGGGATTTCAATGTAATCTATGGCTGGTTGGTTGGTTGCTTTATAGGGATTTCAATGTAATCTATGGCTGGTTGGTTGGCTGGTTGCTTTATAGGGATTTCAATGTAATCGATGGATGGTTGGCTGGCTGCTTTATAAGGATTTCAATGTGCTATAGTGTTGTAATATTTATTTATTGAAATATCAGTACCGGTAGATTATCATTACACTATCGATCCTCCTGGCAACGTGGGTACTAAATTGTTTAATTACAAAGAATATATATATATATATATAATTGCCTTTGATAGCCTTGGCCCAGTCAAATATCAAGTATATACATCAGTTAGAAATATAATTAGTTCTCATAAGTACAAGTAATATTGACTATGACAATGGAAGGCTATTATGTTAGGTCTAATAATTAATTAACTTACGTTATTAAAGCTTGATGGAGGTTAGTTTACAGGATTTATGGCGAGAATGATACAGTTGCGACTTGTACATTAAGATGTTAGCAAATTATATAATTATATCCCTTTCAGTTCCGGCAACGTCTTTTGTATTTGGTTTCAGATACATTCAGACGATTTTATGAAGCTTAGGAAGGATATATGGTTGCTCAAAGGACTAAGTGAGCTAGTCTGTAACCTATGCAATTGGCAGACGTCCTTCCTAAGCTGAATAAAGTTATCTATTAGTTGCCAGAACATAATGCAAAGGATGTCACCAGTACAGAAGGGGTTAAGATGATATTAACCCCTTCTGTACCGGCGACGTCTTTTTCCCTTTATATGGGCGACTATTCGACTATTTTACCCAGCTTAGGAAGGACGTCTACCCATTAAAAAGCTACAGCCTATCTCAATTAATCCCTTTTATCTACCACATGTCCTTCCCAAGCTACATAAAATCGTCTAAATGTAGCTGAAATAAAATACAAAAGACGGGGTTAATGTCGTGGCAATTTTGGAATTTTGCTGGCATGATACAATAGTTATGAATTATAAGGTGAAGTTTTAGTTTAATATACCGATGCAGCACCGATTTTATTATAATGATAAAATAAACCAAATACGCCTTAGTTGGAAAAGGTTAGGGTAGTTTTAGATTTGATGCAGAAACGATTTAACCCCTTGGGAGATTATGATGCATTTTGCAGAAACGATTTAATCCCTTGGGAGATTATGATGCATTTTGCAGAAACGATTTAACCCCTTGGGAGATTATGATGCATTTTGCAGAAACGATTTAACCCCTTGGGAGATTATGATGCATTTTGCAGAAACGAGTTAACCCCTTGGGAGATTATGATGCATTTTGCAGAAACGATTTAACCCCTTGGGAGATTATGATGCATTTTGACAGTTTATGCTTGCTCGATTGACAGTTTATGCTGGCTCGATTATATACAGTTTAGGAAGGATCTGTGGGAATTAAAAGGTTGAAGATTGTCTCAGATAACCTTCAGACTTACACATATCCCCCTTGATCTTAATACAATCGTCTACTAGTAGCCAGAATATACTGTAAAACTGCTTCACGTTCCTCAAGGGCTTGTAATGTTGATGTTAACAAAAAATAAAGATAACAATAAACCGCACACCCAACCCTGAGATTGAAAAGGTTAAGTCGCAACAAGGGCGTGGCATTAAGGGGGCCCACCTCGCTTTTTGTTCTCTTTTTCTCCCTCTCTCTTTGGCTTGTATCCAATCGGCCCCATTCAGCCTACTGTTTTAAGACGTTTACCCCCATCCAGGTGTAAATATTTTCCTGGCGAGCGGTAGCGCGCCAGCATATACAGTATATATTTCTGTTTTGACAGTAAGCTAAATTTGTAAATTTTTAGATAGAAAAATGTCTCCGGCGAAGCCGGATTTCTCCATACAATGCTGGCTCGCTATCGCTCGACAGGAAGAAATCGACACCTGGATGGGGATAAACGTCTTAAAACAGTTGGCTGAATGGGGCCGAATGGATACAAGCCAGAGAAAGAGAGAATAAGAGAGCAAGGTAAAAAAAGCAGGTGACCCCCCTTAATGAGAAGCCGAAGAAAAATGGTAGTCCAGCCTCTATGTATCTCTATGTAAATACCTGTGGTCTGTACGCCTAATTATTTCACTTTAAAAATGAGTCGTGTTATTTTTGTCTTGCTGGTGATTATCCCTCCTTGAATCGTGTACAGTCGGTGTCAAATATTCGGATAGCACCTTCACAATATGTATCTGTTTAAGGGAGGTCACGTTTTTTTGTTTTGTATCTTTCCCTGGCTTGTATTCATTCGGCCCCATTCAGCCAACTGTTTTAATACGTCTATCCCCATCCAGGTGTCGATTTCTTCCTGGCGAGCGATAGCGAGCCAGCATTTTACGGAGAAATTTTTCTATCGAAAAATTTACAAATTTAGCTAGCTGTCAAAACAAAAATATATATATATGCTGGCTCGCTACCGCTCGCCAGAAAAATATTGACACCTGGATGGGAGCAAACGTCTTAAAACAGTAGGCTGAATGGAGCCGAATGGATACAAGCAAAAGAGAGAGGGAGAGAAAGAGTAAACAAGCGAGGTGGGCTCCCTTAACCTATTTGTCTAGCTGTAACCGGAAATAACATAACTGGACGTTACTGTGTCTTCTTTGGCTTGGTAACGTTCTATAAATTGACTTTGGTTGTTTGTTTTTGTTCAGTTTAGGAAAGACGTCTTATATGTTTGCGATATATAACCGCCTAGAGTGCATTGAGGCTGATACCCGATTATTTTATTAATATTAGATTGGTCCCGTCGTAGTTAAGTAGGTAAATAATCATGTGTATTCATTGTGTGTGTATTGTGTGTGTATATACAGTATATTGTGTGTGTATATACAGTATATTGTGTGTGTATATACAGTATATTGTGTGTGTATTCATTGTGTATATACAGTATATTGACTTATAAATCCTGCAAATAGCTTTAATAGTTACATATGCAAATGCTGTGTCACTGAACAAATGGTAACTGGCCAAGTCACTTGAAGGGTGCCAGTTGGCCTTTAAGGGGGGATGGGTCCGGTTTTTCTGGCCCCCCTTCTCCCTCGTGTTTAGCCCCATTGTTTGTTTTTTTCGATTTTAAGATGTTCGCCCCATTAGCTTGGCTATTTTAAGACTTGGCGCCCCATTTCTTTGTCAATATTTAGACCTTTCGTGCCATTTAGGTGTCGAATTTGTCCTGGCGAGCGATAGCGAGTCTGTAATTTTGAGACTAACAGGCCTTAAATAGGGTCTTAAAGGAGTTAAAGGGGTAGAATAATAGTTGATCATAATTCAGTCACCTACAAAAATAGATACCATCACCAGTTTAGATTCATATTTGTGTTTACACCAACCCACCAATTAATTTGCATATAAACCTAACTCGTAAAATCAAATCAAAGTAATGAATACATGTGGTACTCCAAGGACTCGAACCTAGGATACTCACACCGAGATTCCACACACACTAAGCACTAGGCTATCAGTACCAATACAAGTTAACCCTGATTAAGTTACCAAAACAGTTCAGAGTTGTAAAAGTGCTCGTATTTCTGTAGCCTTAGGGGAAGATGGGTAATTTTTCTTGTCCCTTTTCTTCCTCGTGTTTAGCTCCATTAGTTTTGAGTATTTAAGACGTCCGGCCCATTAGTTTGGCGATTTTAATTAACACCTTTCGTCCCATTTCATTGTACATTTTAAAACTTTTCATGCTATTTAGGTGTCGATTTTTTACTGGCGAGCGATAGCGAGCCTGTTATTTTAAGAGTAACCGGCCTTAGGCCGGGACATTTTTCTACCGAAAAAAAAAAAAAAAAAAAAAAAAAAAAAAAAATATATATATATATATATATATTGAAGGGGGTCTAGAGGGGTGTTTGTCTAAGCTTGATGTAGTTTTAGCGAGGAAACTAAAACAAATCATGAATACATGCATTAATAGACCTAAACAACCATCAGCTGTCCCCTTAATATGTGTATAGTTATTGTAAAAGGATGTCCGTCTTCACCGACTCACTACCGGCGACGTCCTTTTCATATATATATAGTCTGGCAACTATTAGAAGATTTTATTCAGTTTAGGAAGGACGTCAACGCATTACAAAGGCTGCAGACTATCTCGATTTATTCCTTTAGCTACCATATATCCTTCCTAAGCTTCTTAAAATCGTTTAAATGTAGCTGAAATAAAGACAAATATCACCGGTGCTGAAGGGGTAAATATTTCAAGATAATGTGTTTTAAGAGTCATATTTCGGCATGAAAGTCACAGGCAAAATTTTGTTTCTCGTTGTTCTCCAAATATAGAAAGTTTATATATATATATTTATCTTGTTTTATATTGTATTATTTATATTTTATTCGTTTGCATTCGAGTGTACCCCAAAGATAGAGAGTTTATATATGTTTTAGTGTTATATTTATTCTTTAAATATTATTCTTTTGCATCCAAGTGTACCCCAAAAATAGAAAGTTTATATATGTTTTCTTGTTATATTTTATTCTATATATATTATTCTTTTGCATCCGATAGAAAGTATAATTTGTTTCTATATTTTGTTTATTATATTTTATTCTTTTGCATTCGAGTGTGCCCCAAAGATAGAAAGTTCATATATGTTTTTCTTGTGTTATATTTTATTCCTGAAGCCTCCATCTCTTGACCTTTGTTTGACCTTCAGCGCCACGCCCCTCTGGCTTGACACAGGGACACTAGAGTACAGGCACGGGCAAAAATTCATGTCCCACTTTGTAGAATTCAGCTGTATTTTCGTCACTAGTCGCAAGGAAAATGAAACTTGCTAAAACTGAACAATGCTTGAGTGAGAGGTTATTCTCTCTCTCTCTCTCTCTCTCTCTCTCTCTCTCTCTCTCTCTCTCTCTCTCTCTCTCTCTCTCTCTCTCTCTCTCTCTCTCTCTCTCTCTCTCTCTCTCTCTCTCTCCTCTCTCTCTCTCCTCTCTCTCTCTTTCTCTCTCGCTCTCGCTCTCGCTCTCGCTCTCGCTCTCGCTCTCTCTCTCTCTCTCTCTCTCTCTCTCTCTCTCTCTCTCTCTCTCTCTCTCTCTCTCTCTCTCTCTCTCTCTCTCTCTCTCTCTCTCTCTCTCTATACTAATGACTTGCTTACGCTCATTACACTAGAGATAACTAAGGTTGATTTTATGTAGGTAGGACTTTTAATGTGACTGTACATTTACTTAGTAAATGCTTGAATACTTCTTGGTTTACATGAAGCAAATTAACATATGCACACGATTTATGAAAGTACTTTTACGTACAGAAGTTGTTCCTTCAAAGAAAAAGACCAAAGGGAAAACTGAATGAGAACATTAAAGCGCTGAAACAGAGAATGGAGTGGTGGAAAAATGGGGAGTTAGACAAAATTCTTAGCCAAGTACGAGCAATCCAGCAAAGACTGAAAACAAAACAACGAAGAAAGAGGAAGCCAGATGATATGGCTCGATCAGTGGGAAATAGCATGAGGATTGGTAAAGTGGCATAGGCAGTCAGAATGGTCACTGGGGAAGCCTCAAGTGGGGTGCACGAAGTGAATCGACGCATCTTGGACCAGCTGAAGGAGAAACAAGCAAAACCAGCAGTGATGAGGCCAACTAGACGGGGAATATGTTCAGAAGTTCTGCAGAGGAGAGAGTGATGTCAGAATATAACTGGAGACCTCATATGGAGAAAGGCGCTGAAAACACAGGGAGGAGCAGGTCCATCAGGAGTAGATGCTAAGACTTGGAGGATCTTCCTAAGCCAAAACAAGTTAGGTTCAGCCGCGGGTGACCTTTGTGAAGCAATAGCAATGCTGGCAAAGAAACTTGCATCATCACCATGCGTGAACATAGAAGCTCTGACAGCATGTCGCCTGATACCTTTAAATAAGAATCCAGGAGTTAGACCAGTAGGCGTTGGGGAAGTTCTTAGAAGGATTATAGGAAAAGCAATCATGTCCGTATTTGGAAGAGATGTACAAAGAGCAGTGGGCAACTTACAAGTATGTGCAGGACAGCAAGCCGGAGGAGAAGCAGCAATACATGCAATGGGGAAGGTGTATCATGAGGAAGATTGTGAAGCGGTACTGCTAGTGGATGCAACAAATGCCTTTAACACCATTAATAGGGAGGCAGCTATTCACAACATCAAGATCAAATGCCCGAGCATCGCAAAGTACATAGAAAATACTTATAAGGAGCCAGCTAACCTGTATATAGTTGGAAGCACAAAGAAGGAAGAAATGAAAATTCTCAAATCAAATGAAGGAACAACGCAAGGAGATCCAGTGGCAATGGCAATGTACGCACTGGCACTATCAATTCTGCAGCAGAAAATAAAACATGAGGTAACCCGAGTGAAACAAGTGGCGTATGCAGATGACCTCACAGGTGCAGGAAAAATAGGGGATCTCAAAGAATGGTGGCGGAGAGTACAATCGGTAGGCGAAGTCATTGGGTACCATCCGAATGCTAGTAAATCTGTACTAATAGTGAAAGAAAACAAGTATGAAGAAGCGGTGCGGACTTTTGATGGGACAGGAGTGAAGATTACAAAGGAGGGTCAATGCTATTTGGGAGCAGTAATAGGCACAGAAGAATGCAAGAAAGACTATGTGCGAAAAAAGGTAGCGGAGTGGGTAAAGGAAGTGAAAACCCTGGCAGACATTGCGAAATCTGAACCACATGCTGCATATACTGCCTTCACATATGGTGTTAAGCACAGATGGACCTTTCTTATGAGAACAGTGCCTGGCATTAGACAGATGCTCCAACCACTGGAAGAAGCAATCAGAGGAACATTCATACCGGCCTTAACAGAGATGGAAGGCGTCACGCAAGAGCTAAGAGATCTATTAGCTCTTCCGCCAAGGTTCGGAGGTATGGGGATCATAAACCCAGTGGAGGCGGCACCACATGAGTACCAAAATTCCCTTAAACTTACTACGTCTCCGACAGAAAAAATACGGGAGCAAAATGAAAATTATGAGGTGGACGAAGAGGAACAACGAAATGCAAGACAGGAAATTACAAAGAGCAGAGAAGAGAGACAGAAACATAGCCTAGAACAAATTAAGACCAGATGTAGGGAAGAACTGAAATGAGAGTTGAGATGGCACAAGACACGGGGGCTTCAAATTGGCTCACATCATTACCAATAAAGGAGAAAGGCTTCAGCTTAAATAAACAAGAATTCAATGATGCCGTAGCCTTGAGGTATGGGTGGCCAGTTTCGAACCTTCCGCTGAAATGTGCATGCGGTGAAATAAACAACCCAGACCACTGTATGACCTGTAAGAAAGGAGGATTCATCTGTATCCGGCATGATGAAGTACGAGACATCACTGCACAAATGCTGGACGAGGTGTGCCATGATGTCAGAATCGAACCGGAACTTCTGCCTATGGACGGACAGCGCTTGGCCCACAATACTGCAAATACTTCAAATGAAGCAAGAGTGGACGTAAGTGCTCGAGGTTTTTGGACGAGGGGACAACGGTCTTTTTTCGACATCAGAATCTTCAACCCAAGAGCACAAACATATCGTGAGCGAGGACACAAGGCGGCATACTTGAGAAACGAAAGTGAGAAAAAACGCGCTTATGAAGAAAGAATTTTGAACAGGGATCAAGGAAGCTTTACTCCTCTGGTCTTCTCATCGTCGGGAGGTATGGGACCTTCTGCAAGTGTCTTCTATGCCAGATTAGCTGAACAAATATCGGAGAAAAAACGCCAGCATAGAAGCCAAGTCATAACTTGCATGAGATGCCGGCTCTCTTTCTCTCTTCTCAGGTCTGCACTCCTATGTCTCAGGGGTACAAGGTCCTCCCCGCTACAGAGGACAAGAGTGAGAGACTTGGACTTTGAAATGGTCGTGGCGGAGGGACGAATTGGGGAACAACTAGGTTGATTATAGGGAGGTACTGGTACAATAAGATAAACTACAATGTAACTAGAATAAGATAGATTGTACACCACTTTGTAACTGTCACCTTAATAAAAAAATATATGCATACTGTTAAATCCTTTCAAAACCTTAATGTAGGCTACTATATTCGTTCTGCGATTGAAGATGTAGAAACAATTTTGAAATGTGAATGAAGCAAATTCCACTACCAATGTTTTTTGTGTTTTTTTCTTCAATATAGGAAATTGTTAATCCTTCATAAAAGTTCCAGTAACAGTATTTTCAACTGATTTTTTTTTCTATGCGTATGAATGAGACAAAAGGCAGGTTGCCTGTAACGAGTGTCTCTCCCAGAGTGAAAAGAGTGACAGAGAGCCAAATTCAAGGGACGTTGTGGTTAAAATGCCTGGACACACGAAGCTTAAAACAGTTTAAGTCATAAGATGAAGGAAAGATTGATTGAGCGAGATAGTTCCAGAGTTCACTAGTTAAGTAGAAGAAAGACAGACAGACAACTTGTTGAATGTAGTCAGCTGATAACACTAACCAGAGTGTTATTTATATATATACTATACAGCTTCCCATATACAAAAACACAGGTTACATCCAAAGTCTGAAGTACTCAGGGTTTCCTCGCTGACATTAATATGAATAACCCAATTATGAAGTATCTAAAATCCATCCATCTTTCCTGCTTGCTATGACTCAGACTCCTTCAAGCTCCATGTTTCCAGGCATTTTGACTTTAATGAATCGCGTAAAGTCTGCGAAGTAAGTGATGACGCGCCACCAAGTATATTTCGATTAATAAATGGTATCCGCACTATCTAAGCATTAATTCATCGTTACGAGTGAGATATACAAACATGTTCCTATCTTTACACACCATATTCAACATCTGACAGACATTAATACAGCACACAGCGAGCAGAACGTAATGACAGCGGAGACACGACATATTTGGCTAACTGTACACTTGGTCAAAAAAGTATCTGCACCCCTACCCTGATAATCTGGTGTGTACAGCTTGGTAGGGTTGGCATATCTACCTACAGCTATTATATCCACCTATACTACTACCTACCTATACTACTACCTACCTACCTACCTATATACTACTTACTATACTACTACCTATATACCTATACCTTATACTACCTACCTATATACTACCTATACTACTACCTACCTACTACTACTCCCTATACTACTACCTACCTATACTACACCTACTATACTACTACCTACTATCTACCTACTATACTACTATCCTATACTACTATCCCTTACTACTATCCTATACTACTATCCTATACTACTATCCTATACTACTATCCTATACTACTATCCTATACTACTATCCTATACTACTATCCTATACTACTATCCTATATATACTATACTATACTACACCTATACTATACCTACTATTACTACTACCTATACTACTACCTACCTATACTTACTACCTATTATACTATACCTATTACTAGCCTATACTACTACCTACCTATACTACTACCTACATACTACTACTACTATCCTATACTACTACCCTATACTACTATCCTATACTACTATCCTATACTATACCTATCTACTACCTACTATACTACCTATATATACTACTATACTATACTATTACTACCTACTATACTACTACTACCTATACTACTATACCTATACTACTACCCTACTACCTCTACTAACCTATATACTACTACTATAACCTACTATTATACTACCTACTATACTACCTACCTATACTACTATACTATACTATACCTACTATACTACTACTACCTACTACTACCTACCCATACTACTACCCACCTACACTACTACCTACCCATACTACCACCTACCTATACTACTACCTACCTATACTACTACTATATTACTACCTACTATACTATACTACTATACTACTACCTACTATACTACTACTACTATACTACCTACCTATACTACCTACCTATACTACTACCTACCTATACTACTACCTACCTATACTACCTAAGACCTACCTATACTACTACCTACCTATACTACCTACCTATACTACTACCTACCTATACTACTACCTACCTATACTACTACCTACCTATACTACTACCTACCTATACTACTACCTACCTATACTACTACCTACCTATACTACTACCTATACTACCTAAGACCTACTACCTACCTATACTACCTACCTATACTACTACCTACCTATACTACTACCTACCTATACTACTACCTACCTATACTACTACCTACCTATACTACTACCTACCTATACTACTACCTACCTATACTACTACCTACCTATACTACCTAAGACCTACTATCTACGACCTACAACCTATACTACCAAGATGTACACACCAGATTATCAGGGTAGGGGTGCAGATACCTTTTTGACCGAGTGTACCTTGAATTCGGTTATCTATTAGTCTTTTAACTAAAGGGGCACTATACTGTGTTCCAATTAAGTAGATCAAAACTCTTAAACATTGCCCTCTATACTTCACAAGCGACTATGAGTAATCGAGATATTATTTCTACCATTTGGGAAGGGTTAGCCAGGGTGTGGATATTTACAGTCCATTTGTTCTAGCCCTTTCTGAGTTACAGAGGTTAGGGTTCACAATTTCTGGCCAACCTATTTGGAACAGGGTATAGCTGCAGAGAACAAGTATATACAGTATTGGGGAAAGAAGGACTAAAGGCGAAGGGGGATATTCAATGTTAGCCCTTAGTTCATCTTTTTTCTGGGGTATGCGAATAAAGGCAAAGGGGGATATTCAATGTTAGCCCTTAGTTCATCTTTTTTCTGGGGTATGCGAATAAAGGCAAAGGGGGATATTCAATGTTAGCCCTTAGTTCATCTTTTTTCTGGGGTATGCGAATAAAGGCAAAGGGGGATATTCAATGTTAGCCCTTAGTTCATCTGTTTCCTGGGGTATGCGAATAAAGGCAAAGGGGGATATTCAATGTTAGCCCTTAGTTCATCTTTTTTCTGGGGTATGCGAATAAAGGCAAAGGGGGATATTCAATGTTAGCCCTTAGTTCATCTTTTTTCTGGGGTATGCGAATAAAGGCAAAGGGGGATATTCAATGTTAGCCCTTAGTTCATCTTTTTTCTGGGGTATGCGAATAAAGGCGAAGGGGGCTATTCAATGTTAGCCCTTAGTTCATCTCTTTTCTGGGGTATGCGAATAAAAGTTGTCACCAAATTTCATGTTAATCCAGTTGGAAAGATTTGAAATACTTTATAGTAAAACGAAGACATGCCACCCTGAAGAGAATGGTGAAAACACATCCTTCTTATTTCCAGAACAGATAAATAATATAAGATATATTGGCGTAGCACCACCATATGTAATAGAGGTACAGTTCATTTTAACCCAGTTGTGAAATTCTGAAATACCTTGCAGTTAAGTTATTAGTTTGCTCCCTGGACCTCTATCAAGATTAAAAGAAAAAATAAGCACTCCCAAGACCCCCCCCCCCCCCCCCACCCCTTCGAGATCAATTTGTACATTTTTGGCCGAAGGCCGGTTCTTCCTAAATTTCAGTCTCGCTATCGAACGCCAGGAAAAAATCGACACCTAAATGGCACGAAAGGTCTAAATATTGTTAAAATATATGTTTACCATCGCCAAATTAATGGGGCTAAGCATGAGGGAGTAGGGGGCCCAGACAAAAAATATCCCTAAATGAAAACAATCACGTGAGGTGAAAGGTGAATACAATATATCATTATTTCCAGAATCGTGAAATAATATATAATATATAATCAGACGGCGTAGCTCAGCGTGTAATAGAGAGAGGCACATTCTTGTCGACCCGTCTCATCCCTCACATCAAGTCTGGTCCAACAGATTTCCACCCGACAGAGAAAGAAAAAGATAAACTGTGGCAAACGTGCTTGCAGATATTGCACCATAAAAATAACGGGGCGGGCACAAAGACTTTCGCGATCTCGACCCCGTGAAAATAGTTGGCCTGCAATAGTGAATCTTTCTGATCTGGGCTTCGGACAACTTGGGTACCGGGTGTCACCATTTTGAGACCTCGATGACGTGTCTGATTAGCTTGGCTAGGGATTTTAATTAAATGAAAACAACTATTATTGATGACGTCGAATTTTACTACTAGAGTTGTCCTGTTGATGATATTATTATGACAATATCTATCTATTCTATCTATATGCTCAGGCCCAATCCCCATTTTGGGGGTAGCCGACTCAAGACAGAGCAAGAACAGGGAAAACACAAAAACAACATAAAACAAAAAATAAACACAGATAAAAAACACAAACTCTCACACATCCAGGTCACCCAGGAGAAGACCTAGAGGCTCCAGCACTCCCCCGGCCCCTGACCACCAGGAGAGGTTCCGATCTCGGCAGGCAGACATGCAGCGGAGCCAAAGCGACAAGCCCTCCCACCACACTTCCAGGCACATCCTTCATATTAATCGTCTCCCCGGGCCAGGCGCCTGATGGACTATTATCTAGTCCAACTTGCGCCCGACCCCTTACTCCAAATGACCACGTGTTCACTCAACTATTCACAAGCATTCTCCATTCACTCCTGTCCACACCACTTCCCCTGCCTGATCTATAGTCATTCCTCTATCATCCAAAGCCTTCTTACACAGTCTCTCCATCTCAATGGGGGTCTTCCTGCCCTTCTATCTCCCCTTGTACCTGACTCACATATTCTCTTTGTAAGCCTTTCATCTCCCATTCGTTCAACATGACCATACCAGCTCAGCACCCTTCTGTCCACTCTGGCTGACAAATGTTCCTGCTGCCCCACTCTCCTACGTATCTCTTCATTTCTCAATCTGTCTCTACGAGTAACTCCACACATACTCCTCAAGCAGCTCATCTCCATCACATCCAGCCCTCTTTTCTCCTTTTTCTTCAGAGCCCATGTCTCAGCCCCATACATCACTGTTGGCACAACAATTCCTTGATACAGTGCACTTTTTACTTTCACTCCGAGATTTCTCGTCTTCCACATACTTCCCATTGCTCCGAAAACCTTCCTTCCTTCACACACTCTCTGTTTTACCTCCACTTCCATACCTCCACTCCTGCTTGTTCCTCCTAGATATTTAAAACACTCTACTTGTCCCAATATTTCCCCATCCAGCCTCACATCTAGATTCACCCTATGCTCTCCCCTATTACACACCATTACTTTACTTTTATTGACGTTCACCTTCAGTTTCCTCCTTCCACAAACCACACCAAACTCTTTGACTACCCGCTGCAGTTTCTCATCAGAATCCGCCACCAATGCTGTGTCATCAGCGAACAGCAACTGATTCAACTCCCAATCTCTACCATTCTTTCCTACTAAACCCAATCCTCTTCCCATAGTTCTCCTTTTCACCTCCCTCACCACACCATCCATAAACATATTAAACAGCCATGGTGACATTACACAACCCTGTCGCAAACCTACCTTTGCCTCAAACCATTCACTCAACTCACCATTTCCTACTCTCACACATGCTCTGCTCCCTTCATAAAAACTCTTAACTGCTTCTAACAAATTTCCTCCAATTTCATAAATCTTTAACACCTTCCACATTGCTTCACGGTCCACACGATCATATGCTTTTTCCAAGCATATGATGATATATGACAATATATAAATAGTAATTGTTCTTCAGCTTGTTGGGGTACTCTCTTGGTCATCATAATGTGAGGACTTTGCGAGAGAAAAATTAGGATGATATTGTAAGTCTTAATATATCTTAAATAGAACATAAATATAACTAACTAACATTTTGTCCGGACCATATTCAGTGTTTCCAAGACCCATACATTAATAGCCCATCTCAGAAGCTGTTAATAAGTAGTCGTGAAGTGTGACAAGCCAAACTTTAGTCGGCCAACCGAACTGGTACCGGTACCTATTTTTGTGTAAACAATCATTTAAAAACCTCCATAGGTCTGCAACAAACCTACATAGGTCTGCAACAAACCTACATAGGTCTGCAACAAACCTACATAGGTCTGCAACAAACCTACATAGGTCTGCAACAAACCTTTGGCTAGGCAGACCTTCCCAAGATTACGTATATTTTCAAACTTTTGTACCATTTGTGTTCCTTTTGGCAGATATATGTGTTGATACTTTCGATAAATGTTTAATATCTTTATTAACGATTCAGTTATTTGTGGATCTCATCTTATTACTATAGTCTGTTCAATATAATTAGGCCAAATATCTTAACTTTAGCCTTTGATAATTAGGGAAGGGCTGTGAAAGTGGGCTGTAATTTGCCACACTTATATACTGATTGACTCTTTCCAAATGGTAGAAGAAATAGTTCCATTAAGGGGAGATGTCCACTTGAGGGATTTTTTCTTGACTCCTTTCTCCCTCATGTTTAGCCCTATTGCTTTTCTAATTTTAAGACGTTCGCCCCCATTATTTTGACGATTTTAAGAACTTTCGACCCATTTCTAATTTAAGACCTTTCGTGCCATTTAGGTGTCGATTTTATCCTGGCAAGCGATAGCGAGCCTGTAATTTAAGAGGAACCGGCTTTCAGCCGGGACATTTTTCTACCGAAAAATATACAAATTTATCTTGAAAGGGGCTCAAGGGGGTGAAATTTTAAGATTACTGGAGGAGTAGGAAACAAACTAGAAACCTCCCCTTAATGTAGTCCTGTTTGAGTTATGAGAGGTTAGGGGTTGGGATTCCTGGTCCTACCTCTAATGAACAAGGTATAAATTTGTTTTTCTTTTTTAATTTCACCACACCACCAAACACCTCCAATGAAATTAATGAAAGCATATATGTGATCCACCGGGATTCGAACCTGGGTTGTTGTTGTTGTTCCCCAAGCTGCCTGGCCGAACAGCCCCAAGGCCCCGAGCAAGGCCAAGGCCATAACCGAGCGCCCCCACAGAACCCTCCCCGCCGACCACAACAAAGCCCGGGTGACCGAAGCCACTCCATGGCGGGGAGCTGAAGAGGGTGCGGAAACGCCCGGGAAACCAAAGACCCACCCAGGGCCCTGTGCCCCTCAGCAATTATGAAGAGAAAGTTGAGGGGCAAAGGAAAAATGTGACGCTTTGGCTTCCAATCTTGGTAGATCCACGGAAGAGACGCCGTCACTTGAGATCTAGAAAATATATAAGTAAAAGGAACAGTCAGACTAAGCTATGGGTATGGCAGAGATCGCTCAGTTCTCACTCTGATAGACCAGCCCATCACCATTTCGAACCTGGGTTATCACACACAGCTTTTTAGACACCTTAACCATTACACCCAGACTATTTAATGCCAGACGCCCATAATGTCAGCCATTGTCCAGTCTCTGTTAACTAAAGAGTCTCTGGTTTGCAAAGGGGGAGGGGGGGGGGGCATGGAGTCCGTGATTTTGAAAGACGGTGGTGCCAGTTGTGCCTTGGGGGTTTCAGTCGCTTCGCTTCACGGTCCCTTCGCCTCACAACCACTTTACATCAAGATTACTCTTCACTATTCACTATCTCAGCCACTTACCTTAGCCATATAAATAAACTTTAATATTGCTTAATAATTGGTCAGTATTTTCACCCACCATTTACTATAGGCTACTTAAGGGGAGACTGGCCGTTTGTTAGGTCTATTAATTTATTTATTCATATATTTATTCATATATTTTTTTTAGTTTCCTCCCTAGACCTCCATCAAGCTTAGAAAAACACCCCCTAGACCCCCTTCAAGATAAATGTGTACATTTTTCGGTAGAAAAATTTCCCGGCCGAAGGCCGGTTCCTTTTAAAATTGCAGGCTCGCTATCGCTCGCCAGGAAGTAATCGACACCTAAATGGCACGAAAGGTATTAAAATTGACAACGAAATGGGGCGAAAGGTGTTAAAATCGCCAAACTAATAGGTCTTATAATCTCAAAACTAGTGGGGCTAAACATTAGGGAGAAGGGGGTCCAGAAAAACGGTCTGCCTCCCCTTAACGTGCTCTGGGTGTTTTCGATTAATTTGTTTTGTCATTTGGCTTCAGGGTGACATACGTACTTGAGCACTAATAGCGACGTACACATTTACATCTTTATCGAATCCAGACGGTACAAATCAGTGCTGTATTATTATATCCCAGATACTACAATTAATATATGGGGTTATAAATACATATGGGTGTATGCTTATCATTACTCACGGTTGTACATAAGAGGCGAGCTTACATAGGACGAAATGACCCGTCCCTGTGCAATGGTGGTGGGTGGGGAGAGAGTTGCAGGCTGTGATTGTTGCTGCAGGGAGAAAGCAAGGGTTCATTCACGAGCGAGGGGGGGGGGGGGGAGATCAAAACAGGGTGACCTCAGAGTGTTACAAGATTCTAGAGTACGAACTTGCTTATTAAATGAATTTGTGATTTTATATATTGTTCTGTACGATATTTCTGCAGTTTATATAATTGTTCTCACTCATACACACACACTCACACACACTCTCTCTCTCTATATATATAACCATTTCTTTACTTCATGTATTGCATTGTCTCTATATTATATCCCTATCTATAATAGTTGTCAGGACCGAAGACTCAGAGAACGTCTTAACGTCTGAACACTAATGTGGCTAAACATAAGGGAGAAGGGGGTCCAGAAAAACGGTCTGCCTCCCCCTTAACTCTAAGAAACAATCTCACAGTTCGTATCTTGTTCAAGTGTCTAGTAAAGTATATTGGTAATCAGACAGTACGGTACACTCAGATACCATAGTCTCCAGCCCACTCGTAAGAATTCGTGGGCCCCTGTGTTTCTTTATGCGTCATAACTATCTGGATATATTTGTTGATATAACTTGGGTTTCACTTAATAGCGTATATAGCTTTGTAGTTGATGTATACACAAAAATATATTCATAATTTCGTTTCCAGAGGCATACTTCCTTTAAGGGGGGGTGACCTGCTTTTTGTCTCTCATTTTCTCTCTTTCTCTGGCTTGTATCCATTCGGCCCCATTCAGCCTACTGTTTTAAGACGTTTATCCCAATCCAGGTGTAATTTTTTTACTGTTGAGCGGTAGCGAGCCAGCATATGTTTTAAATGTATTTGACAGCAGGTTAAATTTGTAAATTTTTCGATAGAAAAAATTTCTCCGGCGAAGCCGGATTTCTTCATATAATGCTGGCTCGCTATCGCTCGCCAGGAATAAATCGACACCTAGATGGGGATAAAAGTCTGAACATAGTTGACTGAATGGGGCCGAATGGATACAAGCCAGAGAAAGAGAGCAAAGGAGAGAAATACAAAACAAAAATAGCAGGTCACCCCCCTTAACGAGAAATAAGTGAAGTCCACGAATAGTTATGAGTGGGCCAATGACTATGGCCTCCGAGTGTACAGTGAGAATTACAAATCTCGGTAATTGGTCAGTTTCTTAGCCATTTTTCCGAACATTTCTATATGCTTCGCTAAGTGTTGAATTGCTTTATCCTATTTAGCTTCAGTCGAAATTATGTTTATATTTGAGAGGTTCTAGTGTTGGACTATTGGTATTATTAATTGAATTTTGTAATACATAGTGCAATACAGATTAGAGTTTTACAGTTATTAGCCATAATACCTGAACACCCATTTGAATCTTTGAAGTCAAGCCTCTGGGATATAAAGGGAACATTAACCCCTTGATGTCCTTTTCATTATATGCTGGCAACTATTAGACGATTTTATTCAGCCTAAGAAGGGTGTCTACCAGTTAAAAGGCTACAGTTTTAAGACGTTCGTCCTTTAGACCTTTCGCCCCATTTCTGTCGATAATAATACCTTTCGTACCAATCAGGCGTCAATTAACTTCCTGGCGAGTGATTGGGATTTTATATATTTATTTATTTATTTATTTATTTGTTTATTTGTTTTGTTTAAAGATAGGGAGGATGGTTCCCCCCCCCCCCCCCTCTTAAAAATGTTTCGGTTATAGTCATTTCACCTGAATACTATGTATGCGAAATGTTGTCAATAAAGTGTTCCTCGATCCTCATACGATATTTTGTACCCAGTTTGTCAACGTGTCGGGTATATTATTAGCATTTATTGTTGTAGTGTCGAACCTGAGATTAGCGGGAAAGGTCATAGAGGAAGATGGTGGTGGTGGTGATGGTGGTGGAAAAGTGTGTGTGTGTGTGTGTGTGTGTGTGTGTGTGTGTGTGTGTGTGTGTGTGTGTGTGTGTGTGTGTGTGTGTGTGTGAGAGAAAGAGACTGAATGAGTGAGTGTAAAGGGTCATACAAGAAGATGGCGATGATGGTGGTGGAGATGAAAGTGGAGGAGTTGATGTGTTTTAGGTGTGTGTGTGTGTTTGTGTTTTTCTGCTTGTGTTTGTGTGTGGGAGAGAGAGAGAGAGGGAGAGGGAGTGAGAGTGGGTGAAGGGTCATAGAGGGAGATAATGATGATGGTTGTGAAGATGAAGATTGAAGAGTTGATGATCCCCTGAGGTACAGTACCTGTGTGTGTGTGTGTGTGTGTGTGTGAGAGAGAGAGAGAGAGAGAGAGAGAGTATCTGGAACGAAATAACAGGAACAATGGCGCAGAAAGTCTACATTTAAAGAAGAAAATTAAGAAGACAAATGGAAAGTGACTTTTAGAAAGTAAGAGAAAGACACGTTTAGAGCCCGAATGAAGACCGGAAACAATAATTTGACCAAAATAGAAGACTAAAATTTGCAACAAGAAATATAAAACTCGCAGTAGAAGAAATACAGAATAAGAAATATGAAAACAAAATGGAAAAAGGGCGTCAGAAGCTAAGAAGGAACACAAATCGAAGAAAATAAATAAGCTCAAAAAGAAATACAGGACACAAAACAAGAAAGGAAAACGGAAAAGTCGATGGGGCGACTGAACTATATACAGCATAGGACACGTTTTGGCCGGGCTGCGTGTGTGTGTGTTTGTGGCAATGTGCGGCTGATGACAGTATTTGTGAAGGGGAATAACGGGCCATCTTCACCCAGGCCCCCGGAGTATGCTGACGGGCCCGATACCCACAGTTTGCCTGGGAGATGATGGTGTTTAGGGCCCGGGCATAACTATTATCTGGAGAAGAAAAGGCAGTTGCTTGGAACCTGTACCAAAACTGTGCCGTGCGATAAGGAAAATTATACAGTCCATTGATTACTTGGAAACATGCGTATAAACGTTAATATACACGATATATATATATATATATATATATATATATATATATATATATATATATATATATATATATATATATATATATACCGGTATATATACAGAGAGAGAGAGAGAGAGATAGATAGATAATTAGATAAATAGATAGATAACGGATCCATATATCTCCATCATACGGACATCTTGGAAGAGTGGGGGTACAGGCATGCAAGCTCACAGGAATTGATTTGTAAAGTCATCGAGTAACTAGTATATAAAACTATGGCCGAGCTTCGCGAGGTTAAGCTTTGCCGAGGCGCTCATCTCCTTAACCCCTTCTGTACCGGCGACGTCTATATAATTGTATGCTAGCTATATTTAGAGGATTTTGCGCAGTTTAAGAAGGATCTGTGGTAGTAATAATGGTTAAGTGAGATGGTTCGAAGCCTGTTGATTGCTAGAGGCCCTTTTGAAACTGAATAACATAATCTAATAGTAGCCAGAATATAGTTAAACGGACAGCCTGGTACACTGGGGCTACTGTATATTATTCAGCTAACAACAATGCACTTCCTCAAATGGGATGTTACAATTGTTTATGCGAGGATGGGCCTATTTATTTGCTCATATATGTACCTATTGTATATATTCATGTATTAGTGTCCTCCGTAGACCCCCATCAAACTTTAAAATACACCCGCCCAAGACCCTCCTTCAAGATAAATCTGTAAATTTTTCGATAGACAAATGTCCCGGCCGAAGGTCGATTCCTCTTAAATTACAGGCTCGCCAGGAAAAAAAATCGATACCTAAAGGACACGAAAGGTCTTAATATTGACAAAGAAATGGGGCGAAAGGTCATAAAATCGACAAACTAATGGGGCAAACGTCTTAACATTTCAAAGCCAATGGGGCTAAACACGAGGGAGAAGGGGGCCAGAAAAACCAGGGGAGATTTGCCGTTTTTCTGGTCCCCTTTCTTCTCTTGGTTATCCCCAATAGTTTTGAGATTTTAGGAAGTTTGCCCCATTAATTTGTCGATTTTATTACCTTTCGCCCCATTTCTTTGTCAATATTAAGACATTTCGTGCCCTTTAGGTGTAATATTTTTCCTGGTGAGCTATATCAAGCCTGTAATTGTGGAGGAACCGGCCTTAGGCCGTGACATTTTTCTACCGAAAAATTTACAAATTACCGTAATTTAGTAGGGGGATCTAATGGATGTTTTTAATTTTTCAGTTTATGGAGGTCTAGGAAGGAAACTACAAAATAAATGAATAGATCAATAAATAACGTCTGCTGTTAGCCAGAATACAAGAACACATAATAACACAAACAAATGCGCATGATCACGTAATATCTCCCGAACCTCTGGCGTGAATGAAAATAACAATAATATAACAAATTCTAGGACAGGCAGACGTGGTAAAGAAACAGGGGAGACTCATGAGATGTAGAGGACAGGTTTTGGTGGCAGTCTGCTTGTGTGGCAATGCTGGGGGCTGGATTGTGATTTATGTACAGGGAAGTAAGTGTGTGTGTATGTGTGTGTGTGTGTGTGTGTGTATGTGTGTGTGTGTGTGTGTGTGTGTGTGTGTGTGTGTGTGTGTGTGTGTGTGTGTGTGTGTGTGTGTGTGTGTGTGTGTGTGTGTGTGTGTGTGTGTGTGTTTACGAGCGGTTGTAGGTTTATTGGTACAAATCTCTGGATATTTGTAGGTTTACAGGTACATGAGGTTTGGGGCGACAGGTAATCGGTACACACCTCTTTAAAATACGTTGAAATGGAGTGTTTTCGGTTAGGTTAGGTAAGTTAGGTTAGGTTAGGTTAGTGTAATTTAGGTTTAAAAATCGAAAAATGTACTCGTAAGCATGCACCAGATTGATATGTACCGATAAACACACAACCGCTGGGGGGGGGGGGGTTGTGTGTGTGTGTGTGTGTGTGTGTGTGTGTGTGTGTGTGTGTGTGTGTGTGTGTGTGTGTGTGTGTGTGTGTGTGTGTGTGTGTGTGTGTGTGTGTGTGTGTGTGTGTGTGTGTGAGAGAGAGATACACACACACACACACACACTCTTGGCAATGGTGGCGTTGGTGCGCTGGGTAGCAATAACGGGGAATCTTCACTAACACAGGATTTGTATTTTATATATTATATTTTTGTCACCAACCAACTTTACTTCTAAACTCAATTAATGAAATCAACAAATACATGTGGCACTCCAAGGACTCGAACCTAGGACACTCACACCGAAATTCCGCGCACTTATGCATTACGAAGAGGTATATATTTATATACTGTATCTATATATAATATATATATATTTTTTTTTCATACATAAACACACAAGAAATATAACCGGTGATTATACAATTTCTGCCTAGTTTCGTTTCGAATCGACAATAATATAGTATACACTGTAAAAGCAAATATAGTATACACTGTAAAAGCAAATATAGTATACACTGTAAAAGCAAATATGGTATACACTGTAAAAGCAAATATAGTATACACTGTAAAAGCAAATATAGTATACACTGTAAAAGCAAATATAGTATACACTGTAAAAGCAAATATAGTATATACTGTAAAAGCAAATATAGTATACACTGTAAAAGCAAATATGGTATACACTGTAAAAGCAAATATAGTATATACTGTAAAAGCAAATATAGTATACACTGTAAAAGCAAATATAGTATATACTGTAAAAGCAAATATAGTATACACTGTAAAAGCAAATAGGACAGGTAAGATACCTGAAATAAACAAGGGAGAGACTGGGATATCTGTGGTCCGTCAGTTTGTGTTGTGGCAGTGGCCGTGTTACTGTACAGAGAGGAAATAACGGGGAATCTTGATTATATATTTATTTATTGATCTTCACTAACCCAGGGTCTATTTTATCATATATATATATTCATCTTAGTTTATTAGAATTTGAGGATATATTTAATTTTTTTCATCAGTAGACATGCAAAGAAAGATTTTTTTATAACGATCATAATAATTTCCGCATTTCAAGTACGCCAGAATAAAGTTATAAGCCAAATAATCCCGGGAGAATCAGATTATAATAAACAGGGCAGAGAGACCGAGTTATCCCAGACCAGTTTCTATGGTCCCTGCAGTTGTGTGGCAATGGTCGTGTTTGTGTACTATATACTTATTTTGTGTTTTTCCTGGACCCCCTCTTCCCTCATGTTTAGCCCCATTAGTTTTGAATTGTTATGGCGTTCGCCCCATTACTTTGGCGGTTTTTAGTTTTGTTTGTGTTTTTCCTGGACCCCCTTCTCCATCATGTTTAGCCCCATTAGTTTTTAGTTTTTAAGACGTTCGCCCCAATACTTTGGCGGTTTTACGATCTTTCCCCCCATTTCGTTGTCAGTAATAATACCTTTCAGGCATATGGGTGTCGACTATTTTTCCTGGCGAGCGATAACGAGCCTGTATTTAAAAAGAAAGCGGCCTTTGGCCGGCACATTATTCTACCAAAATATGCACAATTTAACCTCGGAGGGTGGGTCCTGAGGTTGTTTTTCTAAACTTGATGGAGGTAACGGAAGGAACCTTATATATATATATATATATATATATATATATATATATATATAAAATAAACAACAAATCTGCTTATAAGGCTAACCAAAGGCCACGAGATAATTTGCCAGCCAGGCACCTGACATAAACAGGGTAGAGACGTGTGTTATCCCGGACAGGTTTTGTACGTGGGCCTGCAGCAGCTTGTTTTGTGTGTGTGTGTGTGTGTGTGTGTATGTGGCAATGGTCGTCTTTGTGTACAGGGGGGTGGGAGAGAGATAGAGAGAGATAAAGAGAGAGATTGATAATGGGGAATACTCATCAAACCAGGCCCTTTTATACACTCACCAAATCAGGTCTGTTTTTAACATATTTCGTTTTACCCATTCAAAAATGCGTTTGTTTCTAAGACAGGACTAACTGGAGGTGCCGACCCAATTTTGTTTTGTTCTCCTTCGTAATAAAGCCGGTATCACACGAGCCCTTTTTCACCTAACATATTTTATCCTTAACACTGGTCTGGCAGAATATGAGGGCAACGTTTTTAATATGTCTGTCACCTAAATTCATCTACCATCAGTCTAGTTTCTGCTACCAGTGCAAAATATTCCAGAAATGTTGCCAGAAAAATTTTGATCATCGAATGTTGACTATAAAAGCTCTCGTGTGATACCGGCTTAAATGGACACATGCACAGAACAGACGGAGGGAATTAGGGAGTATCTTCACCAACCCGGGGTCTTCTTTTATATATTTTGCTTTACTAGTTACAAAAAACGTATTGACAGGAAAATACAAAGTGGTAATAAGTAGAGTTGATAAAGGTACATACTAAATTGATGATCACGCTCTCCTTATCAAACTGTAATTGGCGTGTGAAAGATAAATATAGCCGAACAAAGAGGACTAAAGAACAAAAGATAAACAAAACAAAGAGGACTAAAGAACAAAAGATAAACAAAACAAAGAGGACTAAAGAACAAAAGATAAACAAAACAAAGAGGACTAAAGGACAAAAGATAAACAAAACAAAGAGGACTAAAGGACAAAAGATAAACAAAACAAAGAGGACTAAAGAACAAAAGATAAACAAAACAAAGAGGACAAAAGGACAAAAGATAAACAAAACAAAGAGGACTAAAGGACAAAAGATAAACAAAACAAAGAGGACTAAAGGACAAATAAAACAAAACAAAGAGGACTAAAGGACAGAAGATAAATAAAACTAAACAAAGAGGACTAATGGACAGGATAAACAAAGAGGACTATAGAACAAAAGATAAACAAAAGATAAACAAAACAAAGAGGACTAAAGAACAAAGGACAAATAAAACAAAACAAAGAGGACTAAAGGACAGAAGATAAACAAAACAAATCAAAGAGGACAAAAGGACAGAAGATAAACAAAACAAAACAAAGAGGACTAAAGGACAGAAGATAAACAAAACAAAACAAAGAGGACTAAAGGACAGAAGATAAACAAAACAAATCAAAGAGGACAAAAGGACAGAAGATAAACAAAACAAATCAAAGAGGACAAAAGGACAGAAGATAAACAAAACTAACCAAAGAGGACAAAAGGACAGAAGATAAACAAAACAAATCAAAGAGGACTAAAGAACAAAGGACAAATACAACAAAACAAAGAGGACAAAAGGACAGATGCAAACTGGAAATAAACAGGATAGAGACGTGTTTTGTGCCAGACGGGCTCGCTGGTTTCTGGTTTGCGGGTGGCAATGGTCGTGTTTGTGTACTGGTGGGGAATAACGGGGGATCTTCACCAACCCAGGGTCTCTTTTTACATATTTCCTTTTTCTTTTGTCTAATTACTAAAAACGTATTGAGAGGGAAATATAAACTGGCGCCAAGTGTGAGTTAGACCAATTACAGGACCATACAAACATGCTCTGGTAATCGCATATGCTCCAGCGAACTACTCTGATCAAAATATAGGACAGACAGAAACCGGAAATAAACAGGGGGGGGGGGGGGGGAAGACTCATGAGTTATCCCAGACAGGTTCGGTGAGCCTGCAGCTTGTGTGGCAATGGTTGTGTTTGTGTACTGGGGAGGAATAACGGGGAATCTTCACAATCCCAAGAAGTTTTTTTTTGTTTATGAATGTTCGTTTTAATATTCACAAACACGTATTTTAGATGAATGCTAATCTTGGTTTGGGTAATATAGACACATACTGTACGTGTGTGTGTGTGTGTGTGTGTGTGTGTGTACTTACTCTAGTTGTACTTACTCTAGTTGTATTGCGGGAGTGAGCATGGTCGTTATTTCCCGCCTCCTATATGTGTAGGTGTTATATGTATCGTTGGAATGGCTGTGGATGTGTGTGTAGTCTGTATTTTTAGCCAATTGGCGACATCGGAAACGAAGGCTTAGGGTGGATCTGTATGGTACCATTCTCACTATAGACGGTACCGTCTCGCCCGAAGGCTTAGGTAGCCATCAGCTTAGGTGAACCATATGATACCCATCTCGCCTTGTACCATTTTTGCCAACCCCAGATGGGACGTCACAACGTCGTCCACTTATTCCAGGTACCTATTTACAGCTAAGTGAACTGAGGCTAACACATGAAAGGAGACAAGCCCAATTTGTCTCCGCCCGGCCTGGGATTGAACCCCCGACCCCTCGTGTGTGAGACGAGAGCTCTACCAACTAGGCTACGGGCTCTGTGTGTGTGTGTGTGTGTGGGTGTGTGAGTGTGAGTGTGAGTGTGTGTGTGTGTGTGAGTGTGAGTGAGTGAAAAAGAGAGGTGTAACAAAACTTATCAATGCTATCTCCTTATAAAGATACGATTGCACTTAGTCAAGCTATAACCTGTATGGACAAAGACACAATGATATCACCTAACTCAGCCCCTTGGTAAACAGATGACTAACACTGGCATCACACTGTACATTTTTTACTGCAACTCTCTTCCATAATTCTGAATCTGGCTCTTTCTAAATTAAATAGTATATAAGACTTTTAGCTAACTTAAATAGCCTATACAATTACAAATATTGTATTGTTTTTTCGGTCACAATACATGCCACACAATTGTCAACAAATGACCGTAATATCAACTGTGATCAACTTAATGGAGCCCACCTCGCTTGTTTTATCTTTCTCTGCCTCTCTCTTTGGCTTGTATCTATTCGGCCCCATTCAGCCTACTATTTTAAGACGTTTGCCCCCATCCAGGTGTCAATTTTTTCCTGGCGAGCGGTAGCGAACTAGCATATATATATTTTTGTTTTGACAGCAAGTTAAATTTGTACATTTTTCGATGGAAAAATTTCTCCGGCGAAGCCGGATTTCTTCATACAATGCTGGCTCGCTATCGCTCGCCAGGAAGAAATCGACACTTGGATGGGGATTAACGTCTTAAAACAGTTGGCTAAATGGGGCCGAATGGATACAAGCCTTAGAAAGAGAGAAAAGGAGAGAAAAAAAAACCAGGTGACCCCCCTTAACCCCTTGAGGATATGACGCGTTTTAGCAGTGTATTTTGGTTATCATTAGACGATTTGATACAGCTTAGGAAGAATCTGCGGGAATTTAGGGGGTAAAAACTATCTAAATCGTCCCTCTGACTTCCATATACCCTTCATAATTAGAATACAATCGTCCCTCTGACTTCCATATACCCTTCATAATTAGAATACAATCGTCTCTCTGACTTCCATATACCCTTCATAATTAGAATACAATCGTCTCTCTGACTTCCATATACCCTTCATAATTAGAATACAATCGTCTCTCTGACTTCCATATACCCTTCATAATTAGAATACAATTGTCTCTCTGACTTCCATATACCCTTCATAATTAGAATACAATCGTCCCTCTGACTTCCATATGCCCTTCATAATTAGAATACAATCGTCTCTCTGACTTCCATATACCCTTCATAATTAGAATACAATCGTCTCTCTGACTTCCATATACCCTTCATAATTAGAATACAATCGTCCCTCTGACTTCCATATACCCTTCATAATTAGAATACAATCGTCCCTCTGACTTCCATATACCCTTCATAATTAGAATACAATCGTCTCTCTGACTTCCATATACCCTTCATAATTAGAATACAATCGTCCCTCTGACTTCCATATACCCTTCATAATTAGAATACAATCGTCTCTCTGACTTCCATATACCCTTCATAATTAGAATACAATCGTCTCTCTGACTTCCATATACCCTTCATAATTAGAATACAATCGTCTCTCTGACTTTCCATATACCCTTCATAACAATCGTCCCTCTCTGACTTCCATATACCCTTCATAATTAGAATACAATCGTCCCTCTGACTTCCATATACCCTTCATAATTAGAATACAATCGTCTCTCTGACTTCCATATACCCTTCATAATTAGAATACAATCGTCCCTCTGACTTCCATATACCCTTCATAATTAGAATACAATCGTCTCTCTGACTTCCCTCTACCCTTCATAATTAGAATACAATCGTCTCTCTGACTTCCATATACCCTTCATAATTAGAATACAATCGTCTCTCTGACTTCCATATACCCTTCATAATTAGAATACAATCGTCCCTCTGACTTCCATATACCCTTCATAATTAGAATACAATCGTCTAACAATACCCAGACAACAGAAAACAGTGTGTGTCATCGATCCTCAGAGAGTTAAGGGGAGATTTCCACTTGAGGGATTTTTTCTTTACCCCTTTCTCCCTTATGTTTAGCCCCATTGCTTTTGAAGTTTTAAGAAGTTCGCCCCATTAGTTTGGTGATTTTAAGATGTGTCACCCCATTTATGTCACTTTTAAGACCTTTCGTCCCATTTAGGTGTCTATTTTTCCTGGCGAGCGATAGCGAGCCTGTAATTTAAGAGGAACCGGCCTTTGGCCGGGAAATTTTTCTACCGAAAAATGTACAAATTTATCTTGAAAGGGGGTCAAGGGGGTGTAATTTCAAGCTTGATGGAAGTCTAGGAAACACACTAAAAACCTCCCCTAACAAGGTCGACGATATTAGTAGGCCTAGTTATTGACCGTCTCAAATTCGTAATCTAAATGTGAAGTGAAGTCGAAAGCCGCAACAATGAATTGGGTTTTGGCAGTGGTAATTTACGATCATCTCCTGTTAGTACTGATGATATAATTTGCATTATGCCTTTTGTTTAGTTTCCGGTACCAGTGCAAAAGAGATCCTAGAAAATTTGCCGTAAACATGTTGGTCCTCGAAAAATGGTCGATATAGCCTCTCGAGTGTCTCCCCCCCCCCCCCCCTATTGGAGGATTACACTAGTCCTGTGTTCCTTAAGGGGAGGTATGTCGTTTTTATGGACCCTCTTTTCCCTCATGTTCTCCTAGCCCCGTTAGTTTTGAGATTTTAAGATGTTCGCCACATTAGTTTGTCGACTTTAAGATCTTTCGTCCCATTTCTTCGTCAATATCAAGTCCTTTTCGTCCCATTTAGGTGTCGATTTTCTTCTGGCGAGCGATAGCGAGCCTGCAATTTAAGAGGAAATATTTCTACCGACAAATGTACAATTTATCTTAAAGGGGATCTCGGGGATGTTTTTTAAGCTTGTTAGAGGTCTAGGGAACAAACTAAAATCCTCGTTTAAAATGGGGATGAGTCAATTTCTCGCTAGCTTGAAGCAAACAGGCTGTACCGATAGATCCCTTAAGTCGTCTCTGCCAGATTCTGAAATATTCTTTAAAAACAAAAATTGCTGCCTATTATACCGCTACTAAACCTTCAGTCTAGTTACCGATTCCAGTGCAAAATAGTATCAAAATGTTACCAAACTATAATTATTGCAGGTTAAGGTCTCTGAATACGTCCGACCGATTCTAGTACAAACTAGTCTCGAAATATTACTGGATTTAAATTGCCGATCAAAGTCTCTGAAAAATATCCCTCGTGTGATACCAGTCTAGTTCCCGATACCAGTGTAAAATAGTCTCATAATATTGGCAGAAAAAGTTGCCGATCAAAGTTTCTATAAATCCTTCGTGTGATACCAGTCTAGTTCCTGATGTATGTATGTATGTACTCAGGCACATACCCCATAGCTGGGGTGGCCGACTCGAGACAGTGACTGAACAGAAACTATATTTAAATTTCCATTTTTTAGGGTCCGGGACCAGTTTAGCGTTCCCGCGCCACTTTCTCTATCTTGTTTAGTAGGTGAAGTCTACAAGAGGAGGAGGATTCCTAGCTTCCCGCCCCCAGAAGAAAAAGTAGGACAGTAAAAGAGACAGACAGAAACGGCCAAGGTTGGGTAGAGGAAGCCAAACCTCACTCTGGAAAGGACCAGCCCTCACCCAGTTCCTGATACCAGTTCAAAATAGTCTCAAAATCTTGCCAACATAAAATGGCGGATCACAGTCTTCAAAAAAATCCTTCATGTGACCCCCCCCCCCCCTGAAGAAGACAAAGAGACTGATAACGAAATCAGTGGGCGACATAAAGTTGATGATAAGATCACTGATAAGGCGGGGGGAAGAACAAAGGTGAGACAATCGTTCAAGGAGGTGATAATGGGGGGGGGGGTTTAATTGTCGGGTGGGTGGGGGTGGGTTCATCTGTTTCACATCGCGGGATTTAAGGGGGGATGGGTCGGTTTTTCTGGTCCCGCTTCTTCCTTATGTTTAGCCCCATTCGTTTTCAGATTTTAAGACGTTCGCCCCATTAGGGTGTCGATTTTAAAGCCTTTCGTCCCATTTATATATCAATATCAAGACCTTTCGTGCCTTTTACGTGTCGATTTTTTCCTGGCGAGCGATAGAGAGCCTGTAATTTTAAGAGACATTGACCTTCGACCGGGACATTTTTCTATCGAAAAATGTACACATATATCTTAAAGGGGGGGTCTAGGGAGTGTTGTTTTAAAGGGGGGGTCTAGGGAGTGTTGTTTTAAAGGGGGGGTCTAGGGAGTGTTGTTTTAAGCTTGATGAAGGTCTAGCGAGGAAACTTTAAAAATATATGAATATACTGTATAAATAAATTGACCCTAAAAATAACCAGTGTCCCCTTAAGGGGGGTGACCTGTTTTGTTCTGTCCTTAATATCTTTCTCTGGCTTGTATCCATTTGGCCCCATTCAGCCTACTGTTTTAAGACGTTTATCCCCATCCAGGTGTCAATTTTTTACTGGTGAGCGGTAGCGAGCCAGCATATTTTTGATTGACAGCAGGCAAAATTTTTACATTTTTCGATAAAAGAATGTCTCCGGCGAAGCCGGATTTCTTCATATAATGCTGGCTCGCTATCGCTCGCCAGGAAGAAATAGACACCTAGATGGGGATAAACGTCTTAAAATAGTTGGCTGAATGGGGCCGAATGGATACAAGCCAGAGAAAGAGAGAAAAGGACAGAAATAACAAAAAGCAGGTCACCCACCTTAAGCCTTACGGTTCGAAGAAGTGTTTAGTTACTTCCGCCTACCAAGTTGGACGATGGTTAGGTTTTCTTTTCCGTTTGTGTGTCTGTCTGAAAACAAGATATCTAACAAAGTTATGAACTAATTTGCACGCAATTTGGTCTGCATATAGGATATGTGCCAAAGAAGAAGTGATTCTATGGAGGAGGCGGTCCAGAGTTGTTCACGCAAATATGGAGGGCAGATAGGATATGCGCTAAAGATTAAGGGAGGATGGTTCACTTTTTGGGCGATTTTTGCATGTATTCATTATTTTTCTAGTTTCCTCCCTAGACCTCCATCAAATTAAAAAAACATCCATTAGATCCCCCTTCTCGATTAATTTGTACATTTTTCGATAGAAAAATGTCTCGGCCGAAGGCCGGTTCTTCCAACATTAAAGGCTCCCTATCGTTCGCCAGGGAAAAAAATCGACACCTATATAGCACGAAAGGTCTAAATATTGACGAAGAAATGGGGCGAAAGGTCTTAAAGTCGACTAACTAATGGGGCAAACATCTTAACATCTGAAAACTAATGGGGCTAAACATGAGGGAGAAAATGGTCCAGAAAACCGGCCCATCCCCCCTTATTAAGTGATTCAGTTTAGGAGACGATCCGGATCATGTTCTGGAAGAAATTTAGGCCAACGATAATAATGACAAGAACCAGCCAGATTAGACGGAAGACTATTATATTTCCAGTAGTTCAGGAATGGTCTCTTCATAGTCAAGTGGATAAACAGATTGTCTTAGTTAACCCACTGCAATGTGTCTTGATAGCGTAATGCATAGTGCGCGGAATTTCGATGTGAGTATCCTGGGTTCGAGTCCTTGGAGTGCCACATGTATTTGTTGATTTCATTAATTGAGTTTAGATGTGAAGTTGGTTGGTGTAAACAAAAACATAATACATTATTGTATTCTGACTGGCTTTGGACTATTTTGTTCAGCTCAAATATAAACTCTTGGTGGGGTTCAAGAATTGCAAGTGAAAACAAATATTATAGCTCCGTTTTCTTGATTAAATACGACGGCATATCAAAATGGTTTTATCCCTCAGTTGTACATAATTATTATGAGTCGACATTTTTTATTTCTCGGGATATTTTTTTTTCTCTCTCTCTCTCTCTCTCTCTCTCTCTCTCTCTCTCTCTCTCTCACACACACACACACACACACACACACAGATTGTATATATATATATATATATATATATATATATATATATATATATATATATATACTGTATATACCTTCATTATATACCGACTTAAAACATTGTGAAGCATAAACAAAGCACTTATGCCTATTTAATAATATTCCAAAGGCAGTCACAAATACACAGAAGTTGACCTAACCACCAAATTCTCTACAATTAACTATATTATAAACTTTTGGGTGGAAGGAGGGAAACGCAGCCACCCATTCGAAAAGACAAATATGTACCTGAGTCAGTTTGAGGATTTTATTTGAGCTTTCACTAAATAACGCGGGATAAATAAGAAGGCAACGCAAACACTCGTAAAAGGAATTATAATTATTATAGGGCGAACGGGAAAAATGGCAACAAAAAGTGGAACGAAGATGAAGGTCCGAGAGAGAGAGAGAGAGAGAGAGAGAGAGAGAGAGAGAGAGAGAGAGAGAGAGAGAGAGAGAGAGAGAGGAGAGAGAGAGAGAGAGAGAGAGAGAGAGAGAGAGAGAGAGAGAGAGAGAGAGAGAGAGAGAGAGAGAGAGAGAGAGAGAGAGAGAGAGAATTGACTGCATGTTGACATTTTCCTGATAGCCGATTTTCCTGGATAACGATATTTTACGAATTAAGCTTACTCGCTTCAAACCGATTTGTCAACCAATTCTTACCCCACTAGTATGTATATATATATTTACATGCACGACCAGTTGGCAGTGGTGTGAGAAGTCGATCTTGTAACCAATCAGGGCAAATGAGTGACCAGTGGACGAGGTGTTCATTGCGGGTAATACTTTTATTATTCTGGTTACCTCCAGAGGATATTGCTCAATCTTGAAAGGGCATATCAGAATGAACGAAAAAAGGTGGTTACACGTATTAAATATAAAAGGTGGTTACACGTATTAAATATAAAAGGTGGTTACACGTATTAAATATAAAAGGTGGTTACACGTATTAAATATAAAAGGTGGTTACACGTATTAAATATAAAAGGTGGTTACACGTATTAAATATAAAAGGTGGTTACACGTATTAAATATCAAGTAGGCAAGAGGTGTGGAAGGTACAGCAGAAATGTATTTTAATATGGTCTATGCAAGAGAATGGATGAAGCGATAAGAATGAATGGAAAATGTTTGTAAGAGAGAATGCTGGAAAATAGCTTACCTTTAGAAACCTGTAAAATGTCCAGCTTATCATTTAATAAAAAAAAAAAAAAAAAAAAAACATCCGTAAGAAAATCTACAATGTTTAAATATTAAGCCAGTAATTGTTCGGGGTGATAAATGCATGGTACCAAGTTAAATGTTGACTGATTTCGATAAGTTTGTTTTCTAGCACTTTTTTTTATTTAGATTTGTGTTTACTTCCTTTGCCTTTCTTTGCATGTTGTTTTGTTTGTTTATATTTAATTTGTTTGTTATTGGTGTAGGGTTTCCTCATATTGCTGATTCACCCTTAGCATTGATTATGATTTTGGGATTGACTACTTACTGACTGACGGACTAACTATAATAATCCTAGTGATCCTTCCGCTGACTAATAACATCGTCCCAGGGAAGCCAGGCAAAAACAAAATAGATAATAAATGGTTCTCCGGTCGAAGGCGTTTATCCTACAACATTAATTATCGGCCCCTTTTTATACCATCCCCTTGTCTGCCACCCCCAAAACTACCCACCCCCCCCCCCCCCCCCCCCCACTTCCACCCACTCCCACTTTACTATGTGTGCCTAACGTCGGTTCTTTTACCTTGTCTCACTGTAGTAGGGTCTTTCGTTGTAATCCAGCCACATACATACACATACGCACACTAAGCCATCCACATACACTTACATGCACACATACAGATCCATACGCACACTAGTCCAACCATACACGCTACTAATCCAAACATACACACTCACTCACTCAGTTGCCCACTCACTCACTCACTCACACACTCACTCACTTACACACACACACACACACACACACACACACACACACACACACACACACACACTAATCCAATCTCCAATAACACACACACACACATACAATAATCCAACCACACATACACATACTGCTTATGTATACACGCATATTTATCCGCACTGACACACACTCTCTCTCTCTCTCTCTCTCTCTCTCTCTTTCTCTTTCTCTCTCTCTCTCTCTCTCTCTCTCTCTCTAATTACATACCCTGATATTAGTGTTAATTTTCATGAAATTGTAATGTTTCGGGAGTCGGGGTTTGCCAACTACAAGGGAATGACGTATGGTTTAGAGTCATCTTAATATGTGTGTGTGTGTGTGTGTGTGTTTGTGTGTGTGTGTGTGTGTGTGTGTGTGTGTGTGTAGGTATTGTGTATGCCAATGAGTATGTACATGTAATATTAGCGCCCCTTGTGTATACGTATTTATGTGTAGTGTATTATTATGAGTAAATATCCGGTATATATTTGTGATTTGTATGTATACATATATTATGTGCCTGTATGCATTTGTATTTATCTATGTAATGTCTGTATGTCTGTATGTTTGTATATATGGTACTGTAGATTAGTGGAATATGCACATACTATATATATATAAATGTGTATGTCTTTATATATGTGAGTCGTTCGTAAATCTTCCTTTTCATCCTCTTGGTCATCCCTCCATCCCCTGCTAATAATATTATGTATTCGTATGTATATAGAGCGTCCATGTGTAATTATAATTGTGTACTGTATATACAGTATATACATGTATGTTTCTATGTCTGTATATGGGAGTCCTCCGTAAATCTACTCTCACTTTTCTCACCCATGCCTCCATTGCCCGCTAAAGTGTATTCGTATGTATATAGAGTGTTTATGTGTACTGTATATAGTATGTATGGGTATGTGTACCGTATATGTATGTGTATGTCAGTCTGACTGTATTATGTGAGTCCTCGGTAAATCTTCTCTCCCTCTCCTCACCCATCCCTCCATCCCCCACTAATGTATGTTATTATGTGTTTATGTGTACTGCATATGTACCGTATATGTATGTTTCTATGTCTGTATATGTAAGTTATCGGTAAATCTTCTCTGCCTCTCTCTCTCCTCACCCATCCCTCCATCCCCCGGCTAATCCCATTCCAGCCAAGCCGCCCAATCCCCCGCGGCCTCCAGAGCCCAAAGGTAAACACCAAACAAATGAAGGGGGGGAGCGGGGTGTTTGCTTCTCCCACAGCACCCCCCCCCCCCTCTCTCTCTCTCTCTCTCTCTCTCTCTCTCTCTCTCTCTCTCTCTGTCTCTCTCTTGGTCTCTCTCTCTCCTCTGTCTCTCTCTCCTCTCTCTCTCTCACTCTCTCACTCTCTCTTCTCTCCCTCTCTCTCTCTCTCTTCTCTCTCTCTCTCTTCTCTTCTCTCTCTTTATTACCCCATCAATCAGTGCAAACTGACAGTGGAAATTTATGAACAATTACAGAAATAACTAACATACAAGATACCGTAATTCTTGGCGATTTCAACTTACCCGTGACTAAATGGGGCGATATTCTTACTTCACACTCTGGACACGACCTCTATGCTAACTTGCAAGAGAGTTCACTTTTTCAATTTGTACAATCTCCGACCCGTGGTAATAATGTGCTTGACCTTGTACTCGCAACAAAAGAAGAATTAATAGAGAATTTGAATGTTGGTGATGAATTCAGTAACAGCGACCATCGTACGATAACCTTCACTTTAAAGTTTACTAGTAACAAATCAAATAGCAGCATTGAGAAAGTCCCTAATTTCAAGAAAGCAAATTTTCATAAACTTAAATCAAAGCTTAAAGAAACTGACTGGCGCTTTCTGACTAACAATAACGACATAAATACATCTTGGGAGTGTTTCACAACCACTTACCTTAAGGCAGTGCAAGACTGCATACCATCGAAAATACGGCGTCCAGGCCATAATGATAAGCCCAAATGGTGGAATAAAGATATTTCAGACTGTCTGCTGGCTAAAAAAATTTGCTAATGATAGATTAAAATCCTCACAAAATGACGAAGAACGGGTGAAATTTGTAGAGCTACGACGCAAAGCCAAAAACTAAATTAAGCAAAGTAAAAAGACCCTGGAGTTACATGTTGCGAATCAAAGTAAAACAAACCCGAAAGAATTCTATAGTTATATCAGAAAGAAAAAAGTAGTTACTTCATCTGTTGGACCGTTAGTCGATGAAAATGGAGAATACACCAAAGATGAAGTACAAATGAGTAATGCCCTCAATACCTTCTTTGCATCAGTTTTTACAACCGAAGACCTCGGTGATATCCCTACACCATCGCCGATTCAGATTGATAATTCAGATGTTCTAAGCAATATCACCGTTACAGAGAGAGAAGTATTGAATTGTTTAGATAAACTCAAGGTAAATAAAATGCCTGGACCTGATACAATCTCACCTAGAGTTCTAAAGGAAGCTAAGGATGAGCTCTCCAAACCACTGACATTGCTATTCAATGAATCCTTGCAGTCTGGGACTATGCCTGATCAGTGGAAGCTAGCCAACGTAACACCGATATTAAAAAAAGGCAGCAAATCCCTACCCAGTAACTATCGTCCAATTAGCTTAACCTCAGTTGTATGTAAAATGCTAGAAACGGTCATAAGAGACAGACTCGTAAATCATTTAGAGGCAAATAACTTACTTAAAGCTACTCAACACGGCTTTCGTAAAAAAGTTCCTGTTTAACAAACCTCTTAGACTTCTTCCACGATATCCTCAACCTCTACGATGAGAGTAAAGCTGTAGATATTATATACCTTGATTTTCAAAAGGCCTTTGACAAAGTTCCCCACAAACGTTTACTGCTAAAACTAAAAGCGCATGGAATACAAGACGGTGTGTTGAAATGGATAGAAAATTGGCTCAGCGACAGAAAGCAAAGAGTAGTCATAAACGGTAAGGCATCTAAATGGACCAATGTAAGTAGCGGGGTACCCCAGGGATCGGTACTAGGACCAATTCTCTTTCTAATTTACATCAACGACATAGATGAGGGTCTCACCTGTACAATCTCAAAATTTGCTGACGATACAAAAATTGCAAATAGCGTACTCTCAAAAGAACAAGTTGACGATATGCAACACAATCTAGATAAATTGTCATGTTGGGCCCAAATTTGGCAAATGAGTTTCAAAGCTACATATCGGATACCTAAATGAGAAAGCAAACTATTCGATGAATGGCACTCAGCTTAAGAATGTAAACAAAGAAACCGATCTGGGAGTAACAATATCGAGTAACCTAAAACCGAGTCTACAATGTTCAGAAGTTGTTAAGAAGGCAAACAAAATAATTGGCTTTATAGGCAGGTCATTTGAGCATAAATCCAAAGAAGTTATCCTAACCCTTTACAATTCCTTAGTCCGCCCTCTTCTGGAATACTGCGTTCAATCCTGGTGCCCTTATTACCAAAAAGATATAAACAAGCTAGAACGAGTTCAACGTAGAGTTACCAAAATGATACCTAGCCTAAAGAACAAACCATACGAAGAGCGTCTTAGAGAATTAAATCTATTTAATTTAACTCAGCGCAGATTAAGAGGTGACTTAATTCAAGTGTTCAAAATCATAAAAGGCATCGACAATATGAACTGTAGTAAGTACTTCACTATCGACCAATCTAATTACACGCGGGGAAACGGTTGCAAAATTATTGGTAAATCTTTTAACTCACACGAATCTAAGAATTTCTTCTTCAATCGAGTTGTCAACTTGTGGAATGGGCTTCCCCGAGACGTTATAGACTGCAGCATCGTTGATTCATTTAAACTCCGCTTAGACAAATATCTCGCATCAAACCCGCGACTGACTGCGTTTGTAAATGAATAACTTTATTTTATCCCCCCTCAGTTACTAACCCATCTGTCCCCTACTAACTTCCTAATCCTGCCACGGACATTAGTTTTGGAGGACAAGCAGCCTAGAAGGGTCACTAGATCTGTTGTTGCTTGATTTCCTTTGTACTCCTTTGTCTCTCTCTCTCTCTCTCTCTCTCTCTCTCTCTCTCTCTCTCTCTCTCTCTCTCTCTCTCTCTCTCTCTCTCTCTCTTCGCTTCCTAATCCCTCCCTTCGATATTGGACCCCTTAAGACCGCAGTTGAAAGCCTTTCACGTGAGATATATGTTCGTGTTAGTTTAAATAGAACCAATTTTGCATACTTCGCCTTGTATTATAGCTTTGACATAAATATAGGAAATGTTGGGCAAGTAATCTACCTATCATCCGGTGGTGCATATACTGTATAATTATATATTCTGGTGTTATTCACAGACTGCGACAGATCACAGACATGTAGGTTTTCACAGACGCTCACTTTAGCCTGTCAGTCTTAATATGTTTCCGGAACTGTTTGACTATGTGTGTGAGTGGCTTGACACTATGTGTGTGAGTGGCTTGACACTATGTGTGTGAGTGGCTTGACACTAAAATACATGTCCAAATTTCCCATAGTATCCTCAAACTGACCTGTACAGCTTTCGGCTTGTACCTGGGGTGCCTTAAGGGGAGGTTTTTAGTGTGTTTCCTAGACTTCCATCAAGCTTGAAATTATACCCCCTTGACCTCCTTTCAAGATAAATTTGTACATTTTTGGGTAGAAAAATGTCCCGGCCGAAGGCCGGTTCCTCTTAAATTACAGGCTCGCTATCGCTCGCCAGGAAAAATCGACACCTAAATGGCACGAAAGATCTTAAAAGTGACATAAATGGGTCGAAAGTTCTTAAAATCGTCAAACTAATGGGGCGAACGTCTTAAAATCTCAAAATCAATGGAGCTAAACATGAGGGAGAAAGGGATCCAGAAAAAAATCCCTCGAGTGGAAATCTCCCCTTAATGTACTCCTCGATATACACTTGTTGTAAAAGCGAAATGTTTAGATTACGTTACGTACAAACGATTTGGTTGCCCGTGGATAGGTTACATATTATGTTTAGATAAAGAGGTGGCTACTGTAACGTGGTTGGATTAACTCTCCCTTTATGAAAAATTGGCCCCCTACCCACCAGAGACCGCCGACCAAAGCCGCGGTCCCTCTCAGCCTGCAGCAGTGCCATTTGAAGGCTGCCACCTGGCCCTCTAATGGCACTATACCACCACCGCAAATGGGTCAGAGCTTCACTTAAGGGGAGGTATTTAGTTTGTTCCCTAGACCTCCATCAAGCTTAAAATTACACCCCCTTGAGTCCCTTTCAAGATAAATTTGTACATTTTTCGGTAGAAAAATTTCCCGGCCGAAGGCCGGTCCCTCTTAAATTACAGGCTCGATATCGCTCGCCAGGATAAAATTGACACCTGAATGGCACGAAAGGTCTTAATATGGGGTGAAAGTTTTTAAAATCGCTAAACTAATGGGGCAAACGTTTTATAATATCAAAAGCAATGGGGCTAAACATGAGGGAGAAAGGGGTCAAGAAGAAAATCCCTCAAGTGGAGATCTCGCCTTAACACTCGAGCCGTGGTTCTCTTAATAAAGATTTATTTTCAACCACCCCACTAAAAAATTTATTGGCAAACAGAAGTCAGTACATCTCATTATAGTCTGGGTTTTTCACAGCTGACTGTGTATTGAATCCCTTAGCAACTGATTTGTCGATGTTTAATGGAATATATTCAGCTAATATGTCTTTACATCATAATGCCAAGTTTTCACAATTAAAATATTATTTCGCTACAAAACATCAAAAGCCGAGTCATTAAGGTGAGGACAATGCAATTTACCGTCAGCTGAAAATAAGTCGACTATAGAATGTTACACATCTGGAAAAATACAGAACTACATTTTGTCAGTGATAAATCTCTTTTACCCCAAATTAGCAGTATCTTAGGTATTATGGAATCTGCAAATGCCTACTGGTTCATACTTGTCATATGTCTTACTTTGTATCATTGCTATCCTAGACTCACTTTACTATAAATTACAGATCCCACACCATATGTATTATTTTGTAACTAGGGCAAAATTATTCTTTCCTCCATAAGCAAAGCGATTACACATTACCTGATCTTATAGCGTGTGGAATTATATAATTTAACACTTTTTATATTGTCTCTTAATGAAGTTTATTATATTGTATTTGTTTTTCCCGCAGCGAGCACAGCCCCTTCTCCAGTTACAAGCCAACGCCCATACTTTCATACAACACAACATTATGGAACTCTGCAGAAGGACTACAGTATATGAGGTAGGTTCCTTTTGTAACCTAAAGCCGTAATTTCATAGACTAATCTTATTGTTTTAATGCTATAGCCAGTTTATTGTCTCCTATGCAGCTGATCTCGTTTACTCCCATAATTCAAAACTTGAAATATCCGATCCGAATTAATTACATCCATACAAAGACTAGTGGATATTACAATAATTTCCTATGGAACTGATATTATTTGGAACTAATTGTTTTAGCTCTATTGCAATTACGGCCAAATAGCAGGATTGTTTTAATTGTGGAATGAAATACCTTCCTAAATAGAATCACCTGAACAGATAAATGCTCAAGTATTAATACTTGAGCATTTATCCTATATTTAGTTTGAATCCTTCCCTTATACCCTTATACCCTTATACCCTTATACCCTTATACCCTTGATCCTTCTGGTTTATGAAAAGAATAATAATATGTTATGTGCGTCTCCAGGATTATGTTATTGTTTATCATTTGTCCACAGTGCTTTGATGCGGTGTTTAGATTCAGTTGTAGATTTATTTTCGTTAGTTATTTCCGGACTTAAGAATCTTTTAGTCGACTTAAATGTTCGAAATGTTATTAGCGTATTTGATTGGGGTCAAATGTCTATTCGCATGTGGTCCCCACCTCACAATATTTAATATTTGAGAAACTTGATTAACCTCTGAATCCCTACTGCCTTAATGAACTCCCCAAAAGATTTTAAAATGTGTCTAGCCTTTACTAATATATGCTAGGCTACTCAATGGTTAATCGAAAACTTTACAAGTACCTGCGTATGATCAAACCTCTCTCTCTCCCCACTTCCTCTCCTTTCTCCCAGAAGCCACTTAACAGAGAGATGTGCCCCAAGAATAAATATTTGATTATGCCGCTCTTTAATCTTACCATATCAAGTTCTGCGTGATTATTAAAATGTAAATATTGAAATTGATTATTGCGTTTATCTTGTTGAGTACTATGATGTATAATAGATAATTTATTGTCTCAAATATACTGATACAAAAAAATTATATTTACTGAAACATTCTCCTAAAATATTATATGACAATGCAAATATATAAACTGGTTAAAGTGAAGTTTTGCTCCCGACGGCCATTGATATCCCTCCCCGCGCTGCTGCTAGACGAGAAAATAGTAGTAATAGTACTCGGCCATTCACAGAACCAGCTCCTTGCGATGAAAATACAGTGATTTACATGCGCGGCCCGCACCCTCCATTCTTCACCCCCTGGGAAACAATACACCCATCACCACACCGCCCATTCATCACCAAGCCACGGAGTTACCAAGTTTGGAAGGGTACATTTTATACTTTTCGTTTACAAGGGCGATCACGGTATCTTATCCTACACCCTGTTTCAAATGTGTAGGCCAAAACTCTTGAACGTTAACTTCAATAACTTCTAAACGACTAGAGTTATCCTGCTAATATTTCTACCATTTGGGAAGGGTCAGCCAGGGAGTAGGTATGGGCATTTACAGCCTATTTGTTTTAGCCCTTATTCTGGCCTCCTTATTTGGAACGTTACCTCATCTCATCCAGCCTAACCTAAACGAAACTAAATTAATCTAACCTCACCTCACCTCACCTCACCTCACCTCACCTCACCTCACCTCACTTGATGGTTGGGTTAGGTAAGGTTAACCTAAACACGGTGATCATCCTGGCAAAAAGAAAGTATGGCATTAACCCTTTCAGACTTGGGGAACCTGCCACCAAACCACGTGTTTATATTCTCCTCAGGGGAAGGCCAACTATGTGCTACAGTAGGTCTCGCTTAAGGGAGCCCACCTCGCTTTTTCGCTCTTTCTCTCCCTCTCTCTCTGGCTTGTATCAATTCGGCTCCATTCAGCCTACTGTTTTAAGACGTTTACCCCCATCCAGGTGTCAATATTTTCCTGGCGAGCGGTAGCGAGCCAGCATATATACAGTATATCTTTGTTCTGACAGCAAGCTAAATTTGTAAATTTTTCGATAGAAAATTTTCTCCGGCGAAGCCGGATTTCTCCATATAATGCTGGCTCGCTATCGCTCGCCAGGAAGAAATCGACACCTGGATGGGGATAAACGTCTTAAAACAGTTGGCTGAATGGGGGGATACAAGCCAGGGAAAGAGAGAAAATGAGAGAAAGATACAAAAAGCCGGTGACCCCCCCCCCCCCTTAAGCCTTTTCGGGCAGGCAGTGAATATCAGTATTTCATTCCAAACTATTGTATTCATATTTCTGTGACGCCATATATTTCAACTCGAAGGCAAGGGGTAGCATACTCATACCTCCATCTGTTTATTTGATGTTAACCCCCCCCCCCCCCCCCCCCAGAGACGTGGGTTGTATTTAGACGATATTGTGCAGCTTAGGAAGAATCTGTGGTCGTTAAAAAGGATTGGTTGAGATAGCTAAGAAGCCTTAGTATTGCTAGAGGTCCTTCCTAAGCTGAATATAGTCGTCTAATATTTGCAAGAATAGGATGAAAAGGACGTCATGGGTTAAAGAATTGACTGGATTAGGGGTATGTGAATATGTCCAAAATGTTAATGTTAGTGGTGGTTGAAGTCTATCCGTTCCCCCAATAGCGGACTGAAGCCGGAGTCACACCAGCCGTTTTTCGAGCAATTTTTACGGGCAATTATGATCTGGCAGCTTAACAAATTATACTTTATCAGAAATCAGCCGCCCAACATACTCTACTTTCAGTTTAGTTATCGATATCAGTGCAAAAAAGTCCCGAAATATAACGAGAAGAAACTTGCTCATGGAAAATTGACGGAAAAATCGCTCGTGTGACAGCGGCTTGATCCGTGTGTCTGGTAATATCTCAAACAATCAAAATGGATTTTTATATAATTTAGTGACTGTCATTACTGCATGCTTACCTCAAAGTAATTAGCTATTTGTGAGTACTCCATGGCTCCCCCGATCATAAAGTACCGTTACCACTTTCTGTACCAGCGACGTTTGTTATATCTTAGTCTAGCGAAATTTAGACGAGTTTGTGCAGCTTAGGAAGGATCTGTGGTAGTCGAAAGGGTTGTTTGAAATAGTTCGAAGTCCTATGGTTGCTAGAGATCCTTCCTTAACTGAATAAAAGTAGCCAGAATAAAATGCAAATGATGTCGACGTTACATAAGGGGTTAACAGCATTAAGTTATTATACGGCCACAAGAAGGGCAGCAATACTACCAACATAATACCGTAAGTTTTATCGTCACACGCATACCCAACCATCGACATCACTATATATTTGTTTCCCAGCTGGTGATAAAGTGGCATGTCCCTATCTTTATTACTCAGATATTCATATCACCAATGCACCAATTAACTTACAAATAAACCTAATTGTTGAAATCAATGAAACTAATTAATACCCTTTGTAGTGAAATGTGTTGTTAGTTATGAACACTTGGCAATAGAGAGATATTAAAGTGTCATATAATTGCATTCATTATCGAGGAATCAGTTGCTAAGGGATTTAATTTACTGTCAGCTAGAAAGAATATATAGTTTAGCTCCACACTGACTTATTACCCTAATTTAGAGGTGTCATACACCTAAAGAACCGTCTGTAAGGTTTTCGGACGTCATAATTTACGATATTTTACTGTTAAGGAGGGATTGGCTAATTTACGATCTTTTACTGTTAAGGAGGGATTGGCTAATTTTGTTGTTCATTTATGTATTTTTTTATTATTGTCTTAGTTTCCTCCCTAGACCTCCATCAAGCTTAAAAAACATTCCCCCCAAGACCCTACTTCAAGATAAATTTGTACATTTTTCGATAGAAAAATTGTCCCTGCTGAAGGCTGGTTCCTCATAAAATACAGGCTAGCTATCGCTCGCCAGGTAAAATTCGACACCTAAATGACACGAAAAGTCTTAATATTGACACAGAAAGGAGGCGAAGGCTTTTAAAATCGCCAAACTAATGGGCCGAACGTCTTAAATTCTGAAAACTAATGGGGCTAAACATGAGGAATAAGGGGAACCAGAAAAACTACCCATCTCCTTTGAATTCTACGGATATATTTTTTACAGTATAGTGTACCTGACCAACCGATCTCCGCAGGGGTGAGAGGTGTCCCCTCGAACAGCCTGCTGGATCAGGTGTCACTCAACACACCCGTCATCGGCGTACAGAGAGGGGACGGAATCTACGCAAATTAACGCCAAGTAAGTAACCTTGCATAATTATCCTACTCGATGAGACAGAGCAACGGGTGAGGGAACGCGAAAGTGGTCCCGGACCCTGAGATTTTTTTTTTTTTTTTTTTTTTCGGGCTCTGTCGGGCTCTGTCTGGGCCCATCCCCAGTTGGTGCCTGAATATATACATACATACATACATACATACATACATACATACATACATACATACATACATACAAATAACCTTGCATTATAACTACCATGATTAACAGAGACCAAATCACCATGGATTCCAAAGTTAACCTGAAAGGGCGTGGGTCTTGGTAAATGTTGGCCAAATATGTGATAAATGTGTTAGTAAATGTAGACAGTTTAGGAATATCAGGGTTGGCTACGGGCATACTGATAGACACCGAATTTCGCCTGTTGTTTAGTCTCTGCTTACTGTGAGGTCATCTCTCTCTCTCTCTCTCGTCTTGTCTTTCCCTTGTGGCTCTCTCCCCACCCACCTGTCCGCATGACGTCACCCGATAAAGAGTAATGAGACGCTAGGTAAATACTCGTAAATTACCCAATAGCAAGCCCGGTAAGGCGGGAGGGGGCGGGGCATAGCGGTAGGATAGAGAGAGAGAGAGAGAGAGAGAGAGAGTGTGTGAGTGTGTGTGGCTGTGTGTGTACAATAATAATTGTCGATTTATTGTTCATTGCGGCCCTGAGGCTGAAAATCTACAGAGTTTTTCTTAAACCTATACTTATTCTACCTTAACTACGAGGTCTCATGCGACCTTTGGCGACCATGAGGTGCCTGGCTTCCCACCAAGTATTGTACATACGCAGATGCACTTTGTATTGGTGAGAAGATGTGTAGGCTAACACATGCTGATAGCAGCTTGGTTAGGGAGGAACCACGATACAATTTTCTCCGTCGCTATGGCCAAAAATCCTTTAGGATTTTGGTGGATACGAACCCTCGCCCCGGCCCCTTGCGGTCAGCACGAATCACAGTGCCTTAACCTGTGTGAGAGAGAGAGAGAGAGAGAGAGAGAGAGAGAGAGGAGAGAGAGAGAGAGAGAGAGAGAGAGAGAGAGAGAGAGAGAGAGAGAGAGAGAGAGAGAGAGAGAGAGAGAGAGAGAGAGAGAGAGAGAGAGAGAGAGAGAGAGTGAGAGAGAGAGAGAGAGAGAGTGAGAGAGAGAGAGAGAGAGAGAGAGAGAGAGTGTGTGTGAGTGTGTGGATGGGTTACTTTGCCTATTTGTTTGCCCGCCCTCAAATATATTTACCCATATAATAACTTCATCTTAACTAGACTCGTTCATTTTAAGTTCGGTCCACGATTGGGTAAGTTAATGTGGCCAACATAACTTGTAGCAAAAGGACCTGTGAGCGAAGGGACCATAAATCAAGACGGTGAGTTGGCTGTTTCGACACACTCCGGACGACTCGCCATTCACGTTCGTTTCCTCCTTTGACAAATCACGTATTAAACGCCCTCCTCTTTAAAGCCAAGTACGCTGAATTCCGGTGAAGTGTTGAATGGAGCCTTATTATAGCATTGCAAGTAATGATTTACATAATTTAAGTTGCTGTCATGATTTTATATAAAGCAATGTTGACTTTTGGGTATTTCGAATGTATTTTGATCTACGTGCGTTGCAAAAAAAAAAAAAAAAAAAAATGGCAAAGTATGTTACAGTTCGGAATGAGTAGAATACGCAATTATATAAGTGATTGAGATTTTTTTTTTTTTTTTTTTTTTTGTAAAGGGAATTTTGAAGCGATGTGATGTGATGCGATGATGTTGAGGGATAACTTTTAATATCGGCCCCTCGTTGGTGTTCTTATCCTCCTTCTCCAGGCTTCTTCTACCTTCACTATAGATGTTTTATTTATCCATCTTCTCACTGGGGTCCTTCTTTTCTATATGTTTAGTATATTATTTTTTGTTTAGCATGTAATACTATAGAACAAAGCAGCGTGTATATAGGCGTTTTGTTCGCAAGATTGTTGAGAACATCGTAAGTGTGTACCGTCCAGATAGGGTTATTTACACGGTTGAATTAAAACGTGATGAAAGACAATTGGTTTAAGGGGGTAGTTGTAATTTATGGGCCTATATATGCAATTGTATATTTATTATTTTGTTTCCTCGCTAGACCTCCATCAAACTTTAAAAAAAAAGAAAAAAAAAATTGTAAATTTTTCGGTTGAAAAATGTACCAACCGAAGGCCGGTTTCTCCTAAAATTACAGCCTCGCTATAGCTCGCCATGACAAAATCGACACCTAAATGGCACGAAAGATCTTAATATTGACGCACAAATGGGGTGAAAAGTCTCAAATCGTCAAACTAATGGTGCGAACGTCTTATAATCTCAAAACTAATGGGGATAAGCATGAGCAAGAAAGGGGGACCAGAAAAACGACCCATCTCCCCTTAAGCGCGATGAAAGAACGATTGGGTTAAATATGGATTGAATTTATAAACACCCTATGACGAGGAGTACTTTATTGACAACCTTCCGCATGTCCAGCACTGTAGCGACGATTGCTTTGAGTACAGGTGTTATTGTATTTCCACCATTACGGACTTGTCTTTAAGGGGACACTGGGTATTTGTTTTGGGGGTGTCTATTGTTTTGGGGGTGTCTATTGTTTTGGGGGTGTCTATTGTTTTGGGGGTGTCTATTGTTTTGGGGGTGTCTATTGTTTTGGGGGTGTCTATTTTTTGGGGTGTCTATTGTTTTGGGGGTGTCTATTGTTTTGGGGGTGTCTATTTTTGGGGGTATCTATTTTTGGGGGTATCTATTTTGGGGGGTATCTATTGTTTTGGGGGTGTCTATTTTGGGTTTTTGTTTTGTCTATTTGCAGTATTTATATATTAATTTATTTAGTTTTTAGTTTCCTCGCTAGATCTCCATTAAGCTTAAATTAATAATCACTCCATTCAAGATGAATTTGTACATATTTTGATAGAAAAATGTACAAGCCGAAGGCCGGTTTCTCTTAATTATAATTACAGGCTCGCTGTCGCTCGCCAGGAAAACATCGATGTCGCTCGCCAGGAAAACATCGATGTCACGCACAGTCTCGATATTGATATAGAAATGCGACGAAAGGTTATATAATCGACAAACTAGTGGGGCGAACGTCTTAAAATCTAAAAACGAAAAGGGGGAAACATGAGGTAGAAAGGGGGACCAGAACAACTGACTCATCTCCCCTTAAAGTGAGATATATCTAGGAACCATAGGGGGATGTATTATTGACAGTGATTGGGATTTATTTGGTTAGCTATTCACTGAGTAGCGTTATGAATCGTACCGTTGAGTAATTGTTGTATTTGGCTCGCTAGATTACCGAAAATATCATATGTGGAGAGACGTTTTAGCGTCCACATGGGTTATCAAAGTGATTCAAATTGGGTTAAGTTGTATATGAAGACATTTAATGGTAGTATTAATTACATATGAATTAATGTATCATGTTTTACCTACAAGATTGCCGAGTAGAAGGAAGGATAAACTAGAGTCAGAATCGAATTAATGATTAGAGTGGATTAGATCAAGTAACATTAACTATTAAGTAAAGCTCTAACTCGATACCATTGAGTAAATCGGCGTGTTTTGCTACCCACGTTACCGAAGTTGTCGTATGGGCCGAGATGTTCAGAATCCCGCGAGACCGGTGCGTGTGAGAGAGCAAGAGACCCAGAGAGAAAGCGTGGAACGAAAACCGAGGGAGCTCAGTTGCCCTCCGACCGTCGAAGTGGGTGTATATGTGTCTCCTCGTCTAAGCCGCTCGGATCTGCCTCTCCTTTCCCATGCCCGTGACAAACTTGCACAAACTCGGTGTTAAGCAGAAATTAGTGGATTGTTAGTGAAATTGGGATGATAACGACTTTGTGTATGAATTAGTTTCGTAAATGAACTAACAGATAATTAAGAAAATAAGGAAACAAAAAGTTATTCGGTTAATGAACTTTTTTTTTTCTGCGTCTGGGAACAGGTAATATTATATGCTAATGAGTGTTCGCAACCTGGTATCTCGTCTGTCGGAAGAAGATATCGCCGTGGTGATGTCTGAGTGAGTAAATCATCTGTTGTGCATGGGAAGCAACTTGAGAAAACTTAAGGGGAGGATTTTAGTTAGTTCGCTAGACCTCCATCAAGCTTACCATTACAGCCCCTAGACCCCCTTTCAAGATAAATTTGTACATTTTTCGGTAGAAAAATTTCCCGGCCGAAGGCCGGATCCTCTTAAATTACAGGCTCGCTATCGCTCGCCAGGAAAAAATCGACACCTAAATGGCACGAAACGTCTTAAAATTTACAGAAATTGGGCGAAAGTTCTTAAAATCGCCAAACTAATGGGGCGAACGTCTTATAATATCAAAAGCAATGGGGCTAACCATGAGGGAGAAAGGGGTCAAGAAAAAAATCCCTCAAGTGGAAATCTCCCCTTAATATACTGTATATAGGCAATGTTTACATTTAGTAGTAGCGTAATGGTTGACACATCTGGGGGAAGCTAATAAGGTGTGTGTGGTGTATTTCAGAAGCTAAGACTGTTCATGTTTTAGCTTTACTTAAGGGGAGATCTCCACTTAAGGGATTTTTTTCTTGACCCCTTTCTCCCTCATGTTTAGCCCCATTGCTTTTGATATTATGAAACGTTTGCCCCATTAGTTTAGCGATTTTAAGAACTTTCACCCCATATTAAGACCTTTCGTGCCATTCAGGTGTCAATTTTATCCTGGCGAGCGATAGCGAGCCTGTAATTTAAGAGGAACCGGCCTTCGGCCGGAACATTTTTCTACCGAAAAATGTACAAATATATCTTGAAAGGGACTCAAGGGGGTGTAATTTTAAGCTTGATGGAGGTCTAGGGAACAAACTAAATACCTCCCCTTAACCTCTTCTATACCGACGACGTCATTTCAATTTTATTATGGCTACTATTAGACGGTTGTATGCAGTTATAAAAGGGCCTCCAGCAATTATTAACAGGCTTCAAATGATCGCACTTAACCCTTTTCACTACCACAGGTCCTTCTTCATCTGCACAAAGTCGCCTCAGTATAGCTAGACGACATCTCTAAAAAGACGATCCGGTACAGAAGGGGTTAAGAAGAATTGGACTAGACTGTTAGATTATGTGGGCGAATAAAATAAAATAGTCGAACAGTTGCAATAGGCCACTCAGGGGGTGACCGGTCAACTCAACCAGTAGACCATTTCAACCAGTAGCTCTCAACCAGTACCAAATCAACCAATACGGTTAGGTTAGTACTATATTTTGGCACTAGTTTGGTTGGTCTGGGTTAATTTGGCACTGGTTGAGAGCTACTGGTTGCAATGGTCTACTGGTTGAGATGACATGGAACCCACTCAGGGTAAACATGGTCGGTTCACTATTATCGCATTAATGGGTTTACTTACACCTATTACACTGTTGATGCCTTCTTAATAGTATTGGTTTATTGTTGTCTTTATAACTAGATATAAAGTACAGTTGCCCACATGAGTTCTATTACACTGTTGATGCCTTCTTAATAGTATTGGTTTATTGTTGTCTTTATAACTAGATATAAAGTACAGTTGCCCACATGAGTTCTATTCCACTGTTGATGCCTTCTTAATAGTATTGGTTTATTGTTGTCTTTATAACTAGATATAAAGTACAGTTGCCCACATGAGTTCTATTCCACTGTTGATGCCTTCTTAATAGTATTGGTTTATTGTTTTTCTTTATAACTAGATATAAAGTACAGTTGCCCACATGAGTTCTATTCCACTGTTGATGCCTTCTTAATAGTATTGGTTTATTGTTTTTCTTTATAACTAGATATAAAGTACAGTTGCCCACATGAGTTCTATTCATCTCTGTGCATCTCTTATTCATAGCAATAGAATGAGCATGATTGGAGAGCGAGTGTAGTTTCACATGCAGTGGTTAAGGGGAGACTGGCCGTTTGTTTGGTCTATTAATTAATTTATTCATTATATTTTTAGTTTCCTCCCTAGACCTCCATCAAACTTAGAAAAACACCCCCTAGACCCCCCTTCAACATAAATGTGTACATTTTTCGGTAGAAAATTTTTCCGGCCGAAGGCCGGTTCCTCTTAAAATTGCAGGCTCGCTATCGCTCGCCAGGAAATAATCGACAACTAAATAGCACGAAAGGCCTTAAAATTCACAACGAAATGGGGCGAAAGGTGTTAAAATCGCCAAACTAATGGGCCAAACGTCTTATAATCTCAAAAGTAGTGGGGCTAAACATTAGGGAGAAGGGGGTCCAGAAAAACGGTCTGCCTCCCCTTAACTCCTCTGATTAATCAACTGATACAGTATAAGAAACCACACTCGGGATTCATTCATACTAGGCTTTACTTTCATATTTAAGGCCAGATTTCCACCTGGAAGATTTTTTTCTGAACCTCTTTCTCCCTCATGTTTAGCCCCATTGCTTGTGAGATGTAAAGACGCTTGCCCCATTAGTTTGGCGATTTTAAGAACCCTCGCCCCATTTGTGTCAATTTTAAGACCATTCGTGCCATTTAGGTGTCGATTTCTTCCTGGCGAGCGATAGCGAGCCTGTAATTTAAGGGGAACCGGCCTTCGGCCGGGAAATTTTTCTACCGAAAAATGTACAAATTTATCTTGAAAGGTGGTCAAGGGGGAGTAATTTTAAGCTTGATGGAAGTCTAGGGAATCAACTAAAAACCTCCCCTTAAGATCACAACGGGGAACAGCACTTATGTGGCCAACAATACACCATTAGATATCCTTTCACAGTCACAGAATATATATATATATTTGACTATCATTCAACTAGCTTTTACATATATATTTATTTTTGTAATTTGAAGCCTTCGTTAGTTTACAAGTATCCTTCACGTACGTACCCAAACAGTCTGATGAACGAAATTTAGGATGCGCATGGTATCTTAAATTGCCTCGGAAAACATGAAAGTTGCACACGGTATATTGATCGCCTCATTAGTATGGTTATCGCATGTATTTCTGCTTATTATGATCACATAGCACATTCCTCTTCATGTTACTTAATCTTAACACAAACGTAAGTGTATATTCAAATTGACTTATTCATGATATTTAAATTGACTTATTCATGATATTTAAATTGACTTATTCATGATAGTATGTTTGCGTTTTCATTTCTGATCAGATGCCAAATGAAAAAAAGGCCTTTCCTCAGCTTTTCTTGACGTAAAACACATACTATAGTCGATTTTATTTCAGCTGACGGTAAATTGAAACCCTTAAGCCGGAGTCACACGAGCCGTTTTTCGAGCAATGTTTACGGGCAATTATGATCTGGCAGCTTCAAAAATTACACTTTATCAGAAATCAGCCGCCTAACCTACTCTACCTTCAGTCTAGTTACCGATACCAGTGCAAACAAGTATCGAAATATAACGAGAACAAAACTTGCTCATGGAAATTGACAACGGCTTTAGTACCGGTAACTTTTCTTTGTGCATCTACTATGTCTGTGTCATATTTATGCCAATTATTATTAATTCAAATATAGTTCGCTCCAATACCTTCGTAAAAGCTGGGTAATCAAGATATGACATGGCAATTTACCGCCAGCTGGAAACAATAGAAGATAGTCTAATAAAGATATACAATAAACGGAATTACACAATAATCATTACCAACAATAAGCGGAATGATAAAATAATAATTATATACAATGTATGGAATGATAAACTATGAACTAAGCTATAATTAACTAAGCTATACACAATAAACATAATTATATACTATAAACTAAATTAATACGAACAAGAAACGGGATTATAGTAAATACATACAGTAGACAATCACATAAACTACAACTAATATATAAAAGTAATACAGGGAATTATAAACGATACACTAATACATGTAAACAATACACTAAAATACACTAAAATACAAGAACCAAATATAATAAATAATAATAAGTCATTGTTGTGGAGTTTATAATCTGTTGTTGCAGGCAGTCGCGAAGTCTGTTATATAAACGGTATTTTTGTTTATGGTTGCACAGATGGCCAAATATATACGTCACGTCTCGGGTGTCATTACGTCGGTGCTGAAGTAATGTCTGCCAGATGTTGGGGAAAAGGTGTGTTATTTAGTGTGTTCTCTAGACCTCCACCAAGCTTAAAATTACACCCCCTTGAGTCCCTTTCAAGATAAATTTGTACATTTTTCGGTAGAAAAATGTCCCGGCCGACGGCCGGTTCCTCTTAAATTATAGGCTCGCTATCGCTCGCCAGGATAAAATCGACACCTGAATTGCACGAAAGGTCTTAAAATTGACAGAAATGGGTTGAAAGTTCTTAAAATCATCAAAATAATGGGGCGAACGTCTTAAAATTAGAAAAGCAATGGGGCTAAACATGAGGGAGAAAGGAGTCAAGAAAAAACTCCCTCAAGTGGAAATCTCCCCGATTTTTGAGGGATTTACCTGCCCAATTTTATAGTCGGTAGATTTTTAGTATGTGCTCGATACTATTAACCCTTTCAAGATGCTAGGACGTGTTTCATTCTTTCAAGATGCTAGGACGTGTTTCATTCTTTCAAGATGCTAGGACGTGTTTCATTCTTTCAAGATGCTAGGACGTGTTTCATTCTTTCAAGATGCTAGGACGTGTTTCATTCTTTCAAGATGCTAGGACGTGTTTCATTCTTTCAAGATGCTAGGACGTGTTTCATTCTTTCAAGATGCTAGGACGTGTTTCATTCTTTCAAGATGCTAGGACGTGTTTCATTCTTTCAAGATGCTAGGACGTGTTTCATTCTTTCAAGATGCTAGGACGTGTTTCATTCTTTCAAGATGCTAGGACGTGTTTCATTCTTTCAAGATGCTAGGACGTGTTTCATTCTTTTATTCTGGCTCTTCGTAGACGATTTTAATCATTCTAAGAAGAAATAACTGTGAGCATCAGAGGGTTAAGGGGGGGGATGGGCCGGTTTTCAGGACCAGTTTCTCCCTCATGTTTAGCCCCATTAGTTTTCAGATGCTAAGATGTTTGCCCCATTAGTTAGTCGATTTTAAGACCTTTCGCCCAATTTCTTCGTCAATATTTAGACCTTTCGTGCTATTTAGGTGTCGATTTTTCCCCCTGGCGAACGATAGTGAGCCTGTAATGTTGGAAGAATCGGCCTTCGGCCGGGAAATTTTTCTACCGAAAAATTTACAAATTAATCTAGAAGGGGGATCTAATGGATGTTTTTTTTTTATATATTTGATGGAGGTCTTGGGTGGAATCTAGAAAAATAATGAATACGTGCAAAAATCGCCCAAAAAGTGAACCATTTCCCCTTAATTGAGATCTATATTACCCATTCGATTCCCAGTGTTCCAACCCTGAGTAAAATCGTCTAATGGTAGCCAAAAATTAAGTGAAAGGGATATCGAATGGTAACTTGGGGCCAGGACACCTTTTGTTTGGTTAATTGCACAGTCACGTTAAAAAATGGTCCAGATCCAGGTCATTGGTTTCGACCTTTAGACTCTCATTCAACTCGGTACAATGCTTATTAACACGACTCATAGATAGACAGAAAGATAGATATATATATATATAATTATATAGTTAGTTTATTGACCACAGGAAATATAGAATACAAACCATTATAACAAACAGGCTATATTTATAGATGGATAGTTTATTGACCTGCAAATATATAGTACACACACATTATAACATATATCATGACTTATATAAATTGTTCTCTGATTTTATATACGCACTTATATTCACATAGCATAATAGCTTTCCATAATATCTAAATTAACAGATTGACACATGTACAGTGGCGCTAATAAGTCAGGTTTCAGCTGTCTTTACGTTCGGCTCTCTCTATGCTGTATTAATGTCTGTCAGATGTTGAATAGGATGGGCAAGTGTAGTAACATGTTGGTATATCTCACTCAAAAAGAAGAAATCATGTGTAAATATTGCTGATAACAATTATTGATCAAAACATACTTGGTGCCGAGACATGACTTATTAGCGTGACTGTACGTGTATGATTTTATTTGGCTCCTTCTTGCATTCGTAAAATCTCAAAAATCCAGATGTACACCCGCAAGCCACAATAGCTATACACCCATTCCACATTGTGAACCTATAAATCCAAACTCTGAAGCATTTGGAATATAATGCGGCACTGTTTTATCGTGTCTGGGTTCGATGCAGATTCAAATGGGTGTCTTCTAATTATGGTTTTAGACTGTACACTCGAATACCATAGTCGCTAGCCCACTCCCAATAATTCGTGGACCCTCTATGTTTTTTCTTGATGTAATTATATTTATCTGGATTGATTTTTAGATAGAACTTGTTTTTCAATTAATAGTATATATGGTTTTGTAGTTGATGTATAGAAAATGAGATATACTTCCATAATTATAAACAGGTGAAGTCCACGAATATTAATGAGTGAGCTAGAGACTATGGTATCCGAGTGTACATATCTTAATTGTGTGGGAATACGTTGAAGATGCGCTTGTTATCTCATGACTTATCTTAACTACTTGGCTACATGTACAGTTGCCCGCATGTGTTCGTACCTATTCCGTGATTATATCCTTAGAATTGGTATTGGTGTAAGGTAGGCTAATCAATTCGTACCCGGTTTATCCAATTAGTACGCGAAATCTCTTCATGCATTACAACAAGCGATGGAATATGTCGTTTGGGCTTCAATCCAGTAGTTTATTCAAGTGCATTGGGGTTCGTAATTGATGAATAATGTTAAGAACGGGGTGTTACTTAATATTAGGTTATTTAAGTCACTCGCAAGAAGTTAGTATGGGTGGTATTATTTCGAAACTTGTAATCCTAAAGGTATATTAGTTTGAATATATACGTCTCCCCACCTCAATCTCTCTCTCTCTCTCTCTCTCTCTCTCTCTCTCTCTCTCTCTCTCTCTCTCTCTTTCTCTCTTTCTCTCGTCTCTCTCTCGTCTCTTTCTCTCTCTCTGGCTCAATTATTCTCTCTTTCTCTCTCTCTCTCTCTCTCTCTCTCTCATATTATTGTCACTGGCCTCTCTTTAGCATGCAGTACGAATAATGTGTAAATTATTATAAATTGGTGATAACAGTCCCGTTATTAGCCTAAGGGTATATATTTTATTATAATATATTAATATATATTATATATATATAATTTATACTATATATATAATTAATATATTATATATATATGTGTGTTAGTAAAGCCAGGTAATAAATTTCTTTAATACATACGAGGTTGAAAGAAATGGCAATTTCTGCGTTGGAAATTTTATTATTCAAAGTTTCCAGGTCTCTGATGAGTTTTCGCTGGGTGGCAGGAAGTAGATGAAGGAGATGAGCAAAATTCATGGTGGTACAGGGTTACATTAAAGTACATGATGATACAGGATATACGACGCGTTTCACTGGACAACCAGCATTATCAAGTAAGGAAGGAATGATATAAAAGGTAAACAGGAAGGGTATATATAGAGGGTGGAGGATCAGAGGAGGCGGAAAACAGGGGGCAAAAGTCTGCTATTGGTGGAAGGGAAAACTAGTTTTCCCTTCCACCAATAGCAGACTTTTGCCCCCTGTTTTCCGCCTCCTCTGATCCTCAACCCTCTATATATACCCTTCCTGTTTACCTTTTATATCATTCCTTCCTTACTTGATAATGCTGGTTGTCCAGTGAAACGCGTCGTATATCCTGTATCATCATGTACTTTAATGTAACCCTGTACCACCATGAATTTCGCTCATCTCCTTCATCTACTTCCTGCCACCCAGCGAAAACTCATCAGAGACCTGGAAACTTTGAATAATAAAATTTCCAACGCAGAAATTGCCATTTCTTTCAACCTCGTATGTATTAAAGAAAATATATATATATATATATATATATATATTTATATATATATATATATATATATATATATATACCGGTATATATATATATTTTTTGTTTTATTTATTTATGTATTGTTCCCTAATAAAAAGAGTATCGTAACATCGAGGAGTTTAGTGAATTAACTTTATCTTGTAAACGTCCACCGGCCAAGCCCCTGTAGCGGTCATCGTAACTTGAACCCTGATGCCTAGTTATATAACTGTACAATATAGCATAAAGTGGCATACAATATAGCCACAGTCGCTACAATTCAAGATATCTCCCCGGGGGGTGGCATCATTTATGTCCAACCCCCCAGTCTGTTTTATTGACATGATCTGTTACTCCCAGGCTTGGATTCTCTCTCTCTCTCTCTCTCTCTCTCTCTCTCTCTCTCTCTCTCTCTCTCTCTCTCTCTCTCTCTCTCTCTCTCTCTCTCTCTCTCTCTCTCTCTCTCTCTCTCTCTCTCTCTCTCTCTCTCTCTCTCTCTCTCTCTCTCTCTCTCTCTCTCTCTCTCCTATCTCTCTCTCTCTCTCTCTCTCTCTCTCTCTTTCTCTCTCTCTCTCTCTCTCTCTCTCTCTCTCTCTATTTTCTTTCTTTCTTTTCTTTCTTTTGTGTGTGTGTGTGTGTGCGTGTGTTTTTTTTCTTCCTGGCTCTTAGAACAGTTAGTACAAATAGTCAGGCCGCTTCTCGTCTGATGGACTTGCTACGCTCACACAATTCAGTGTACCGGTACCGTATCACGCAATGCTGACCCTTTAGCTTTATGTATATACAAATCAAATGTATATATACACTAATACAGTAGGTGCAATTGTTTTCGTCGACATTAGTTTGGTGTTCGGGTGTACAGTTGCCTTTACATCAACCTGGGACAAATGATTAGGGGAGCTGGCTGTATTGGGCCACTATAACAGATCAATGCATAGTAAAAATGAGAATATATGGTAGCTAAAAGGATCAATTTAGATAGTCTGTAGCCTTTTTTAATTTTTCAAGGGAACGAGCTGTCGCTTCAAACAGTACTGCACCAAATCACCACCCATAACGAGGGGCGTCGCGCTCCTTGGTGCCGCTAGAAGAGCGGCGAACACATCCAAAGGTATCCAAAGGTAAAGGGTAGACATCCTTCCTAACTTGAACAAAATCGTGTAAGGATCAATTGAGATAGTATGTAGCCTTTTTTAATGGGTAGACATCCTTCCTAACTTGAACAAAATCGTGTCATAATTGCCAGATGATCATGAAAAGGATGTCACCGATACTGAAAGGGTTTATTCCTGTCACTCATTCCAGGTTCATATTTCAGCAACTACATAAATTACAGGTGGCAATGAGGCCTCTGCGAGCACCGTAGGCCTAGGTTTGCAGTTCAGTTTGTTTTGTTAATAATATCAGTTTTACCCCAAATGTCCCGGGGGGAAAAAAAAAAAAACTCTGCCGGCCCCACGGAAACAAGCTCAGCAGGTTCGCTTCGCCACTCATTTTTTTCCCCCTGCCACCTCCACTTTCCCTCACCGGCCTCAAGATCCGTGTTGTCTTTGGCCCGGCTACCTCGGCTCAGCTATTAATTTTCGATTGTTATCTTTTATTTTGTTTTGTGGCTATCATAGTATCTCTCTCCCCATTCAGGTGTCGATTATTGTTGGCTATCATAGTATCTCTCCCCATTCAGGTGTCGATTATTGTTGGCTATCATAGTATCTCTCCCCATTCAGGTGTCGATTATTGTTGGCTATCATAGTATCTCTCTCCCCATTCAGGTGTCGATTATTGTTGGCTATCATAGTATCTCTCTCCCCATTCAGGTGTCGATTATTTTGGCTATCATAGTATCTCTCTCCCCATTCAGGTGTCGATTATTGTTGGCTATCATAGTATCTCCCCATTCAGGTGTCGATTATTTTGGCTATCATAGTATCTCTCTCCCCATTCAGGTGTCGATTATTGTTGGCTATCATAGTATCTCTCCCCATTCAGGTGTCGATTATTTTGGCTATCATAGTATCTCTCTCCCCATTCAGGTGTCGATTATTGTTGGCTATCATAGTATCTCTCTCCCCATTCAGGTGTCGATTATTTTCCAAGTGAACGATAGCGATCCTGCATTTGAGACAATAGTGTATTTTTCTATCGACAAAATGTAAACCAAATGTAAACAAAATAGCTGGAAGAGGGGTCAGGGGGGATTATTATAGCTGGAAGAGGGGTCAGAGGGGATTATTATAGCTGGAAGAGGGGTCAGGGGGATTATTATAGCTGGAAGAGGGGTCAGGGGGGATTATTATAGCTGGAAGAGGGGTTAGGGGTATTCTTTATCTGGAAGAGGGGTTAGGGGTATTCTTTATCTGGAAGAGGGGTCAGGGGGGATTATTATAGCTGGAAGAGGGGTCAGGGGGGATTATTATAGCTGGAAGAGGGGGTCAGGGGGCTTATTATAGTTGGAAGAGGGGTCAGGGGGGATTATTATAGCTGGAAGAGGGGTCAGGGGGGATTATTATAGCTGGAAGAGGGGTCAGGGGGCTTATTATAGCTGGAAGAGGGGTCAGGGGGGATTATTATAGCTGGAAGAGGGGTCAGGGGGGATTATTATAGCTGGAAGAGGGGTCAGGGGGATTATTATAGCTGGAAGAGGGGGTCAGGGGGATTATTATAGCTGGAAGAGGGGTCAGGGGGGATTATTATAGCTGGAAGAGGGGTCAGGGGGGATTATTATAGCTGGAAGAGGGGTCAGGGGGGATTATTATAGCTGGAAGAGGGGTCAGGGGGGATTATTATAGCTGGAAGAGGGTCAGGGGGGATTATAATAGCTGGAAGAGGGGTCAGGGGGGATTATTATAGCTGGAAGAGGGGTCAGGGGGGATTATTATAGCTGGAAGAGGGGTCAGGGGGGATTATTATAGCTGGAAGAGGGGTCAGGGGGGATTATTATAGCTGGAAGAGGGGTCAGAGGGGATTATTATAGCTGGAAGAGGGGTCAGGGGGGATTATTATAGCTGGAAGAGGGGTCAGGGGGGATTATTATAGCTGGAAGAGGGGTCAGAGGGGATTATTATAGCTGGAAGAGGGGTCAGGGGGGATTATTATAGCTGGAAGAGGGGTCAGGGGGGATTATTATAGCTGGAAGAGGGGTCAGGGGGGATTATTAGTTTCCATTTAGCTTGAAGAGGGTCTAGATTCTCTATTGTCAATCACCAGGCCGCTCTAAGACCTCCTTCTTAGTCTCTCTCCCCCTGACAACTCTTTCGGCTGATCCAGTTCGAAACTACGAAAGAGGCACTCCTCGTAACAAGTTGCCAAAAAACTTCTAAATATCAACTGCTCTCTCTCCCGCCCGAACATGAGATGATCATATCCGGGGAAGGCATCGTGGAGTTGCCCCATTTCTTTGTCAATATTAACACCTTTCCCCCCATTCCTTTGTCAATATTAACACCTTTCCCCCCATTCCTTTGTCAATATTAACACCTTTCCCCCCATTCCTTTGTCAATATTAACACCTTTCCCCCCATTCCTTTGTCAATATTAACACCTTTCCCCCCATTCCTTTGTCAATATTAACACCTTTCCCCCCATTCCTTTGTCAATATTAACACCTTTCCCCCCATTCCTTTGTCAATATTAACACCTTTCCCCCCATTCCTTTGTCAATATTAACACCTTTCCCCCCATTCCTTTGTCAATATTAACACCTTTCCCCCATTCCTTTGTCAATATTAACACCTTTCCCCCCATTCCTTTGTCAATATTAACACCTTTCCCCCCATTCCTTTGTCAATATTAACACCTTTCCCCCCATTTCTTTGTCAATATTAACACCTTTCGTGCCATTTAGGTGTCGATTTTTTGCTGGCAAGCGATCGCGAGCCTGTAATTTTAGAAGGAATTAGCCTTAGGCCGGGACATTTTTCTACTGAAAATTGTACAAATTTATAGGGGATGTTTTTTTTAAGCTTGAGGTCTAGCGAGGAGATTCAATAACGAAGTAAATATAATTATGAATATATAGACCAACAAACAAGCACTGGCCCCTTATAGGCCGCATTTATTGTATTGTTTTCTGGCTATTATTAGACGATTTCATTCACATTAGATAGGATGTATGGTAGTCAGAGGGTTAATTGAGGTAGTCTTTACCCTCGTCATTCCCACAGATCCTTCCTAAGCTGTATACAATCGTCTAATGGTACGGTATCCAGAATATACTGTCAAAATGCGTCCTAATTGGGTTATGCTACCGTTGTTCCATTGGCTGGGTCGTACTCCATGTTTAGGGTAACATTAACACTAGCTCATGTAACTAAACGGTCAAGTGGACATGGTTGGAGGGAGAAGGGGGGGGGGGGGGGAAGGAGGGAGAAGGGGGGGGGGGGGAGGGGAGGAGGGACATCTGCTCTGTGTTGGAAGAAAGCTTTTAGGTAATGGTAGCTTGTTCCGCTTGTCTCTCTGTCTATCTCACACTCTCATACACACTCTTTCTCTCACACACACACACACACACACACACACACACACACACACACACACACACACACCACAACACACACACACCCGTAGCCTAGTAGGTAGAGCTCTCGTCTCACACACGAGGGGTCGGGGGTTCAATCCCCGGCCGGGCGGAGACAAATTGGGCTTGTCTCCTTTCATGTGTTAGCCTCAGTTCACCTAGCTGTAAATAGGTACCTGGAATAAGTGGACGACGTTGTGACGTCCCATCTGGGGTTGGCAAAAATGGTACAAGGCGAGATGGGTATCATATGGTTCACCTAAGCTGATGGCTACCTAAGCCTTCGGGCGAGACGGTACCATCTATAGTGAGAATGGTACCATACAGATCCACCCTAAGCCTTCGTTTCCGATGTCGCCAATTGGCTAAAAATACAGACTACACACACATCCACAGCCATTCCAACGATACATATAACACCTACACATATAGGAGGCGGGAAATAACGAGCATGCTCACTCCCGCAATACAACTAGAGTAAGTACAACTAGAGTAAGTACACACAAACACTCTCTCTCGCTCTCTATATCTATCTCTCTACATAACAGCTAGTACCTACTGTAGGCCTAACTTTATTAAAAATGAAAGCTCGACTGCCAATGAGGGAGAGTAAGGTCTATGCAGTTATTGTACTTAACCTACGCAACACACAGGCTCTCTATCTATCTATAACCTCCCTCCCCCCGGCACACACACACACACACACACACACACTCACACACACACACACACACACACACACACACACACACACACACGTCGGATAATTACCCCCTGTGTTAATTTCAGCTACCTTTGATCATATATGCCTGCTTATGCTACCTGATGAAGTAAGAATTAGTGTGTATTAAGTCTCAATCGCCTCCAATTGGCAGGCCCATAATAGTCCTTCCATCGACCGGGGAGCTAATTTGCATAGATAAGTATCGGGGTAATTAATACGGTGCTGCCTTTGATGTGTTCCCGATTGGCCGGATTACACATTAACCGTTTCGGTACCGTGGCCGGGTTTTTTGTTTGTGTTTATTCTTGCTAGCACTACACGGTTTATTCTTGCTAGCACTACACGGTTTATTCTTGCTAGCACTACACGGTTTATTCTTGCTAGCACTACACGGCTTATTCTTGCTAGCACTACACGGTTTATTCTTGCTAGCACTACACGGTTTATTCTTGCTAGCACTACACGGTTTATTCTTGCTAGCACTACACGGTTTTAACCCCTTATGGATCATGACGCATTTTAACAGTTTATTTGACCAACATTGGACGATGTTATGCAGTTTGGAAGGTTTCGAGCAATCAGAGGGATACAGATGATCTAACTCCCACAGATCCTTTCTAATATAAATAAAAACTCGTCTAATGATAGTCAAATGATAAGAATAAGTTCGCCATAATCATCAAGGGGTTAAACAGTAAATAGTTTTAATTAAGCAAATATAATGGTTATTTCATTGAAATGTACATAAAGTATGCAGTTTTTCGTACCCTATCCACACAGTGACTTGTGAAATACACCATCATCGACTTTGCCATTCTCTGTGTATCTTCATTAAGCGCTGTGTTGCGACTTAGATAATATTTTGTACTTCATTTGCAACTGTCAGTCTACCATTGCCCTGAAACAGTTACCGGAAAAAGCGTTCGTATGACACTGGAGTGAAGAGTACACGTAGTGAATGAGAAGAATATGTAATTACCTTTCTTGTTTTCCAACTCTTAAACCAACCCTTCTCCAGTCGAAGGATCAAACACCCATTACACAAGCCCTAATCCTGCCCAAAGTCGTAAGCGGGATAATTTGGCCGTTCACAGTCACACGGGCTTTCTCTTCGGCAATAATCGATCAGTATCTTTTGCCTCCTGTTGGTTGTATCCAACTTATACATTGACTTGTCTCCTCCTCCCTCCCTCCCCCCCCCCCCATTCTTCTTTTATAAATGTATACTTTTTAAATATGTTTCGTCTACAACGTAATCAATTCTATTTTCCTTCGTCTTCTTTATCACCACCTCCTCCTCCTCCACATCTACTTCCTCCTCCTCCTCCTCCTCCTCCTCCTCCTCCTCCTCCTCCTCCTCCTCCTCCTCCTCCTCCTTCTCCTCCTCCTTTACCAATCGCCAATCACTCAGGCCCCTAAAACACTATAGTGGTGTGTCGGGTCTGGCGAACGATTAATGTTAATGCATTATTCAACCGCGATAAAAACAAACCTTTGACGGGCGGACTTTAACTCTCTTAAGTAGTTAGTTAGCGGCCCAAAAATTAACGGGGAAATAATATGTTTTATATTTTTTTGTTTATTTTATTTATTTTATTTATTTATTTATTTATTTATTTTTTGTGCGCGTGCGGTGGTTGAATGATTTTACGGATGGGAGGGTTTGTGTTTGGAATGTTTTGGAGTTATTTTTTTTTATTTTTTTTTTATTTTTTTATTTTTAGTTTTGTGGTGAATCTGTGTGCGTGTCTGTGTATATAATTAACACTTTGTATATATTAAGGTGTGTGTGTGTGCATTTGTGTTTGTATTTGCATTATGTAGACTTAAACTGCTTCAAGCTCCGTGTGTCCAGACATTTTGACCTATTTTCACTCTTTCAATTTTGGGAAAGGGGGGGGGGGGGAACGGCACTTGTTACTAACAGCTTTGCCTTTTGTGTCCTTCATACTCATACAAAAGATACTGTGAAACAAGAACAATATGAGGAGGTAACAAGAACATCATTAAACGACAAGAAAGTGGGAGGATATTTTGGTGAACGACTTTGCTTCGTTTCAGTAAAGAGAAGAGGGCATGGTAAGTGGAAAGGAGAGTAATAAATGATGCCAGAGAAACGGAAGAAGAGGGGGTTAGTGAAGCTTAAGGAATAGAGATTGTAATATGATGTAGAAATCGTTGGCCGAAAATAAATCCGGAAATATTTTTAATAATAATGAATGGATGGTGGAGGACACATGGATATGGCTCATAGAAAAAATAAACATATATATATATATATATATATATATATATATATATATATATATATATATATATATATATATATACGGTATATATGCCTATATTCCCCAGTTAATTTTCTGCCGTTACCTAACTACTTAAGAAAAATGAGTTAAATTGGGAAAGAAAATTAGCAATTACACTGGAAAAAAACAGGCATAACTATAATAGACAGGAGAACGAAAATAATAAAGAAAACATAAATTAAAGATAATTAATATACGGAAGAGAATAAAAATAACACTAGAGAAAACAATAAGCAGGAATAATCTAGATAGGTTGAACACAAAATATAGTAAAGGAAATATAAACGAAAGAAAATAAATATACGGCAATGAATGCTATAGACACCAAATGAAAACACGAGAAGAAACATAATAAAGATAGTATAAACAATAGACAAAATATATATATACATAAAGTAGACAAATAATACAAATATAAATAAAATAAATATAATAAAATAAATAACACAATAAAATGAAAACAAAATAGACAGGAGGAGAAACAATAATAAAAGGTAGTATAAACCATAGCAAATATATATATACACAAAGTAGACAATAATGAAGCCTATAAACCCCAAATAAAAAGAGTGTACCCGCTGATAATAAGACAGAGGGGGGAGGGGGGTTAATATATTGGGGGTATGTCATTGATACGTTAGAGTGGAGTGAAGGGTGGGGGGTGATAGTGGGGGAGGGGCTGATGGATCATGCAAGAGGTGGGGGGGGGGGGGGAGATGATGATGAAGGGAAGGAATAAAGAGGAAGAGAAGAAGTTAAGATTATGGACATACTATTATGGCACTTAGATTTCAACACACACACACACACACACACACACACACGCACACGCACACACACACACACACACACACACACACAGGCACTATAATTGTAGTTAACACTATTGGATCCCGATGTATGATTATCTGCAAGATTCAAAATTACACTTATTAATTTCTTATGGTAACAATCGAAATTATATAAACATTGATATATTTGCTATAGTAATGCTAGATTCTGTCCTCGATAAAATGCTTAAACAAATCAACCATTTCTAAACTTATCCCAAGAACTTTTTTATTGCAACATTGGCCTCCGAACCTTTTAGCGATTTATTATCTTTTCTGGGGTTTAGTAGCCACTTGGACCAAACTTGCCTTCACTTCCCCCAGACGAATTGCCCATACGTGTTTAGTGGATAAGGCTGAAAAGTGAGGGACGTATGGGCGATAGGAAAAAGGCACGGCATCGGAGTTTGACCTTTAGGGCTTTTAGCACGATAGGGTTTTTTACACACACACACACACGCGATTTTATTCGGCGTTGGTGTTATATTTTGGTAAGGCGTTTATAATTATATCGAGTAGGTCCTTCAATTTCATCGTACTTTGACTATCATTAGGCCATTATATTCGGTTCAGAAATAACTTTTGGGCAGCTTGACGGTTAGACTAGCTGCCGTGAACAGAAACAAACTACATAATCGGACGAATTGCTTCGGAATTACGAAAGCATAATGAGGCGATTCATTCTTGTACACCTTCTCTGGGATCAAGATGCTTCACTAATACACTATCTATCTATCTATCTATCTATCTATCTATTGCCTGACGCCGTGATCCCTGAAGGGGTGGCCACGAACGAACCGCCCCCATGCACCTAGGTCCCCAGTCACTCTACGCCCCTCCTCCCAACCAGCACCGCCTTTATCCATATACTTCCTCACTCCATCCTTCCACCTCTCCTTCAGTGCACTATACATAGGTAGATAAAAAGGACCTCGCGTAGTCGGAGTTTCAAAGTACAAATCAGGTGTCCTATTAACCCTTCCAGAACCCGCGGTGTCTAATTATTTTATTCTAGCAAAATTTGTACAATTTAGGACAGATTTGTGGTTGTAAAAAGGGTTAAATCAGATAGTTTGAAATCTTTTATATGTTAGAGGCCTTTTTTAAGCTTAGTACAATCGTCTAATACTATCCAAAATGAGAAGGTATGTCACTGGTACTGGAAGAGTTAACACCGTAGATAGAGAGAGAAGCACTTGTTTTTTATTGACAAGTTTCTGCCAATAGCTTGTACAGGTCAGTGCTATAAGCGAAGCCTTGCTAATTAAGTGCTCCTCCTCATATGGTATTTATAGCCATTTATATACATTTTTAGAGCTTACGCGTTATAATGTAGTTAAAACGCTGTGGTAGAAATTTAATTCTTATTATTTATCTCAATGTTAATAGCGTGGTTATGAATGTGTGGATCCTTAATATTGCATGTAAAATGGATCAATCAATATGAAACACAAAGCTCTCTATGTCATGATAACCTATTGGTGTAGTCACATGAGCGTATGTTCCGGCAATATATCTTTGGCAACTTGTAAATGAAAACTTTTATATATATATATATATATATATATATATATATATATATATATATATATATATATATATATATATACATATACAATTAGTACATATATAAATTAGCTGTCTTCAGTCTTATACCTTATACCATTGGAAAACAGAACCTAAAATATCAAGGGACTGGAGTTCTTGAAAAGGGGCTCCAGTCCTGACGCCATTATTGACTTACAGTGTGCTGGCCTAATAATCCAGAAATCTTAATAGCATATGCATTCCTATTTTAACTTTCTAACCTAAAATTGTAAAAATACGCTAATCTAAAAAGCCATCCCCGGCGTGATAATAATAAAGCCATCCCCGGCGTGATAATAATAAAGCCATCCCCGGCGTGATAATAATAAAGCCATCCCCGGCGTGATAATAATAAAGCCATCCCCGGCGTGATAATAATAAAGCCATCCCCGGCGTGATAATAATAAAGCCATCCCCGGCGTGATAATAATAAAGCCATCCCCGGCGTGATAATAATAAAGCCATCCCCGGCGTGATAATAATAAAGCCATCCCCGGCGTGATAATAATAAAGCCATCCCCGGCGTGATAATAATAAATAACAACAAATACATAAAGTGTTCGTGTGACTCCTCTTTAACCCCTTCTGTTCCACCGAAGTCCTTTTAGCTTTATCCTGGTTACTAACAGGCAATGTTATGTAGTTTGAAAAGGACCTCCAGCAACAAACAGGCTTCAAAATCTCTCACTCAACCCTTTTTTACTACCACAGATCCTTCTTAAACGGCATCAAATCGTCTAAATATAGCTAGAATAAAATATAAAAAGACGTCGCCGGTAGAGAACTGATTAACGGACGACAAGACTCCGATACGATCCGCCGCTAAAATGGCTAATATGACACCACCTTTTAAGTCTGAAGGGTGGAAGAGATACGGCCGATAACGAGAAGAAAAGAAAGACATGGTACCGGTGATCCTATAGAAGGGTGAGATTGGATAACTCTTCAATATTAACTAGTTTACTTAAACTATATATTTGTATTTCATTTTTTGCAATTATTATTTTTTTTTTTGCGGATATTTCACTCCCCCTTAGCAGCTAATTTATCGATTACAAAGTGGAGATTGGATAATTCTTCAACATTACCTATTTTATTTAAACTATTAATTGTTTTTCTTGCCGGATATTTTACTCCCTTAGCAGCTAATTTTGTAATAACTTGATACAATAATATGAAGAAAAGAAAGCCAAGGTACCGGTGATCCTATAGAAGGTAGAGATTGGACAACTCTTCAACATTAGCAATTTATTTTAACTCGATTTTTTCTTTCTTGGCGGATATTTGACTCCCTTAGCAGCTAATTTTTCGATACATTAGTACCCAAATATGAAACTATGCATCATATTATTGCTTGGTTCTCGTAATTAACAACATATTTGGCTATACAAACGTTGTGATAGACGAGTAATTAAAATGGGAACAAGCCAATTTATCGCCAGCTTTAATAAATAAATAAACTATACTGTAGTCAATTATTTTCAGACTTCCTCCTACACAATGAATTACGGTAGCTTATAATATTACTATGTTACTATAAATTTAATGTTTACATCAGATTCATTAAAATACTTCTCCTAAACAAATGGTAGATATTGGACTACTCTTCAACATTAGCCATTTTAATCAGTTAATTTCAGACCATTTGTTAGTTTCATTCTATAAGGAAGCTGTTGCTGTAGACATCGGCATTTAACATTAGTTCAGCAAAACTACGGTTGTAGTACATTATTAGACATATAAAATCCCTATCGAACAGACTTTTTATCCATCAGAAACCCTATCGAACATACTTTTTATCCATCAGAAACCCTATCGAACATACTTTTTATCCATCAGAAACCCTATCGAACAGACTTTTTATCCATCAGAAACCCTATCGAACAGACTTTTTATCCATCAGAAACCCTATCGAACAGACTTTTTATCCATCAGAAACTTACTTTATCGTTGCATTTCTGTTTAATAGCTGTTTAATTTCTGCTTACGCACATTTATTTGCTCGTTTATATACCATTCTATATTTTTGTTTAGCTTCCTCCGTAGACCCCCATCAAGCTTACACAAAACACCCCCTAGACCTCCTTTCAAGATAAATTTGTACATTTTTCGATAGAAAATGTCCCGGCCGAATTAAATGAGTCTCGCTATCGCTCGTCAGGAAAAAAAATCGACACCTAAATGGCACGAAAGGTTTTGATATCGATAAAGAAATGGGACGAAAGGTTTTCAAATCGGCAAACTAAAGGGGCGAACTTCTTAAAATTTCAAAAACTAATGGGGCTGAATAAGAGGGAGAAGGAGGTCCAGAAAAACGACCCAACTCCCCTTAATAGCTATACAGGTATAGCTTGAAACTCTCAAGGTGTCGATTACTTTCGGACTTGCTTGTACAATACATATTCAGGCGCCCCGTGTATTGCCACTGTAAGTATATTATTTTATAATTAATTTATTAATTTCACTCCCAACACCAAGCACCTCCTATAGAAATTAATGAATGCATGTGATCCTATCGGGATTCGAACCTGGGTTACCAGGTTTCGTTAAATTACCCCTACTTGTACTTTTGTGACTGACTTCAATTATACTTAAACTCCCCAGATCTTTAAAATGCTTGGGTGATAATAGAGAAACAATAGCGTCGTATCGTTATTGAGCATATTGGTGTACAGGATATATATATATATATATATATATATATATATATATATATATTTCACTTTTATACGGGCTCACACCAACTACACAAATTGGACTCTTAATTTGCAGCGAGATTACAGCACTCCAAATACTGCAGCATTAAGCTTAATGTTACGCTAAAAAAGCAAAACCAGCCTACTACCAGTGTGCTATAATAACGAAGACACACCATATCGGCAGTTGTCTGGCCTCTGTCTGGTGAAGGGCCCCCTACACGACAGAAAGAGAGATAAGAGGCCCATTAGCAGGTGGAGATAGTGGATATTAAGGAGGGCTCAGATTAAGTGCTGACGGGGACGAGGATTGGCCCATGGGAGACTTTCAGAGATACACAGACTGCACAGACCCTAGTGTCTTTGCGACTCTGAGAGGCGGCTCGATCTTAAATTCTAGAATGAAAATAAATTACTATTTATTCTTGGATGGCACCTGGGGCGAGTTTTAGCCACCCCAGTAGAGTACTTCAGCTGCTCTTATTGTGAAGCGCGTTCTCAACTGAAAATAAAAGTCGTGTTGACATCATTATTTGTTTTCTGTGAGTGTTTATAGAGAGAACGTCCCTTATATAATAAGTAAGAGAGAATAAGTTTTGTGTCAATCTGTTTGTTGGACCAACATAACGTAGTTTTACCTATAATTTCAATTGATAATGCGCTTCATAACTGGAACAGCTGAGTTACTCAACTAGGGTGGACGAAACGTTACTCTGATGTGTAATCGTTTGTTCGTTTGATTAAAAAAACATAAGGACCAAGGAGAGATGGGTAGGTAATCTCAAATCAAATGCTTTGTCTTATATGTGGTACCGTAGGTGAAATGTGAGATATTGACTAATATGTAGGAGGTCCTGTGAATCATAGTGGGCAACTCAAAATATTTACGCTTGTATTCATAAACAATTCTTTCCCATCCCAGAGCCGTTAATGGACGAAATATACTTGAAATGTTACGTTACCTTTTGATATAGGAATGCTAATCCATGTACTCCCTGTAAACAACTCTCATTCCCACAATATTCGTTCGGTATCAGGTGTTGTGAAGGAAAATATTGGTTTATGAATAGAAACGACAGACATGGGATATATTGTGTAATTATGTGACATGAATACTGATAAAACAATACTTCAATAGTATCTCTATAGAGTAAAATCTTAGGGAAATACATAGTGAAGGCTGAACAAAATGATTGTCATAGTTTAGGAGTTCGGAGCTTAACATTGGGTATCAGTAATTTTGTTAGCATATTGGCTTGTACGGGTGATCTAGGAGAGAGAGAGAGAGAGAGAGTGAGAGTGAGAGTTAGAGTTAGAGTGAGACTAGTTAGAGTGAGTGGGGGGGGGAGAGAGAGATATACAGCTACACACGCAGTGATAAGGAGGTATACATGGACACCCACCGTAGTCACACGGTCACGCCCAGGCCAAAAGAGAGAGAGACACACACACACACACACACACACACACACACACACACACACACACACACACACACACACACACACACAGCCCGTAGCCTAGTAGGTAGAGCTCTCGTCTCACACACGAGGGGTCGGGGGTTCAATCCCCGGCCGGGCGGAGACAAATTGGGCTTGTCTCCTTTCATGTGTTAGCCTCAGTTCACCTAGCTGTAAATAGGTACCTGGAATAAGTGGACGACGTTGTGACGTCCCATCTGGGGTTGGCAAAAATGGTACAAAGCGAGATGGGTATCATATGGTTCACCTAAGCTGATGGCTACCTAAGCCTTCGGGCGAGACGGTACCGTCTATAGTGAGAATGGTACCATACAGATCCACCCTAAGCCTTCGTTTCCGATGTCGCCAATTGGCTAAATACAGATTACACACACATCCACAGCCATTCCAACAGTTCATAAAACACTTAACATGCATTTCACGCAATACATTCCCAGTTAAGGAGGCGCGATAATAATGAGCTTAGCTCGCATTGCGTGGATTCCCCTTGACGAACAAGTAACTGAGTAACACACACACACACACACACACACACACACACACACACACACACACACACTCTAACTACTGATAGCCAGACTAAAAAGGAATAAATACCATCAGGGTGATGAACGGGTTAAACAATAGCTGAGGACCTTGTCACCTTCCTGCCAATAATTAAGCTGTGCCAGTTACATTATCTCAACAGTACTTCAGAGAGCACGCTTATCATCCCCCAAATGCTGTATCTCATCGGATGTCTTGTTACCCTCTCTACTGTATTCATTGATGCATTCGATTTTGAATATATTCATTGACGTGTATTTTTGCTAAACAATCAAATATACGTTATCTAATGAGCACTTAATTCTTGGGGTAATTGTGACGTACAGATATTCTGGCCATCATTCGACGATTGTATACTGCTTACGAAGGATCTGTGGGCATCAAAAGTGTAAAGACTATCTTCATTTATCCTCTGACTAGTATATAACTATACCCTTTCCAATCTAAATATAATTGTCTAATGATAGCCAGAATTAATGGTCAAAACGCGTCATAATCCTCAAAGGGTCAGGTCTCAGTTGGCGAGTTGCTTCACACACACACACACACACACACACACACACACACACACACACACACACACACACACACACACACACACACACACACACACACACACCATACACACACACACACACACACACACACACACACACACACACACACACACACACACACACACACACACACACACACACACACACACACACACACACACACCTGTAGGTCCTGTAGGTAGTAGTTGCAGGCAGTGTTGTCCGCCCGTGGTCACGCTGATGCACCACCACTAGTACATTCCATCTGCCCGTCTCTGCGCCAGCTGGTCCATGATGCTGTTGCTAGCGGCGCGGAGGTGGTAGTGGGGCAGTTTGGGTTGATCAGGTAGTGTCCAGAGAAATTTGTCCAGTTGATTTTTAAATTTCTCGAGACTTGGTTCAGTTGAGTCACGCAGATATCTGGGTAGGGCGTTAAAGAGAAGAGGTCCTCGTGTCGCAAAGGCGTTCTCCTTGAGCGTCTTAACTCTGGTGGCTGCTCTGGGGTGTACCCGCTGTATGTGGCAGAGACGGCCCAGTCGTTGATGGATGTGAAAACCTATATTAAGGTTGTTGGTTGTGATGCCAATCAATATTTTGTAGACATATAAGATGGCATATCTGTCCCTGCGTCTTTCTAATGAGAAAAGATTGAGAGTTTCCAACCTCCCCCAGTAGTCTAGGTGTTGGACGGCAGAGATTTTATTGGTGAATGAGCGTTGAACTGCTTCGAGTAATTGCTTCTCTCCCACCTTCCATGGGCTCCACAGCTGACAGCAATATTCCAACAGTGGAATGACCAGTGACTTGTAGAGCGTCAGCATTGGGATCATGTCACGTGTTCGGAAGGTTCGTAGGATCCATCCAGCTTGGTTACGAGCATTCTTTGCCACATTGGTTATATGCATTCCAAATGTACCATCTCGACTGAGTGTAATACCAAGATCTTTTACATAATCATTAGTATCAATGCAAGAGCCGTCATCTGCTGTGTATGTGTGGATATTCATATTTCGGTCTGCACTGTAGTTCATGTGTTCAAATTTGTTATTACACACACACACACACACACACACACACACACACACACACACACACACTGACTGACTGACTGACTTCCTACGGTGCTCTTTGGGGAGGAGATTCAGTGTTGCCAATTTAGCTACTTTCCCGCTAGATCTAGAGGTATTTACTTCGATCTAGAGGCTTATTTTTACATTTAGCGACATGAATTCTAGCGATACTCGGGATACTTGAGCCATTTTAACCCTTTGAAGCTCTGACGCGTTTTAGCAGTATATTTTGGCTATCATTAGACGATTTTATGCAGCTTAGGAAGTATCTGTGGGTGTTAAAAGAGTAAATACTATCGCAATCGACCCTCTGACTTCCATATACCGTTACTAATCTGAATAAAATCGTCTAATAGTAGCCAGAAACAGAACAGAAACGCCTATTGAAACGCTTGAAAGGGTCAAAGCGATATTGTCGAGATTGTGGCATTATTCTAGCGATTTTCGGCATGTATTTACTATCTAGCGGACTTGCTTTGGTAACCCTGGCCCGCTATCTCATCAGATCATCCACACTCACATAACTCATGGACCCACAAGTCTTGTATTGGTCCCCCAGCCATGTCACACTCATCATACACCCCACGTCCTCACCAACTTCCTATATGCTGGCCGGACAAATATATGTGTATACAAAGTTATATATATTTTTCACGAAGATCCTTAGTGACCTGAAGAAGCTATCTGCGAAACGTCAATAAAGTGCTACCTCCTCATTATCAGCTTGTAAATGTGATCTCAATTATTACACATTATTTGAATTGACATAAGCAGAGTTTAAGTGTTCGTGTGTAACTCACGAATTAAAAATATGCCCAGATTGGTTAGGCTAGTATTACAGTATAACAAATGTATGTTTGTTATGTATTTATCCTATTGCAATCAATGTCCCAGTCTTCAACGTGCAGCCATTAAGGGGAGGTTTTTAGTGTGTTTCCTAGACTTCCATCAAGCTTGAAATTACACTCCGTTGACCCCCTTTCAAGATAAATTTGTACATTTTTCGGTAGAAAAATTTCCCGGCCGAAGGCCGGTTCCTCTTAAATTACAGGCTCGCTATCGCTCGCCAGGAAAAAATTGACACCTAAATGAGACGACAGGTCTTAAAAGTGACATAAATGGGGTGAAAGTTCTTAAAATCGCCAAACTAATGGGGCGAACGTCTTAAAATCTCAAAAGCAATGGAGCTATACATGAGGGAGAAAGGGGTAAAGAAAAAAATCCCTCGAGTGGAAATCTCCCCTTAACCCCTTCTGTGCCGGCGACGTCCTTATAACTTTATACTGGTTACTATTAGACGATATTATTCAGTTTTTAAATGGCCCCCGACAATTAAATACAGGCTTCGAGCTCTCTCACTTAACCCGTTATACTACCACAGAGCCTTCTTAAGCTGCACAAACTCGTGTCTAAATATTGCTAGCATAAAATAAGAAAGACGTCGCCGGTACAGAAGGGGTTAATGTACTTGTTCAAGCTACTACATCAATAGCAGTCAGGATAATCACCAGGATCGTTACACCTGAGTACGGTACATGATGTTGACGTATATAGTACATAATACCCACTTGCTGGAGTACCTGAAGGTTAGCAAGATGGCGGCTATTGTGAGTAATATAGGGTGTAAGCTCACTTCTAAGCACCACCCAACATCGTATTTAAGGAGTTTAAAGCAATGTGTTTTGGTTATATTTCTGCTAAGTATTGATGTCTAAAGCTTGAACTTCTTACAGCCCGAAACTCGCAATTACTTGGAACAGGCTGAGCGAGAGCACAGTCTATAGATACAGTATCTGTGAGCGAGAGATGGAACGTAGCTAGAGGTGTACAGCATGACCCCTATGAATAACAAAGATAGCGGAAACTCTCCCCATTGAAGGCCGTGCCAACACCCAGTCTTAACTCTGCATTATCATCCTTGCGTTGGGTGTTCAGTGACATTGCTCGCTGAACTGACAGAAGATATACTATACAATGTGGCGGAATGTGAGTGATATGCTGGCTATCCCTAGACAAAAGATATATGTGTAACTTTATCAATCATCTACAATATCTATTCAATCTATCTCTCTATCTACCCACTATTTCTCTTCTAAATATCTATCTGCATGCCATTTGGTGACCAGGCAACATATATTGATTACGTACGGTATATGTACAGTCGTGAACTTGAATTTCTGGACAATTTTCTGATGTGCAATTTTGATATAGGCCTATTGACAAACTATTTGCATACACTGTTTGAACCACAAAGATAGATTACTGAAATTTAATTATTAATGTTCGCAGTTTTATATTAATCATCAGAAGGTGTTTTAGTGTTCCTGACCACCACTATAATGGGTTAACTTTTACGTCAAGATTTTCCATACCCAAAGCGTTTTGAACCTTACCTTTTACACCAAGAGACGCTGCCATCTTGTGTGTGTGGGGGAGGAGGGGAGGGGGGGATTAGTGAGTGTATAGTTTGGCATGGACTGTACACATAGATCAGATTTATTTCTAGTGACCGCTCTTCAAGTTGTATATTTGAGCCTAATCTTGTAGTTACATGACTAAATTAAGATTACCTATGGACAATTTCGTTCTGGTCAGTGCAATCGGCTTTTATCCAGCGCAGGGAAATCTGTTCGTACTCAGAAGTAACTGGGCTTAAAATCGTCTATTAGGGAAGCAGCGACAGGGGTCACAACAAAGCTCGGCAACATAGGGGACATTGCTGTGAATATGTGGGTTCTCCTGCGGGTCCTTGAATCAGAATTATAGCATGATATTGTGGGATGTGTCATCGCGGGTTCTTGAATCAGAATTATAGCATGGTATTGTGGGATAGTGTCGTTGCGGATTCTTGAATCAGAATTATAGCATGGTATTGTGGGATAATGTCGTTGCGGGTTCTTGAATCAGAATTATAGCATGGTATTGTGGGATAGTGTCGTTGCGGATTCTTGAATCAGAACTATAGCATGATATTGTGGGATAATGTCGTTGCGGGTTCTTGAATCAGAATTATAGCATGATATTGTGGGATTGTGTCATCACAGGTTCTTGAATCAGAATTATAGCATGATATTGTGGGATAGTGTCATTGCGGGTTCTTTAATCAGAATTATAGCATGATATTGTGGGATAGTGTCGTTGCGGGTTCTTGAATCAGAATTATAGCATGGTATTGTGGGGTTGTGTCGTTGCAGGTTCTTGAATCAGAATTATAGCATGGTATTGTGGGATTGTGTCATCGCGGGTTCTTTAATCAGAATTATAGCATGATATTGTGGGATAGTGTCGTTGCGGGTTCTTGAATCAGAATTATAGCATGGTATTGTGGGATTGTGTCGTTGCGGGTTCTTTAATCAGAATTATAGCATGGTATTGTGGGATAGTGTCGTTGCGGGTTCTTGAATCAGAATTATAGCATGGTATTGTGGGATTGTGTCGTTGCGGGTTCTTTAATCAGAATTATAGCATGATATTGTGGGATAGTGTCGTTGCAGGTCCTTGAATCAGAATTATAGCATGATATTGTGGGATTGTGTCATCGCGGGTTCTTGAATCAGAATTATAGCATGATATTGTGGGATAGTGTCGTTGCGGGTTCTTTAATCAGAATTATAGCATGATATTGTGGGGTTGTGTCGTTGCGGGTTCTTGAATCAGAATTATAGCATGATATTGTGGGATTGTGTCATCGCGGGTTCTTGAATCAGAATTATAGCATGGTATTGTGGGATTGTGTCATCGCGGGTTCTTGAATCAGAATTATAGCATGGTATTGTGGGATTGAGTTATCGCGGGTTCTTGAATCAGAATTATAGCATGGTATTGTGGGATTGTGTCATCGCGGGTTCTTTAATCAGAATTTTAGCATGGTATTGTGGGATTGTGTCATCCCGGGTTCTTGAATCAGAATTATAGCATGGTATTGTGGGATTGTGTCATCGCGGGTTCTTGAATCAGAACTATAGCATGATATTGTGGGATAGTGTCGTTGCGGGTTCTTTAATCAGAATTATAGCATGGTATTGTGGGATTGTGTCATCGCGGGTTCTTGAATCAGAATTATAGCATGATATTGTGGGATAGTGTCGTTGCGGGTTCTTTAATCAGAATTATAGCATGGTATTGTGGGATAGTGTCATATATTACTGTATTGAATGGGAGCTACACATTATGAGTTGTAGATAACAAGTAATAATAATAATACAATGAAACATTTTCGGATACCTAGTGAAGGTTCGGCCGGTTCGTCTGTCTGCGGCCTCGTTGAGAGCTGTCCCCCCCCCCCCCCCCCGAGTCTGTTTGCTGGATAATATACTTTAATGCATAATACTCAGAGGATATCAGATTATAAGTGTTCTTGTGACTCTCGATGAACTCGTCATTAAATCGTCTATTTGGGAAGCAGTGACTGTGCTTACAACGTAACTTGACACTATAGTGGGGGTCTATACTGGGGAACATCGCTGCAAAACTCTTGTGGGTTCATGTATCGGACTAATAGTATGATTTTGTGGGATAGTGTCTTTTATTGTTGCATCAAAATGTGAGGAGTAGATTATAACCTACAGATTAAGGGGAGGTCTCCACTTGAGGAATGTTTTTCTTGGCCCCCTTTCTCCCTCCTGTTTAGCCCCATTGCTTTTGATATTATAAAATGTTTGCCCCACTAGTTTAGCGATTTTAAGAACTTTCACCCCATATTAAGACCTTTCGTGCCATTTAGGTGTCGATTTTATCCTGGCGAGCGATAGCGAGCCTGTAATTTAAGAGGAACCGGCCTTCGGCCGGGAAATTTTTCTACCGAAAAATGTACAAATTTATCTTGAAAGGGACTCAAGGGGGTGTATTTTTAAGGTTGATGGAGGTCTAGTGAACAAACTAAATACCTCCCCTTAACCAGATAACAACAAATGATTATGCAAAGTGCTCGGATAACGGACTTTACTATATATTATATACTTAGTGGATATGTGCCTATTAAAGTCTTCGTTTGACTCAGGATTAACTCGGCATTAAATGGTCTGTTAGGGAAGCAGTGACAAGGCCCCCACAACAAAACCGGACTTAATCTTTGGAGACATCGCTGTGAATATTGTGTTGCTCCTGTGGGTTTTTGTGTCAGAATTATAACGATGTTTTAAGGGGAGGTATTTAGTTTGTTCCCTACTTTTTCATCAAGCTTAAAATTACACCCCCTAGACCCCCTTTCAAGATAAATTTGTACATTTGTCGGTAGAAAAATGTCCCGGCCGGAGGCCGGTTGCTCTTAAATTACAGGCTCGCTATCGCTCGCCAGGAAAAAATCGACACCTTAACGGCACGAAAGGTCTTAAAATTGACAGAAATGGGGCAAAATGTCTTAAAATATCCAAACTACTAGGGCGAAGGTCTTAAAATCTCAAAAGCAATGGGGCTAAACATGGGGGAGAAAGGGGTCCAGAAAAAAATCCCTCAAGTGGTAATCTCCCCTTAAGGGATGTGCCCGTTATTATTGTATTTAGATGTTAATATTAAAGATTTTAAGCTACATGATTTGCATAAACTATTCATTGAGTAACAGACATGCTTAATATTTGTGTGCATCCGTAATACATCGACAGTAAATCGTCCGTTAGCGCAGCAGAGATAAGGCTCCCAACAAAATCGGACACCATCTTAGGAGACATCGCTGCGATATCTTGCGTTTGCTCTTGCCAGATTTATGCCGGGAGAAACCTGCTATTGTAATGAGCACCCCCCCCCCCCCCTGCGCGCGCACGTCCACAGTAAAGCCTTCAGGTCTGGGCAGGTAAATAGTTGTTAATATTCCGCTAAACTCACTGCCAGGTAAGATGTTGTTGTTGTTGGGAGGAGGTTTATTTAGGAGAGGTCATGAGGGAGGTAAGGAGAGGGTATATATTGGAAATCAAAATAATATTACTTCTTATAATAACAATTATTATTACTATAGCAATGATATTGACTATAATAAGTTATATTATATTACGTAAATATTAATATTAAAATAATAGTAAGAAGATTAAGATAAGAAAACCGAGTTTCTTAAATTTCAGAAAGAGTATATATATATATATATATATATATATATATATATATATATATATATATATATATATATACAGTATATAACTTATAAACATCCTACACATTGGAATAGGCTAACAAATAGAATGCCGATGGGATTATATTACAAATACTTAAAAAGAAAGCAGACCAGGATACAAAGAAAAAGCGAGAGAAAGCTAGTAGGACATTGGAGACACAAGACCTGAAATCTTTTGAGAGAAATACCTATGCTAAGAAGAACAACAACCAATATATTCCGTTTGGGTTGAATACTTAACCTTTCTTCCTTTAACCAATCCGGACGCTTGACGAAAGATAAGAAAATTATTCGAGATTGTGTTTGAGAAAAAAAATATATATAGTTTGAAAGTATGCTGTATATAGTTGGTAAGACAAAGATGCTGTATATAGTTGGTAAGACAAAGATGCTGTATATAGTTGGTAAGACAAAGATGCTGTATATAGTTGGTAAGACAAAGACACATGTTTCAAGACATCCACAAATGAGATAGAGGACAAGTAGGTTTTGATAAATATAAAATCTGCATTGCATTATATATATAAATATAGATGCATCATCAATATATTGTGAGGAGAGCACTTTATTGACAACGTTTCGCTTAGAGCTTCATCAGGTCAAATAAACGTACGGTAGATCATATAATAGTGAACATTCAAATTACATGAAGTTTCAGTAAAGTAATCGTTAATGCGTAAGTACACACTTTCCCACCAACTTGACTACTAACTTCAGAACTCACCTGTACGCCCTAAGACATAAATCGTGACATAAAGTTTTCCAAGCTTTCCCGAAGTGAATCGAATCTTTTCATTAATTATTTACCTGATAATTCGATTTTGGGGGTTAATTTGGTTGCTCGAGGGTTCATATTAGACAGGATTTATGTCTTGGAGTGTACATTATACGCTGGCAAGGCTCCAAGTCACACAAAACTTCAACAGCAGAAAAGTCTATATATATAAATCAAAGTTAAGGGGAAGAAGACCGTTTTTCTGGACCCCCCTTCTCCCTAATGTTTAGCCCCACTAGTTTTGAGATTATAAGACGTTCGGCCCATTAGTTTGGCGATTTTAACACCTTTCGCCCCATTTTGTTGTCAATTTTAAGACCTTTCGTGCCATTTAGGTGTCGATTATTTCCTGGCGAGCGATAGCGAGCCTGCAATTTTATGTGGAATCGGCCTTCGGCCGGGACATTTTTCTACCGAAAAATTTACACATTTATCTTGAAGGGGGGTCTAGGGGGTGTTTTTCTAAGCTTGATGGAGGTCTAGGGAGGAAACTAAAACAAAAAATAATAATAATAAATTAATTAATAGACCAAACAAACGGCCAGCCTCCCCCTAACTGTGAGTAGTTCTCCAAGCTCTACCCTTTATTTTTAGCGTTCTTCTCCACCTTCAGTCATAATGTAAAGTACTGGGCGACGTGTTTTGTCAGAGGCACCAGTCGCTTCATCTTCATGATTGACTGACAACCTCTTTACTGCTACTTGCGTTACTCTATCATATTGCTACTTCTATGGCGGGGAGCGTTCGGTTTGTTTACAATATTTTGCTGCTATGTATAATCCCCTCTCTGAAGCATATCATTATGAACTATCTATCTACTCTACTTTTCTCTCTCTCTCTCTCTCCCTATTTATTAAAGCATAACTTCCTTCCCTTCCTCTCTCTCTCTCTCTCTGTCGCATATATAACGTGTAAATTTCTTTGCTCTCTCTCTCTCTCTCTATTAAAACAACTTCCTTCCCTTCCTCTCTCTCTCTCTCTGTCGCATATATAACTTGTATTATTTTTTGCTCTCACTCGCTCGCTGTCTCTCTCTCTCTCTCTCGCTGTCTCTCTCTCTCTCTCACACACACAGTCGAATCATGTGGTGGTGTTTCGTATTACCAGCCACTTTAGCCTAACTCAGATTCACTTAACCCCTTAAACGAGCCAAGAAGCCACCAGATTTTATCTCACTTTTTTTGTAAACCTGTTGTGTTTACTGTTCTAGTTTACCTCGTTTTATTTTTATTATGAATTATATACGCATGATGTTTATCTTGTCCTTTAGTGGATGATTAGGTTAAGACCTTATCAAAGAAACTTCTCATTGAGAGAGTATTGCAACGCATAGTGTTACTTGTGGATTTCAATTATATTTCAAGATTTTAACTTTTTTGCCAGTACTTCATGTAATAGCTAACTATATTTTGTATGAGTATGTATTTCTTAGACCATATAGATCTATGCAATTATATCAACACATCTCAATTAATGCCTTATGTAATAATTATTAATGTACATGTTTTTAATAGGATACAGGTACAATAATTTAACAACTCTTTTAATTGATCACACACTCAGGATTGTAAGATAATGTGAAGGTGCAGTTTGGTCTGCTCGCCTCACCGCTGCCACATCCACACTTACTGAGACCTTCTAGTTTATTTTGACACACACCTTAGCAAAAAGATGAGCGCGTCTTCTATACCGCGGCATAAACTTTCATCTGTAAGGAGGGTCATATTAACTTTGTCATAATGCATACCTTGAGTTGTAAACAAACTCGCATGAGGACCTCCAGCTCGGTCATGATGGTGCTCGCTCGATTGAACTCAATTATCCTTTTCTAACTTTAACTTTTTATATTTATTAAGTTGTATCTACTTAATATTATACTAAGTTACCTAAGTTACTTCATCTTAGGCTATAGGTCTGGTTGAATTGACCAATTGGGAGTTTCAGATTATAAGGAAGTTCGAGTTGTAGGTATGGACATTTGGCCAAAATACAAAATATAACTACGACGCATCAATTTTGAAATAAAATTCTACACAAATTCCAACCAAAACTAACCCATCTATATATTTATTAATAATATTTTATTTTATGTCTACAGCGTGAACTTAATTATACACTAAACATCGCAAGTAGTCAATTGATATGAGGTCGAGTTGAAATGTAACGGGTCTTGAAAATGTCCAATAATCCCAGTTTATCCATTTTATTACACTTGAACACATACTGATAATAGGGCATCGGAACCAGACATGCACAGTACGAGCAATCTAACATGGTGACTACAAAAGAAGAGGTGATACCTCTCTCCATAGAAGGCTCTACTTGGCAAACCCCTTCTACAAACCCCCTACTCTCTTTCATCTTCCTCTCTCTCTCTCTCTCATCTTCCTCTCTCTCTCTCTCTCTCTCTCTCTCTCTCTCTCTCTCTCTCTCTCTCTCTCTCTCTCTCTCTCTCTCTCTCTCTCTCTCTCTCTTCTTCTCTCACTACCTACTTCCCGTTCTGTCCTCATCAATTTACTATACTTTTACCATGTCAATAGAATATATCTATATATATATGTAGTAAAACTCGCTAGGAAAATTGAAACAATGGAACACCAAGCTTTCGTCTATTCTCTCAAGACATCTTCAGGGTAATACGTATTACCCTGAAGATGTCTTGAGAGAATAGACGAAAGCTTGGTGTTCCATTGTTTCAATTTTCCTAGCGAGTTTTACTACATAATTTGATCACACGTATTTGTGATTTTACCTCTATATATATATATATATATATATATATATATATATATATATATATTTTTTTTTATGTCTATGTCTACCTTCACCCAGACGTAAAATCCATAAATTATTTTCTTCATATTCTCGCGTCAACCAGTATAACTTTGTTAAATTCATCGGTCTTATTATATAATAATTTTATTTCAGTATATGGCCACTTTCCTGCTAAATAATAAAGCTTTACTATCATTACTCATCTTTGTCGCCGTGGTAGGTACGGCATTATATATATATATATATATATATATATATATATATATATATATATATATATATATATATATATATATATACTGTATACTGTATATATTTTGTTTTTGTTTTTTTCATGAATAATGCATGTAAAATTCCATTCATGTTTTAGCGTACATAATATACTTAAATTATGTGAGGTCCACTTCTATGAGTGTTTTAGAAGATAGTAGTAGTAGCAGACAGTGGTATGGCTTAGGGTTTATTTGTTTGCTATGTGTTACCGTCTGGGCGTCAACCTGTGAGTTACTATCGAGTCGTCTTTTAACTCTCCCCCACCCCTCATATATTCCACACGCCCTAACTTCTTCATATATTCCACACGCCCTAACTTCTTCATATATTCCACACGCCCTTACTTCTTCATATCTTACTCCTTACCATTCCATCCTCCCACATTATCAACTCTTCTTCTCCACCATTCCCATTCTCGTCCACCTACTCCTCCAAACCTCCCCAACCCCCTCTTTCTCCAACATACTTTCAACCTCTTCTTTCCCACTTCTATTCTTCCCCATTGCCTTCCACCATCTCTTCCACTTCCCATCTCCTCTTTCCACTTTATCACATTTCCTGGCCTTCTATCCCCCTCCCCCCCAGTTACTCCATCATCATCATCATCAACTCTACTCTTATCTTACCTCACACCTTTGTTTCCACTTTACCTATTCACCTCAACCTCCACACTATCCCACTCCTCCACCATACTTCCCCTCCACCTTTCATATTATCCCTCTGTATCACTCCACCTCCCACTCTACTCATGCACCTTCCACACCATAAGTCTCCTCCACCTCTCACACCATGCCTCTCCTCCCCCCCTCACATTACTTCCACTATGCCGCCTCCTACTCCCTCACCATCCCTCTTACCCCCTCTCCAATCTCCCTCTCATATTATCCCTCTCCCTCACCCACCTTTCTCACCAGCCAGCCTCACACGCCCACCTCCTCAACCCCTATCCACCTTACAGCCCATCCACCTCCTCTACACCCCCCCCTCCCCCCTCCACCTCCACCATCCACCTCACCTTCTCCACTTCCCCAACCACGCACCACCTCCTAGCCCATCCACCTGTCATTCTCCACTAACTCTTCCGTCTCCGTGGGTTCATTAACATTCTCACCCTAGGTACGAGTTGCAAAGCGGACACTGACGCTTCATTCACCCATCTGTCGCCCATGGAGGGAGGTTTGTATTTATTTGTCCAATTATTTATTTATTTATTTGTTATTTTTAGTTTCCTCCCATACCTCCATCAAGCTTTTAAAAATACCCTCAATACCCCCGTTCGAGATAAATTTATAATTTTTCGGTAGAAAAAATATCGCAGCCGAAGGCCGATTCCTCCCTAATTACAGGCTCGCTATCGCTCGCCAGGACAAAAATCGACAGCTAAATGGAACGAAAGATCTTAAGATTGACAAAGAAATGGGGCGAAAGGTCTTAAATCGGCAAACTAATTGGTCGAACGTTTTAAAATATATAAACTAATGTGGCTATAAATTACGAATCAGGGGGTCCAGGAAAAATAAAAAATCCCCTAGGTACGAGTTGCCAGGCGAACCATTCAGCCATCTGTCCCCCACTTCATCATACCCTCACCTGCACACACCTGCCAACATTATTTACACCTGTCATAAGTAAACGAATCTATCAAGGCTGGCGAGGGTCATCATTATTTTGGACTTGCGATGTACAGCCAATTCCTGAAGAGCAATACGTGTCGAGCTGTTCCTTTATCTAAATACAAATATTCTAAGTACAGTCGCGCTAATAAGTCATGTCCCAGCTGTCATTACTTGGCTCGCTCTGTGCTGTATTAATGTCTGTCAGATGTTGAATAGGGTCGGTAAGTGTAGGAACATGTTTGTATATTTCACTCGATATGAAGAAATGAAGCTTAGATATTGCTGATACCAATTATTGATCAAAACATACTTGATGCCGAGTCATCACTTATTAGCGCGACTGTACAAACTTATTACCTCTATTAGGGATCCGATCGTTATTGTAAGATACGTAGCCATAAGTCATTTATGATATTTATGATCAGTGATCCTAATGCATATGGTACTGTATAGATAGTAAAACAAATCTTGTTAGAGTGCGAGACATTGTAATATTCAAAAGATTCAATGGTATTTCCTTGTACTTATGTCTATGTCAAATACCCTTAGTGAGACTTGAGTTATTTGATTTGAATGCAGGCATCTGCTACTTTAATATTTCGACTGTTGTGAAATACGTATTATAAGTATGAAACCATGACTTGGAAGACTTGGAAAAATAGTGTTATAACAATAAAAGATAATACGAGTTCTTGAGGCAAAAGAGCACAGAGTAGACGTGTTGGTTGTGATGACGGTGGCATCTGGTGGATTACCCTTACCAAAAATGTCACTCTTTCCGTCTGTTGTGCACCATGACTAAATACATGCACTCTCACCCTGACTGTCCTTTCTCCGCCTCACCCTATCATTATACCACTCCAAAGACTCACCTTCACCCTCTCAACAGCTGACTCATATCCGATACATCCTCAATAGTCGTCTGGTAGTTCTATAGCAATGAGTTGAGAGGCATATGGCTCGCAAGCTCAATCATAAGGAGAGTAAGTGTGTGTGTATGTATGTATGTATGTATGTATGTATGTATGTTTGTTATTCACTCACTTGTTCGTCAAGGGGAATCCACACAATGCGAGCTAAGCTCATTATTATCGCGCCTCCTTAACTGGGAATATATTGCGTGAAATGCATGTTAAGTGTTTATGTATCGTTGGAATGGCTGTGGTTGTGTGTGTAGCCTGTATTTTAGCCAATTGGCGACATTTGGAAACGAAGGCTTAGGGTTAATCTGTACGGTACCATTCTCACTACGGTACCAGTCTCACCCGAAGGCTTCGGTTGACCAGTAGAGGTGTGTGTGTGTGTGTGTGTGCGTGTGCGTGTGCGTGTGTGTGTGTGTGATTAAGTATTTGGATAGTCGGTATTTCCTTTTCTCTTTACCCTTTATTCAATTCTTCCCATTATAATTTATATCTTGCTTTCCTCTCTCCACCTTTCAGTTATATTTTCCCATCTCCCCTACGTTTGTCACCAACCGAACCATCTATTATTTTTTGCCTCCCTTCAATTGCTACCCTCTCCTCTTTCATTGTTATTTACCCTATTTCCTTCTTCCTCTCCCTAGACCTTGTATCCATATTTCCTAAACTCCTTCCCTCTTTCAATTTCATGTTCCAATTCACCTCCAGTTCTGCAGTGTCACCTACCAAACCATGTACTTTTTGTCCTTCTTCAATTGCCACCCTCTCCTCCCTTTTGGTTAATTATCCTATTTAATTCTTACTCTCCCCACACCTTGGGTTCTATCTTTCTTTCCTCTCCTCTTCCTTTCAATTCCACCTGAACTATGTCATCATCTACTTTTCCCTTCCTACATTCGTTACCACCTCCTTATTCTTCCGTTATTTATATTATTTCATTCTTCCTATATTTATACCTCATATTTATCGTTTTGTCCTCTCCCTTCAAATCCACTTTTATCGAACCAGCTATTTTTTCCCTCCTTCAATCGCCACCCTCTCCCCCTTTTGAATCTATCCTATTTAATTCTTCTTAACCTTAGAGACCATACTTCTATCCTTTCCTCCGATATTAAGCCTTATTTCTATCCATCTTTCCTTTCACCGTCTCTTCATTCCACTTTTATCGTGTCACCACCCGAATCATCTATGTTTTTATCTTCCTTCAATTGCGACTCTCTCCTCCTCTTCATTATCAGTCTTATTCCATTCTTCCTATCCTTAACCCTTATTTATATCCTGTCTTCCTATCTTTACACCTTATTTCTATCCATCTTTCCTCTCCCCGTCTCTCCATTCCACTTCTATCGTGTCACCAACCGAACCATCTATTTTTTTCCCTTCCTTCAATTGCTACCCTTCCATTATGTGTCCCTCTGTCCTGTAGTCATTTCCTTTTAGGTGATATTTCGTCATTTCCTGTCCCTTTTCACCTTTTATGAGGGGACCTTCTTTGCTCGGTCCGGGTCTGCTTCTCTTGATCTCGCGGGTATCTATCGTTATCTATATTTAGCTGTATCTATCTATATCTACCTATGTGACTGTTTGAATGTCTGTCTTATCTGTCTATCTATCTATCTATCTATATCTATCTATATCTATCTATATCTATCTATATCTACCTATGTGCCTGTTTGCGTATGTCTTATATGTCTATCTATCTATATCTACCTATGTGCCTGTTTGCCTAGCTACCTTTCTATCTCTATATATCTATCTATCTATATTTGTCAATCAATCTATCTTATCAATCTATTTCCTGTATATCTAACCATCTTTCCAACTTTTTAAAACTTATATGGATCAACATGTATCGTACTTGTTTCATATATATATATTTACCTCTCTCTCTCTCTCTCTCTCTCTCTCTCTCTCTCTCTCTCTCTCTCTCTCTCTCTCTCTCTCTCTCTCTCTCTCTCACACACACACATCTTACCCCAGCACTCAGGTTTACGAGACCCAACTGTTGGACAATAATGAGGTATTGTTGACATAAACATAAACTAAAAATTGAATAAATAGAAACCTAGACTCAATAAACAAGTACAGTATTACAACACTAGTATTGCAGCATAGCATTATATACCATAACAAATCTTGCAAAACTTGAAGAACACGGTTATTTTGATATGTAAATATTGTAGATGCTACGCAAATTAACTGTATCGACAATAAACGAGAGAGAGAGAGAGAGAGAAAGAGAGAGAGAGAGAGAGAGAGAGTGACTTTGTGTGTAATAATGATGATGATGATTATGATAATCGGTATATTTTGAGCCGGCATTCAATGAGGCTGAATGCACACAATTCTTAACTTATCCTAGATAGTCAATAGGTTGACTCTGGGTGCCACAACGGCGCCTACAGTACATACCCCTAGAAGGGTAGGATATGGGCAGGAAACCAGGTGGAACCCAGAGACCGGTCCCTCCATACGTGAAAGAGAGAGAGAGAAAGAGAGTGTGTGAGTGAGTGAGTGAGTGAGTGTGTGTGTGTGTGTGTGTGTGTGTGAGAAAGAGAGAGAGAGTGAGTAAGAGTAAGCATAGTAATCAGCATGAAAGAGAGAACCCCTTTGATTGTATCCGAAAGAGAATAACCCCAAAGAGAGCGAGGGAGAGAGAGAGAGAGACAACGCACTTGACAGAGTTAAAGTAGCTTCTTAAAGAACACAAAAACCCCGACCAGGTGACAGACACTTAAAAGGAAGAATCTACCTGGTGATGGAGTAATAGGCGGAAAGATCAACACAGTCAAAGCTTCGGTAAATAATCTGGGAGGGGGCCAAGGCAGGAGGGAGACTTGACGTGTCTTAATGATCTTTATTTGCCTCCCCATAGTGTCGATGCGGCCGAATAGTTAGACATTTCGATATCAAAATGAGTAATGATTCAATAGTTCGGTGACAATGAAGTACAGTATATAAATGTCATGCTGAGAGAGAGAGAGAGAGTGTGTGTGTGTGTGTGAGTGAGTGTGAGAGAGAGGGAGGAGGGAGATAAACTATAGGCTACATTTTGAAGGTTAGTGATGGGTTAGGATTGACTGCCACAGAAAGTAGTTAATATAAGGGGCTTCAACTACAGAGACCTTTGAGAGGGGAAACCATTACTCGAACACACACACACACACACAGTCGGTCGGGGATTTAATTCAAGATATTTATCTAAGTGACATTTAAATGGTTGAACAGTGCAGCACTTTACGACATTATTAGGATGAAAGGGAGGCAATGTGTGTGTGTGTGTGTGTGTGTGTGTGTGTCTCTCTCTCTCTGTTTGTGTGTGTCTGGTTTGTCTGTTTTATGTGTGTGTGTGCATGTGAGTTTGTGTAGGTGTGTATACTGTATGTGTGTGTGTGTGTGTGTCTGGTTTGTCTGTTTTATGTGTGTGTGTGCATGTGAGTTTGTGTTTTTGTGTAGGTGTGTATACTGTATGTGTGTGTGTGTGTGTGTGTGTGTGTATGTATGTATGTATGTACAATATGTGCGTGTGTGTATGTGAGTGCGTATATGTAGATGTCTGCCTCGGTGTGTGTGTGTGTGTGGTTTGTCTTTTGTTTGTGTGTGCATGTGAGTTTGTGTGTGTATGTATGTACAGTATGTGCGTGTGTGTATGTGAGTGCGTATATGTAGATGTCTGCCTCGGTGTGTGTGTGTGTGTGTGTGTGTGTGGTTTGTCTTTTGTTTGTGTGTGCATGTGAGTTTGTGTTTGTGCGTATTTACAGTATGTGCGCGTGTCTATGTGAGTGTGCGTGTATGTAGATGTCTGCCTCTGTGTGGGTGTGGGTGTGTCCAATGCCCTGCAAATAATAACCTTGTAAACTTTAACAAGCTTTGAGGCAGTGATGGGTCCCACTTTGACGAGAGCCACCCGTTTCATTAGTGAGAGAGAGAGAGAGAGAGAGAGAGAGAGAGAGAGAGAGAGAGAGAGAGAGAGAGAGAGAGAGAGGAGAGAGAGAGAGAGAGAGAGAGAGGAGAGAGAGAGAGAGAGAGAGAGAGAGAGAGAGAGAGAGAGAGAGAGAGAGAGACAGAGAGAGAGAGAGAGAGAGAGAGAGAGAGAGAGAGAGAGAGAGAGAGAGAGAGAGAGAGAGAGAGAGAGAGAGAGAGAGAGAGAGAATTGAATTGCATTGAATTTAAACTAGCTATTGTTTTGCACTGACCTACCTTGGCTTGAACACCATTGTATATGTAACGTTGAGAGAGAGAGAGAGAGAGAGAGAGAGGGAGAGGGGGGGGGGGGAGGTAGAGAAAGAGAGTACGTTAGAGTGCCATAGTTTTTACCATATTCATTAAGTCTCAACCCTTTGAGCCACCCGAACAACCTGGTGCCCCCCTCTTAACACCTCAATAAGGAGAGTTTAACAATATTGTCATAGTGTTAGGGCTATATTGAACACTATAGGTGCCTTATTGATAGTCATTTTTAGCCATTTATATAGTTACTCTGAAACCTCGCTTTGTCAGTTACTAAACTCTCTGAAGATCATGAGGCATTTTGACAGTTTATTCTGGCTATCATTAGACGATTTTATACACTTTAGGAAGGACCTGCGGGAAAGACTATGCTAGTTATAACCTTCTGACTTCCATATACCCATCCTAATCTGAATAAAATCATCTAATAATAGCCGGAAAGAATAAAGGACATCCGTAATCGGATCTTGAAAGTGTTAAGGAATCACATCACGTGACTTTCTTATATATATTTCATGAGGACATCTAACATAACTTAGACATTCTTTACACTAATAACGTTTTTAATTTCATTCTGCATTCATCCTGCACTATTCACTATTGTTAATATGGATGAGAGTATTTAGTTCAATGGATGAAATAATAGGAACCTGAACCTAAATATAATGTGCGAGTCGGAAGCTGTTGGTAAATCATTGTTTTTTAATTAATTCATATATATCATTAATTCAGAATACGCCAGAATAGAAACACACACACACACACACACAAAATTATATACCCGGTATATATATATATAACAAAGCTTACGATTCAAGAGGTCTACAACATGGCGGCTACTGTGTCAGACACTGTGGTAGTTCCTCACGTCCTGGTCCTCCCCTTGAAGCCACAATTAATGCACGTCGTGAGAGAGTGGTTTAGTAGTGTGGGGCCGGGCACAGCTGGGGGTTCTTTGAGGAGGGGAGCAGGTACGGTGGCTTTCGGAAGTTCACCTACGACCCTGGTTAGAAGAATCGTGCCACACTTACTAACTTGCTTTGTTGAAAGGTCATTATGCTATATTATTATAGCTAACATTTATCGATATAATTGTTATTTCATCTTCTTATATCTGGCATGGGATTTTGGGTAGTAATTCTAAACTAATGTTATGCGTTTTAAGACGAAATTTGTAAAGACAAGGAGGATAGCTGCAGACGCCGAATTGCTCCCTTTACCGACCGATTTTGCTTCAACTGAAAAATATAGCATATGGTAACTTAACCACACTTTATCAGGATCAAATATTGTGGTACCAATTTGTCAGTACCGAATGAATTGCATGCCCTCCTGCCTCTGAATGACCAGCAATGATGAAGTCGAGCCATCATAACTGAGCCACGACAGAACCAAGTCGAGCCATCATAACTGAGCCACGACAGAACCAAGTCGAGCCATCATAACTGAGCCACGACAGAACCAAGTCGAGCCATCATAACTGAGCCACGACAGAACCAAGTCGAGCCATCATAACTGAGCCACGACAGAACCAAGTCGAGCCATCATAATTGAGCCACGACAGAACCAAGTCGAGCCATCATAACTGAGCCACGACAGAACCAAGTCGAGCCATCATAACTGAGCCACGACAGAACCAAGTCGAGCCATCATAACTGAGCCACGACAGAACCAAGTCGAGCCATCATAACTGAGCCACGACAGAACCAATGGAGTTCTGCACAAATCTGAATATTGCTATCGGGGGGTAGAGTTGTGACAGAGTGCGAGTATCTTAATTAAGGGGAGGTCTCCACTTGAGGGATTTTTTTCTTGACTCCTTTCTCCCTCATGTTTAGCCCCTTTGCTTTTGAGATTTTAAGACGTTTGCCCCATTAGTTTGGTGATTATAAGAACTTTCACCCCATTTATGTCAATTTTAAGACCTTTCGTGCCATTTAGGTGTCGATTATTTCCTGGCGAGCGAAAGCGAGCCTGTAATTTAAGAGGAGTCGGCCTTCGGCTGAGACATTTTTCTACCGAAAAATGTACACATTTATCTTGAAAGGGGGTCAAGGGGGTGTAATTATAAGATTGATGGTAACCTAGGAAACAAGCTAAAAACCTGCCCTTAACGAAACTGTCTCTTATAATATAGTACGTTGAGGTACAAGAATATATTTATATGAGTCCCCGGGGCTCATGTTCAGCTTACTTCAAGAAACTGGTACTATGTGATGAAGGATTCTCGTTGGGAAATGCCGAAGGCCGGTTCCTCCTAAATCACAGGCTCGCTATCGCTCGCCAGGAGAAAAAAATCGAAACCTAAATGGCACGAAAAATCTTAAAATCGCCAAACTATCGGGTCGAACGTCATGAAATAATAAAACAAATGGGGCTAAAGATGAGGGAGAAGGAGGATCGAGAAAAAAAAATCCCTTCCGTATAAATCTCCCCTTAAGGCGAGTACATTGTTGTCAAAAGGGAGAGTTACGACAGAAAATGAAGATGGTAGTAATACGAAGCTGTCTCTTATAAAATACTCTGCGGGTAAGGAGTGTTTGAGAAGGTTGCTTGTTTGGAGTTGAAAAATCTGACTAGAAGAATGATATGTAAGGATAGTTAGTGTATTTAGAGGGCAATATCGAAGAGTAATGGCTAAATATAGACTTAATGTTATAGACGAATAAGGCAGGTTATATACATTTATCACAATTTAGAGGGCAATATCGAAGAATGATATGTAAGGATAGTGTATCTAGAGGGCAATATCGAAGAGTAATGGCTAAATATAGACTTAATGTTATAGACGAATAAGGCAGGTTATATACATTTGTCACAATAAGGCAGGTTATATACATTTATCACAATAAGGCAGGTTATATACATTTATCACAATAAGGCAGGTTATATACATTTGTCACAATAAGGCAGGTTATATACATTTGTCACAATAAGGCAGGTTATATAAATTTGTCATAATAAGGCAGGTTATATACATTTGTCACAATAAGGCAGGTTATATACATTTGTCACAATAAGGCAGGTTATATACATTTGTCACAATAAGGCAGGTTATATACATTTGTCACAATAAGGCAGGTTATATACATTTGTCACAATAAGGCAGGTTATATAAATTTGTCATAATAAGGCAGGTTAAATACATTTGTCACAATAAGGCAGGTTATATACATTTGTCACAATAAGGAAGGTTATATACATTTGTCACAATAAGGCAGGTTATATAAATTTGTCATAATAAGGCAGGTTATATAAATTTGTCACAATAAGGCAGGTTATATACATTTATCACAATAAGGCAGGTTATATACATTTGTCACAATAAGGCAGGTTATATACATTTATCACAATTGAACCACGTTGGAGCCAAGAGGGGCGTCGAAAGATGCACATTTCTAAGTTAGAGAGGTGGGTTTTTGACTGCACAGGAGCTTTTTAACAAACCTGCCTCGTGTGTAATCTAGCGAATGAGGAAGACCTGACATTTGTAGGGATATATGGTGATGAGATCATCCTTAAGGGGAGATGGGTCGTATTGAATATTGGGTCCTGGCAAAGCACGAGTACCTTAAGGGGAGGTATTTAGTTTGTTCCCTACTTGTTCATCAAGCTTAAAATTACACATCCTAGACCCCCTTTCAAGATAAATTTGTACATTTTTCGGTAGAAAAATGTCTCGGCCGGAGGCCGGTTGCTCTTAAATTACAGGCTCGCTATCGCTCGCCAGGAAAAAATCGACACCTTAACGGCACGAAAGATCTTAAAATTGACAGAAATTGGGCAAAATGTCTTAAAATATCCAAACTACTAGGGCGAAGGTCTTAAAATCTCAAAAGCAATGGGGCTAAACATGAGGGAGAAAGGGGTCAAGAAAAAAGTCCCTCAAGTGGAAATCTCCCCTTAAGGGGGGTAGTGCTCGGGTTTCTATCTATATATTTAGTTATTAATATATTTTGAGTTTCCTCCCTAGACCTCCATCAAGCTTAGAAGAAAAATAAATAAAAATAAACTCCCCTTCAAGATAAATTTGTACATTTTTCGGTAGAACAATGTCCAACATTAGAGGCTCACTATCGCTCGCCAGGAAAAAAAATCGACACCTAATGAGCACGAAAGGTCTTAATATTGACAACAAAATAAGGCGAAACGTCTAATCATCGCCAAACTAACGGAACGAACGACGTAAAACCTCAAAACTAATATGCTTAACATGAGGGAGAAGGGGGTCTAGAAACAGCGAGTACTACCCCCTTAAGGGGAGATATCCACTTGAGGGATTTTTTTCTTGACTCCATTCTCCCTCATGTTTAGCCCCATTGCTTTTCTAATTTTAAGACGTTCGCCCCCATTATTTTGACGATTTTAAGAACTTTCGACCCATTTCTGTCAATTTTAAGACCTTTCGTGCCATGTAGGTGTCGATTTTATCCTGGCGAGCGATAGCGAGCCTGTAATATAAGAGGAACTGGCTTTCAGCCGGGACATTTTTCTACCGAAAAATTTACAAATTTATCTTGAAAGGGGGTCTAGGGGGAGTAATTTTAAGCTTGATGGAAGTCTAGGGAATCAACTAAAAACCTCCCCTTAATGAAGTTGTCTCTTATATAATACGCTGCACGAGAAATTGGCGGTATTGGCGGAGATGAATAGCTCTGTGAATTATACTTTGGAGGCAAGAAATCAGGCTTGAGTAATGACATGGGGGCTGACTGTATACGGTACGCCCTTATTATTTGTGGGATAATATCCAAATGTGGTAACTTAGAATAAAAACTAGAATTCCCGACTACCAGTATTTATAAATAGAGAGGGAATTAGCAGCAAAGGATGGTAGGGTTGACTAATAGAATAATAAACGTCAGAGCCCCAAATATTTATAGTTTACTTATTTAAACCGAACAATTTCCAGACTATTGTTTAGGTACAACACGCGAGAGCTTTTGGAATACAATTATTGACCTGAAGAAGCTGTAAGTGAAACGTTGTCAATAAATGGCTCCTCGTATGGTGTTTATATTCAAATGCATCCATGTTTACGTACGGTACCTTAGTCAACATCGGGCAGACATCATTACAGAGCAGAACGAACAAAAACCTATGACAATTGCTACATAAGGCCAATTGTATACCGAGGCAGGTCGAGTTACTGTAATTTAAGGATGACAGGGGCAATGCATGGGTTCTGTAAAAGAAGATTTATATTTATGGGAGATGGGCGTACATAATTATTTGGTCATTTATGTATGTTTATATTATTGTATTAGTTTCCTCCCTAGACCTCCATCAAGCTTAAAAAACATCTGCCCAAGACCCTCCTTCAAGATAAATTTGTACATTTTTCGATAGAAAAATGTCCCGGCCAAAGGCCGGTTTCTCTTAAAATATACTGGCTCGCTATCGCTCGCCAGGAAAAAATCGACACGTAAATGACAGGAAGTCTTAATATTGTTAAAGAAATGGGGTGAAAGGTCTTAAAATTGCCAAACTAATGGGCCGAACGCCTTATAATCTTAAAACTAATGGGGCTAAACATGAGGAAGAAGAGGGACCATAAAAAACCACCCATCTCCCCTTAAGGATGACAGGGACAATAGGGTTCTGTTAAAAGAAGATTTATATTCACCTAACTGGGGAGATTGATGACAAAACTCGAGTACAGTTGGCGAAGTAAATATATCAAAGTGTCAAATACTCTCTTATAAGAAAATGGTGTCCTTGATCTCATTATTTGGAATGGAATATGTTTACTACTTGTATGTTTATGTGCACTTTTAAGGGGAGGTATTTAGTTTGTTCCCTAGACCTCCATCAAGCTTAAAATTACACCCCCTCGAGTCCCTTTCAAGATAAATTTGTACATTTTTCGGTAGAAAAATGTCCCGGCCGAAGGCCGGTTCCTCTTAAATTACAGGCTCGCTATCGCTCGCCAGGATAAAATCGACACCTGAATTGCACGAAAGGTCTTAATATGGGGTGAAAGTTTTTAAAATCGCTAAACTAATGGGGCAAACGTTTTATAATATCAAAAACAATGGGGCTAAACATGAGGGAGAAAGGGGTCAAGAAAAAAAATCCCTCAAGTGGAGATCTCCCCTTAATCATCATCAACCAGACATCACTATAGACCAAAATATGCAACATAAGTATACCTGGGCCACGATATGCAACCATAAGTATACCTGGGCCACGATATGCAACCATAAGTATGCAACCATAAGTATACCTGGGCCACGATATGCAACCATAAGTATACCTGGGCCACGATATGCAACCATAAGTATACCTGGGCCACGATATAGTGTATTATATATTATAACGACCTGGACAAGGGTCGAGCATATAATTATACAGAGTGATATAACCTGAGTATTACCGCGACCCAGGGAGGGATGCAGCTGAGTTACCGTAATCGAGCGTTGACAGTGGCAGTGGGGTTCACCAACAAGATTAATATTGATGTAACTGGGAAGATTTATAGCGGAGGACGAGTGCAGTTGACCAAATAAATCACTGCCACACCACCAATTGCCATTTATTATACTCGGTGTCTTACTTGCTTTGGTCATTTTGAGATAATATGTTAACTAATTTCACGCATTTTATCGCCTGCCAGATAATATTAGACATTAGAGGGAACAAAAGATAAGGATAACTGTGAAATAATTAGTTTGGTTTAGCATTACACGAACGAAACTATCTCGTCAATACTTAATGAGAACCGAATGACGCAGCTAATTATAATGTACGTCTCTCTCTCTCTCTCTCTCTCTCTCTCTCTCTCTATATATATATATATCTATCTATCTATCTATCTCTCTCTCTCTCTCTCTCTCTCTCTCTGTCTGTCTGTCTGTCTGTCTGTCTGTCTGTCTGTCTGTCTGTCTGTCTGTCTGTCTGTCTGTCTGTCTGTCTGTCTATCTATCTATCTATCTATCTATCTATCTATCTATCTATCTATCTATCTATCTATCTATCTATCTATCTATCTATCTATCTATCTATCTATCTATCTATCTATCTATCTATCTATCTATCTCCAGATAAATCAGACTCTGCTATAAATACGGCGTATAAATTGACGAATTTGAATACACAAAATGTGCCTTATACTGCCAGGAATTGAACCCAGAACAGTTTACTTTATTGAGGTACATATTCCAGCTTATATATATATATATATATATATATATATACTGTATACCGGTATATATATATATTTTTTTTTTTTTATCTTTTAACGCATTGTTTATTCAGGTTGTTTTCGAGCCTAATGTTTTCTCTCAAAATGTTAATTCAACTTATGTTTTTGCTTGATTCTTTGTTTAGTGGGCCATAAATCCTCGTGATTTATGTTATTGCATTTCAGTCGTGCAACAGGCATATTATACTCACTCACACACACACACACACACACACACACACACACACACACACACACACACACACACACACACATACACACATACACACGTTATAACCGACACACACACATAATAACCCCCCCCCCCACACACACACGTACACACACACAACCATATCCTCCCACCACAGCCACCTTCACAACCACAGCCCCCATCAATCATCCCCCCCCCCTCTCTCTCTCTCTCTCTCTCTCTCTCTCTCCTCCTGTGTCTCTCCTCTACCTCTTTCTCTCCGTCATATCTCTCTGTCTCTATGTGGGACGGTAAATATAGGTTATTAGTCAAGTCAAGTGTCTCCCCTCTTTACCCCCTCCTCTCTCTGTCACTCTCTCTCCCCCTCCTATCCCTCTTAATACCTTCTCTCTCCCCTCCATCCCTCCTCTATCCCCTACTCTCTTCATCCCCTCCTCACCCCTTTCATCCCCTCCCCCAAGCCTCCCTCATATCCCTCTTCATCCCTTCTCTCCCCTCCCTGCCCCTCACCCCTCCCCCTTTTCCTCCCGTTCCCGAAACCTCCCTCCTTTCCCTCTCCATCCCTCTCCTCTCTTCCCCACTATCACCATCCCTCTCCCCTTTCATTCCCTCCTCCCTAGCCTCCCTCCTATCCCTCCCCTCTCTCCCCAGCCCTGTCATCCATATCAGTAGCGCAGGTAACCCAAAACCCTTGTTAATTAACTTCCAAGTGAGAAACGCCAGTGTCCTCTGCCCCGCATACCAGCCTTTTTTAATTATGTAAGGCCAATAGTGTCAATGTGTGTGTGTGTGTGTGTGTGTGTGTGTGTGTGTGTGTGTGTGTGTGTGTGTGTGTGTGTGTGATCAATATTGGGATGATAAAGGTGATAATGAGAGTAACAGATGATTGAGTATGTGGGTGTGGATGAATGGGTGTGGATGAATGGGTGTGTGTTATAGGTGTGTATGTGTGTGTTATAGTCGTGTGTGTGTGTGTGTGAGTCTTTGCAAAGATAATAAGAGTAAGTGTGATGCATATTTACGTGAGTGTGTCTGTGTGCATTTGTGGTTGTGTATGTATGAGTTTGTTTGAGAGGGAGTTTGTGTGTGTATGTGTGTGTGTGTATATGTGTGTGAGTGGTGTTATTGAAGGGTAGACCTATGACTGGTAGACTCTCCTGTTAACACTAGGCCATAAAACAAATATACAGTCTCAACCCTACCACTATTCATCATGTCTACTTTGTGTCCCTTCCTTGTTCTTTGTTTATACCCAACCCCTCAAAAAGATCCTCAGTCATTACTTGAACAATTAAATGTATCCCTATATAATACATACGGGCAATTAATGCAGCTTTATACATTACATACAGTAAAACAGTATTTCATGAATAGCATGCAACAAGTACAGTATGTACAGTCACTTCTAAAAATTCGTGGACCCCGTATGATTTTCTTCATGCAATTCTAACTATCTGGATTGATTTTGGATGGAAATTGCTTTTCAATATATAGTATATTATGTTTTTTGTAGTTGAGGTATAGAAATATATATTCTTAAATTCGTGCCCAGAGATATACCTTCATAATTAGAAATATATGAGATTCACGATTTTTTATGAGTGACTGTACCTGTAGGGTGTTGTTCAATTCTATGATAGACTTGAGAGTGAAGTTTATATTGTATTTTTTCAAGGAAACGCACTTTTCAAAGGTTTCAACCTCTAGACTGTAAGCTTTTCTATCACCTGTAAATCTTGTGAAACCTTGCCTTGAGATTATCGGGTGAAGCTTTGATTTGATTTGATTTGATTTTTTGTCGCGTACGTGACGCAAAAAGTTTATTTGTGCAATTCTCAGCATAAATAAAGTTTCATAATTTCGAACCTTTTAACCTAAAAAGCCAAATTCTGAAGCATCTAGGCCATAATAAATGAATCAAATATAATACTGAATCAAATGTGTGCGTCGCCATTTATGCTCTACACAAATATATGTAGATTGTATCACCTGTATTCTACCTGTTGGGGTTTGTACCTTTCTTCTTGTGTCTGGGAGTATAATGAAGTGCCCAATTCCACTATTATCTCCACGACCTTTGACCAATTATATGTATTACAGCTTGCCTCTTTCCTTACTATTTGTACAGTCGCTCTCACAAGTCATAGCCCGACTTCATTATGTCAACTATGGTTACCGATGTATTTCAAGTAAAAGGAATATAGAAATCCTTAACAAGCGTACACTCAGCCTATGTCGTATATGCAAGCTTTGTTCAGGTTGGTTGAATATATATTGATATTGTGTGTGTGTGTGTATAGAGGGGAGCTTATATAGTTCATATTTAGAGAATAACACAAGAACTTTAAGGGGAGGCATGTCGTTTTTTTTTTAGACCTTCTCCTCCCTTGTTTTTAGCCCCATTAGTTTTGAGAATATAAGACGTTCGCCCCCATTAGTTTGTCGATTTTAAGACTCTTCTCCCCATTTCTTTGTCAATATTTTTGTGCCATTTAGGTATTGATTTTTTCCTGGCGAGCGATAGCGAGCCTTTAAGTATGGAGGAATTGGCCTTCGGCCAAGACAGTTGTTTACCGAAAAATGTACAAATTAATCTCGAAGGGGGATGTTGAGTTTGTTTACTTCAGCTTGATGGACGCCTAGGAGAAGCTAAAATAATAATACATAAATAATAATAATAATACATAAATAATAATACATAAATAATAATAATAATACATAAATAATAATACATAAATAATAATAATAATACATAAATAATAATACATAAATAATAATAATAATAATACATAAATAATAATAATAATACATACATAATAATACATAAATAATAATAATAATACATACATAATAATAATAATACATACATAATAATACATAAATAATAATAATAATACATACATAATAATACATAAATAATAATACATAAATAATAATAATAATAATACATAAATAATAATAATAATACATACATAATAATACATAAATAATAATAATAATACATAAATAATAATAATAATACATAAATAATAATACATAAATAATAATAATAATAATACATAAATAATAATAATACATAAATAATAATAATAATACATAAATAATAATAAATAATACATAAATAATAATAATAATAATACATAAATAATAATAAATAATAATAAATAATACATAAATAATACATAAATACCATCTATCCCCTTAAGGTAGACTATGTATGTATGAACATGAGTAGTGATGTGACAGTAGATAGAATACAGTAGTAATATAGTGTGGTAGATAGGTATAGAAGGGGAGGGGGGGGGGGGGTTATGTCTGTGGAGGGAGGCCTGGAGATGACTGATAAGCTCACACTATACTATATGCCCGGGTGTACAATATCTGGTTACCGAGAGAGAGAGAGAGAGAGAGAGAGTACATAAAAGAGAGTGAGGGGCATGCACAGAACCAGATATAGTTGTG